>WNWU01013651.1:449136-500323 GCA_012654045.1 Ptyas mucosa
GTTTCGGCTGCCAGGGAGGTGACTAGAGACTGGATCCAGGCAATTGTCAACGCTTCGTTGAAGGAGGGGGTCTTCCCCGCCTCTCTTAAGGAGGCGGTGGTTTGACCTCTCTTCAAAAAGCCTTCCCTGGATCCAGACTCACTTAATAATTATAGTCCCATCTCCAACCTTCGCTTCATTGCAAAGGTGTTGAGACTGTAGTGGCAGAATACCTAGACCCATACCAATCGGGCTTCCGACGCAGGCACAGCACAGAAACAGCATTGGTTGCTCTGGTGAATGATCTCTGGCGGGCTCGGGATGGTGGTTGTTCCTCCATCCTAGTCCTACTTGACCTCTCAGCATCTTTTGATACCATTGACCATGGTATCCTACTGCAACGACTTGTAGGGTTGGGGGTGGGAGGCACTGTTTTATAGTGGTTCTCCTCCTACTTCTCAGGTCGCTTGCAGTTTGTATGGGTGGGGGGGGCAGAGGTCCACCCCGAGGCCGCTAAATTGTGGGGTGCCTCAGGGGTCGGTTCTCTCCCTCCTGCTCTTTAACATCTATATGAAGCCGCTGGGTGAGATCATTCGTGGCTTCGGGGTAAGATATCATCAATATGCTGATGATACCCAGTTATACATCTCCACCCCAGACCACCCCAGAGATGCCCTTTTCGTGATGTCCCATTGCCTGGAGGCGGTGCGGGCCTGGATGGGTAGAAACAGACTCACACTCAATCCCTCCAAGACTGGGTGGCTGTGGATGCCGGCATCTCGGGTTTCAGAGGCCCCATCACTTTTGATGGGTGGGGAAAAACTTGCCCACGTTGATAGGGCTCGCAACTTGGGTGTCCTCCTGGATGCTTGGCTGTCCCTAGAAGACCACCTGATGGCCATGACCAGGGGGGCCTTCGCACAGGTTCGCCTCATGCACCAGTTGCGCCCTTTCCTGGACCAAGATGACCTTCGCACTGTCACTCATGCCCTGGTCACTTCCCGCTTGGATTACTGCAATTCCCTCTACATGGGCCTGCCCCTGAGATGCACCCGGAGACTCCAGCTGATCCAGAATGCAGCTGCATGGGTTGTTATGGGAGCCCCTCGTTACTCCAATATAACACCTCACCTGCGTGAGCTGCACTGGTTACCAGTGATTCTCTGAGTCCGCTTCAAGGTGCTGGTTCTCACCTATAAGGCCCTACATGACTTAGGTCCGGGATATCTGCAGGACCTTCTCCTGCCTGCCTCCCACCATCCTGTTTGCTCACATAGGGCTGCTCTCCTCAGGGTTCCGACGGCGAGCCAATGTCGTCTGGCAGCACCCAGGGGTAGGGCGTTAGCTGTGAGTGCTCCCACCCTCTGGAATGAGTTGCCTACTGAGCTCCGGACGGCTCCTGATCTCCACTCCTTCCATCAGGACCTGAAGACTTGGCTGCCATAGTCTTGGCTCCACCTTTACTGCTTTGGCTGCCATAGTAACAGGAGGGGGGAGAGCTAGGGACCATGGGGGGGAAGCAACGTGGAGGAGAAACGAAACTGGGGGAGAAACGAAACTGAATCTTTGAAGTTGGTATCGGGTCAACTGTCATGGCATTCCTGATTGATGACGCTGCCAGATATGCTTCCACCTGACCCCTGAGAGACCTTTGGATTGGATGATTTACGATGGACAGTGGGAGGGGATGCTTTCTATATGCAATTTTTGCACCTATTGCCTATAGTTTCAGCTTTCCTTGGTTGCATTCACTTCATTTTCTAGTAAAAGTACCTTTCTCTATAAACAATGGAGTCTGGGTCATTCTTTCCTGGACTTTGAAGGAAGCACACCTGACATTAAGCTGAAACTCAAACTCCAGTCATCCCGGATAAACACCGAGGGAGCTGAAACCAAATTATGTCTGACCAGGAAAGTGAAGAAGAACAGATGGGTGCTTCTGGCTCTACGATGACCTCACTTCAAGCAGAGAAGGAGGCGGCAGAATGGATGGAAAAAGTTCAGCTGAGAGAGGAGCCTGAGGAAGCTAGGTGGTTGAGAGGAGTAGGAAGGTTGCCGGACCTGGGGAGGACCCCCCCCCAGGAGTAACCAGCTCCAGACCCCCTAAGGGAGAGGCAGTGTGGCTGCAAGAGCAAAAGGAAAGCCTCACAATGGAGCAAGCTTTACAACTCCTCCGTGATGTTGAAGAGAGCCGGAAAATCCGTGAGTCTTATGGGTTCCCTGTGGGGAAGGGAGGAGACTACCCCAGGAGGGATCCAGAAGAGACAGCCTGTGGGGGAGAAGAAGAGGAAGGTGGGGAAGAAACATCTCAGGCTTCTGTAGCTCAAGTGAGGGATGCAGCAGCCCAGGGACCCCCAGCTTTGCAGGCCCCACCCTGCAGGCATAAAGAACCAAAAATTCCCCCCCTAACTGGAAAATATGATGGGAATCCGAAGACCTTGGGGCTTTTCTTGACCCAAGTATGGACCCACATGCAGGACTGTGGGGAGGACTACTCATCAGATGCAGCACGAGTGAGATGCGTCACGAACGTCTTAGAGGGGGTAGCAGCTGAATGGATGGTAGTCCTCTACAATAATAACTCCCCCTTGCTGAGAAATTACAACCAGTTTATGGGGGTCCTGAAAAGGTGGTTCGAAGACCACCTAGCTGAGCAGAAGGTGAGACTCAGAATGAAGGGTATCGAGTAGGGCCGGAGATCAGTGGCAGAATATACCCAAGAGTTTTGCGAGCTGGCACCCTACATGACAGGGTGATCAGAAGCGGCCCTACTGGAGAGTTTCAAGGATAGGCTGAATGAAGAAATATACAAAGACTGTAGAGCCCGGGGGGTCCCCGACAACTTGCAGAGTTGGTACGTAGTAGCTGAGGATGTGGAGATCGAGCTGGCCCGAAGCCGACTCCGAGGAGGCCATGCGCGAGACATGTCATCTTCCTTCTACCGCAAAGGAGCACCAAAGACGGCCGTGGGGAGAGCGGAATTCAAACCCAAATAGAAGCCCTTCACGTGCTTCAAATGTGGAAAGGAAAGCCATCGAGCCATCGAATGCTTCTCCAAGCCAGTGCCAAAATCTACCGGCTCGGAACCCAAGAAGACTGAGAAAGCACCCGCAAAAGCTTATGCAACCGCCCTGAAAGGAGAAGTTGTTGAGTTTGCTCCCTGAAACTAGGGAGAGTTGGGAACTCCGCCCACCACAGACGACAGCGGAATGGACTCCGACTACGACTCCGATGATCTGGTGAGTCATACAGAGGACACCATGCTCATCCCCATAGAAATAAGGGTGCCATCCACAGGGACACATGTGCAGATATTAACCCTATTAGACTCTGGGTGCACCAGGTGCATAATCAGCCCGAAGGTGGTGGAGAAAATAGGCCTGAGGCTAAAAATGTTAAAAAGACCCATTGCATTCTGTCAGTTGGATGGATTGTTTGCAGGAGGGGGCCCAGCCAGCTTTATGACTGAACCCATTGAAATGCAGTTGGGGGATCACATAGAGACTCTCAGATTTATTGTGGCCCCTGGCATGGAACAACCCCTCATATTTGGACTGCCCTGGCTCCGCAGATGGAACCCACGGGTGAATTGGAAGATGGGGGTCTTGCGTATTCACACTGGAAAACCGAGACTAGAGAGGGAAGAAGCCCCCCTGGAGGACGGAATAAAACCCAAAAGGGCAGAAGTGGCAATAGGCCACATCGAAGGGGAGGAGAAGATTCCAACGGAGTATTGGGATCTCCGTGAAGTTTTTTGTGAAAGGGCCTCAGATGTGCTACCTCCCCACAGAGCTACAGACTGTACCATTGAAATACTCCCCGGGGTGAAGCTCCCTAAGCCAAAAATCTACCCCATGACCCCTCGAAAACTAGGGGAATTGCAAAACTTCATTGATAAAAACCTAGAGTGGGGGTTTATCCAACCAGCCAGACCAAGGGTGACAGCGCCGGTATTGTTCCAGGAAAAGAAAGATGGCTCCTTTCGTTTGGTAGTTGATTATAGGAATCTCAACGCCATTTGCGTGGAAAACGTTTACCCCCTGCCGCTCATGAAAGATATGCTAGCACACTTAGGAAAGGGAAAAGTCTTCACCAAACTTGACTTACGAGAGGCATACTACAGAGTGAGAATTAAAGAGGGGGATGAATGGAAAACAGCATTTAATTGCCCATTGGGATGCTTCCAATTTAGAGTGCTCCCTTTTGGATTACAGAGAGCCCCTGCTGTGTTCATGCAATTGATTAACGAAGTACTGCATGAGCACCTGTATAAGGGGGTGCTGGTCTACTTGGGTGACATTCTTATCTACTCCGAGAACATGGACAACCATGTGAAATTGGTGCGAACGGTCCTGAAAAAACTCAGGGCTGCTGAACTATATGCCACACTTTCTAAGTGCGAGTTCCACCAAAGCAAAATTTATCTTGGGTATCACATATCGCATGAGGGAATAGAGATGGACCCTGGAAAGGTTCAGGCTGTATTGGAATGGGCTGCACCACACACCTGCAAAAAACTACAGAGTTTCCTGGGATTTGCTAACTTCTATAGACAGTTTATCCCCTCGTTTGCCAAAATCGCGCTGCCAATAACAAATCTTCTGAAAACAAAAGGTGAAGTAAAACCAAAGCCCTCACGGCCCCTTGAATGGACTATGGACTGTCAGGCGGCATTCGAAAAGTTGAAATGGTTGTTTGCTGCTGAACCAGTCCTCAAACATCCGAACATGGAAGAACCTTTTGTAGTACAGGCTGATGCGAGCGACGTGGCCGTAGGAGCAGTACTTCTACAAAATAACGCAGAAGGGAAATTACAACCCTGTGCTTACACGTCCCATAAATTGTCAGAAACCGAAAGAAGATGGGTCATATGGGAAAAGGAAGCTTTTGCAGTGTGATGGGCGTTGTTAACGTGGAGACAATTCCTAGAAGGAGCAAAGCATCCTTTTGAGCTTTGGACTGACCATAAAAACCTAGAGGCATTGAAAACACTGCATAAGTTGTCACCAAAACAAGTTCGTTGGGCCCAGCACTTCAACTGGTTTAATTTCACTCTATGCTACCTTCCTGGTGGAAAGAACTTCATGGCGGATGCACTTTCCAGATTGTCTCAATAACAACAGCACCAAGGAGGAAGTGGTTCGACCCATCATCCCTTCGACACAGCTAGCATCACCGGTGACTACCAGGGTGCAGACAAAGACCAATCCAGGCCTCTCGGGTGATTTGCTTCAGAAAGTATGAGAAGCCCTGAAAACTGACAAGTGGTTTCAAAACCACTCGAATGAATGTACCTTCCGTGATGGACTAGCTTGGATTGGGACCAAGCTGTATGTTCCTGCCAGTTTAAGAGTAACAGTGTTGCAATATGCTCATGATGCCAAGGCGGCGGGACACTTTGGAATCTTTACATCTTGTTAAAAAAACAATTTTGGTGGCCTGCACTCAAAAAGGACATAGAGGCATATGTCATTAGCTGTCCAGTGTGTGCCTCAGCTAAGAGATCTCCAGGAAAGCCACCTGGTTTACTTCAGAGTGTGGCAAGGCCAAATGCTCCTTGGAAAGAGATATCCATGGATTTTATTGTTGACCTACCAGACAGTGAGGGGTGCATGGTTATTTGGGCAGTAACAGATTTGTTTTCCAAACAAGTGCATTTCATCCCCTGTTCTAAAATCCCTTCAGCTAAAACCCTTGCAAAATTGTTTATTCGTCATGTTTACTGATTACATGAAGCTCCAAAATGCATAATTTCAGACGGGTGTGCAATTTACTTCCAACTTTTGGAAGGAGTTTATGAAGTTGATAGGGTCCACCCAGGGGTTGAACTCCACCCACCACCCTCAGACAAATGGGACTTGTGAGAGAACCAATGCCGTGTTAGAACAGTACCTGAGATGTTACGTAAACTACCAGCAAGACAACTGGGTGGACCTATTGCCATTTGCGGAGGTGGCATATAATAACTCCATACATAGCAGCACCGGGTTCACTCCGTTTAAGGTAGCATCTGGCCAAGAGTTTGTACCAATCCCCGAGCTACCACAGGATGACCCACAGAACCCCTCTTTGATTGAGTGGATCGAACAGCTACGGGGTACTTGGGCAGTAACTCGAAGCTTTAGATGACGCACACCGAGCACACAAAGCCCAAGCTGACAGAAAACGGTGCCCGGCACATGTGTACAAAGTGGGTGATAGGGTTTACCTTTCCACCAGATATCTACAAACTTCCCAGAAATAAAAAAAGCTCAGACCCAAGTATGTGGGTCCTTTCCCAATCACTAGACTTATTAACCCAGTTGCAGTTGAATTGGAATTGCCAAAAACCTTGAGACGAATCCACCCTATGTTTCATATTAGCTTGCTGAAACCAGAACACTTGTCCCCTTTGCGTCCAGACCAGGATTCTCCTCCGTTCCACATTCTGATAGAAGGGGAACAACATTTTGAAGTTAAAGAAATTTTGGACTCTAGAAAGCACCACAGTAAAGTGCAATATCTGGTGGCCTGGAAACATTTCCCATTATCTCAAGCTGAATGGGTGAATAAACGTGATGTTCGGGTGCCAAAGAAAGTGCAGTTGTTTCACACCAAATATCCTGATAAACCCTGATTTCTGTGTTGTGTTGTTTTCTCTTTCCCTACTTAGGACTAACGTCTCTTCTGCAGAGGGGCCGAATGTCAGCCTCCGCCTTTACTGTTTTGGCTGCCATAGTAACAGGAGGGGGGAGAGCTAGAGGATGGGGGGGAAACAAGCTAGAGGAGAAACGAAACTGAATCTTTGAAGTTGGTATCGGGTCAACTGTCGTGGCATTCCTGATTGATGACGCTGCCAGATGCTGCTAGATGTGCTTCCACCTGACCCCTGAGAGACCTTTGGATTGGATGATTTACGATGGACAGTGGGAGGGGATGCTTTCTATATGCAATTTTCGCGCCTATCGCCTTTAGTTTCAGCTTTCCTTGGTTGCGTTCACTTCATTTTCTAGTAAAAGTACCTTTCTCTATAAACAATGGAGTCTGGGTCATTCTTTCCTGGACTTTGAAGGAAGCATACCTGACACTGACTCTGATTCTGGGTTTTATTATTTATTATTTATTATTTAATTTGGTTTTAAAATGGAATTTTGCTGTACATTTTTTTAACTTGTGTTCACCGCCCTGAGTCCTTCTGGAGAAGGGCGGCATATAAATACATAAAATAAATAAATAAATAAATAAATGCAATAGGTGATGGTCACGTTTATGCACAAAAATATATAAACAACTTTCTAATTGCCCCTTCTTTCGGTCATTTAAATACACAGCTCTCAAAAATGTTTCCTTCCTTTATTTTTCACTTCCTTGTTGTGATGGTCCTGAGTCAAATAGTGTCACTATATCCTTGCACATCTTTTGTCTTCCCCACCAGTACTAAAATGCAAACAGCAACATGGGTGCAGAAAAGAGCAAACAGTTTTAAGTTGGTCTGATGTGATGTCAAAACTCTACTCCCATTTCTGAATTATCAAATACTGTATTTGTATTTGCTTACAAAGCAAAATGGAGGTAGCAGATGCTTTTTCCAAAGTGAGAGATGCCCACTCCTGTTTGATTATGCCAACAATCCCAGAGGCAATATTAAAAGCAAACTAGGAGCGTGTCAGGTAGAACATCTCCAGAAAAGACTATTGAATCATGGTTGATAATGATTCTGGATTTAGATCTGGGTTGTTATTAAAAGAGCCAGTTTGGCATAGTGGTTAAGGCCCAGAAACTGGAAGATTATGAGTTCTGGCCCTGCTTTAGGCATAAAACCAGCTGGGCAATCCGGGACTAGTCACTCTCAGTCCCAGGGAAAAAGAATACTGAAAAGTATCACAGTAAAGTTGTCCTTGGATGGCCCTGATTTACAGCTCATCATTCCAATCTAAAAGAGGATCTGCACTTTGTTTTTCCTCAAAATGTAGGAACAAGACTCATAGAAAATCTCTTTTCCCAAGTGCAGTTCTATTAACATCTTTATTCTGTTGTCCAGTGGCTAAGAACCTCATCCTGCCCATTTGGATGAGACTATCAACTGTAGAATTTACATTCCTTTGGGCTTAGACCAAGCTCATGAAAACTGATGTCATTTAATAAAATGTGCTAGTTGGAAAAGATACTGATTTAACAGAACAGAATAACAGAGTTGGGGGGGGACCATAGAGGCCTTCTAGTTTAACCTCCTACCTAAGGTGGCAGACCCTACACCCGTGATGGCGAATCTATGGCATGCGTGCCAAACATGGCACGCCGAGCCCTCTCTGTGGGCACAGATGCAGTCGCCCCAGTCCAGCTCCAATTGCATTTCTCCATCGCGTTTCACTCAATCAATCCAACTTCTCACCAAAGAAAAAGATCTTGCGAAATTGGAATTGATTGAGTTAACTTTTTTACTTGCGTGCTTCACAATGGGGGAGGTGGAGTCCCATCCTTCTCCTGAAGCCTATTATGATTTGGAGCCACAATGCGAACCTGTGTTGTCTCAGCAAAAAAAAGCAGCTTCTTTTCCTGCAGAGCTGCTGGTGTTGGGATGTCCCGCCTCCTCACCAGCCATCTGAGCGTGGGCATGCTGCTCCTGGGTTCATTGGCCTTCAGACATCATTCCGGGGTGAAATCCTACTGGTTCGGACCGGTTCGGGTGAACCAGTAGTGATGATTGGCATCGGTTTGCCGAACCAGTAGCAATGATCCCTGGTGACCCCAGCCCCGCCTGCTCGGTCACCTGCTCAACAGGCGCGCTAGGGCCACCTTGCCTGTTGCCTCCATGCACTGTGCTTGGAAGGGGCCACCGCTGCTCTCACCGCCCTCCCTCCCTGCCAGGCTGCAGATATCTGCCTGCCATCCTGGAGCACCGCTACAGTGCCGCCATTCGCTTTCTTTGTTCTCCCGCCACGAAATGAATGTGAACGGCAGTGGTGGTTCTTCGGGAGGGCAGATGGACATATTCATTATAGTTGTCAGCTGCAGATGTCTGCCTGCCCTCCTGAAGCACCACCGCGGTGAGCAAAACAACCCCATTGTGCCACACCTCTTCCTGCAGCCAAATGTGCCCAGCCGTGCATGCCCTTTCCTCAAATGGGCTATGCATGGGGCGCTTGGAGAGAGAGCGAGAGCAAGAGAGCTCTCCAACCTCTGTTTTTTTGTGTGTGAAAGAGAGGGAGGGAGCTATCTGAAGCTGAGGCACCCAAACTTCTGGCAAGGGCAGGGGCGGCTTCTGAGCCCTGAGTCGGCCAGCTCCACCTGACCTACTCCCTGAGTCTCGCCATTCTCCTTGCCCCCCCCCCAAGGAGCGGCAGGCTCTGCAGAACAATAGGGCCTCTCATTTTTTCCATGGCGTGGCATACACTTGCTACCTCTGCTTGTCTGCTTGCAAGCAGTGATCTTCTCTGCTTCTCTCAGGATGCTGGTGCGGGCACCATGCATCACTTGTCAGGGCTGAGCAGGGAAGCCACTGTCACGCCACTCCCCCTTGCTTTCCCAAGTGCAGAGCCAAGGCCGTGAGCTTCCTCTCCAGGCTGGCCACCGGCAAAGAGCCATGCGGCCAACAGCTACTCAATGTCCCGTGCACAGCATTGCCCAGCCACCAGTGGGAATAGAGCACCCAGCCCAGCACTGCAGCCAAGTCTCCCATGCCAACATTCACCGGCGAGCACAACTTTAGTTGGGCCATTTAAGAATGATTCCCGTGAACCGCGCTGCTGCTTGAGCAGGGAGGGTGACGCTGAGGAGGAGAAAAACCGTGAGGTTTTGCACCAGGCAGTTGACCCTGCAGTGGCAGCTTGAATGGCCTAACTAAAGTTGCGCTCACTGGTGAATGTTGCCATGGGAGCCTCAGCTGCAGCGCTGCTGCAACCAGTCAGCCCAAGCCCAAGCCCAAGCTGGGCTGGCTGCTCCATCCCCATCAGTGGCTAGTCGATGCTGCGTGCTGGGCATTGAGCGGCTGTCAGCTGCATGGCTCTTTGCCAGTGGCCAGCCCAGAGAGGAAACGCACGGCCTTAGCTCTGTGCTCGAGTGCTTGAGTGTTCAATGCGTGGGGCAATGAGCAGCTGTCGGCCTGCATGGGGGGAGAGAGGGAGAGGGAGGGGGGGTCTTCCCAACAGGATCCAGGTTAATGCAGATCTCTAATGCTTGGCTTTGCCTGCCAGCATCCACTCCCCCTCCACAGCCCAAGTGGTTGGATTCACACAAGTGAAGTTGAACAGGAGAGCACAGATGATAGATAGATAGATGATAGATAGATAGATAGATAGATAGATAGATAGATAGATAGATAGATAGATAGATATGGATGGGACAGAGAAAGAGAGATAAAGAGGGGGAGAGGGAGAGAGAGAGAAAGAGAGAGAGTAACAGAGAAGCAGAGAGGGAGAGAGGGAGGAAAGAGAGAGAGGGAGAGGGAGAGAGGGAGAGGGAGAGAAAGAGAAAAGAGGAGGGGGAAGGAAAAAGAGAGGGGGAATAGAAAGACAGAGAAAGACAGAAAGGGAGGGAAAGAGAGTGGGAGGGAAAGAGAGAATGATATTACAAAAGTTTTTCTTTTTTACTGTTGCTAAACGTAATATTTCAAAAGCAGGAAAAAAAATGAAGGGGCATAAAAGTGCGTTTATCACGTTTTTCTTAGAACAATTAGCTGAACTCTGGGTAGTAAAACCTCTTTATTCAGGTTAAATTGCCGTGTTGGCACTTTGTGATAAATATTTATTTATTTATTTGTTTATTTATTTATTGAATTTATATTGCCGCCTATTCACCCATGGTGACTCAAGGCAGCTTACAGAATAAAGGACCACATTTAAAACAATAAAAACCAACAAAAAGAATCAAATAAATTAATACAGTACAATAAAACAAAATCACCCCCCACCTCCCACCCCCTCCCCGGCAGCAGCAAATCACAGGAGCCATTTAATGGGCTCCATCTCACTCTGGTTCCCCAGGCCCACTGGCAGAACCACCAAAATAGGTGGGTTTCGGGTTGCAGTTTGGGCACTCTGTCTCTAAAAGGTTCACCATCACTGCCCTATACCATTTCAAACAAATGCTTGTCCAATCTCTTCTTAAAAGCCTCCAGTGATGGAGCCCCCACACCTTCTGGAGGCAATCAGGTTCCACTGATTCATTGTTCTCACTGTCAGGAAATTTCCCCTTTGTTTAAGATTGGTTCTCTATTTCCATTCATTGCTTCTTCTCCTGCCTTCAGGTGCTTTGGGAAATAGGTTGACCCGCCTCTCCTTTGTGGCATTCCCCCCTCAAATATTGGAAGACTGCTATCATGTCCCCCCTTCTGTGCCCTCTTTCCTTTTCTTCCCCACTGCAAGCCCCTTTCCCATATTATGCCAGCCCAATTTCCCAGGGTGCACATGAGGAAATGCCACCTGGGCACTGCGTCTGCTCCTGCCCCCTCAGTCATTTTCACAGACTGACTAACATAGCTCTCCTACAATTTCTAGGAAATCTCACTGAAATCCTGTATATTTGCCACCCTATTGAGATGTGAATCTGATCTTTGTGACTTCTGGCTCTTATAAAATGGCATGTTAAATTTCTCTGGTCCAAGGGAAGCAATCTGAAATCTGTTTTGTTGTTGTTGTTGTTGTTGCTGCTGCTGTTGTTGTTAGAATCCTTTTAGTCAAATAACTTTCTGCACATAAGCATATGGGAAAGAAATGTGCTTTTCTTACATAACATTTCTCTAAATACATTTAATGGGTTTCTTTTCTACCAGTTGGCTGATATACAACATACAAATACAACAGCATTATCCTTTTAACATAGATTTCATGTCATGTCATAGTCCTTTCCTGGTGCATTTTCTTTAGTATTCAGGAGGCCATTTCCTGATATTTCTTTTAATGTACCTGTTTCTTTATTCAGACTGTTTCCTATTTGCAAAAACAATCAACTAGGACCAGCTAAGAACTTTAGAGAGAATGAGTTTGCCATCCACTCAAGTCCTTTGGTGGGGCTCATGTTGGGAGGTTATATTTGGTGTGGGGGCAGCTGATGAAGCTTTTGAAGCTTAGTCTCAGAATTTGATTGCAATTTCTGAAAAGGTGCCTCACTTAAAGGTTTATTTGCACTAATCAACATCATGTTGAGCCTCAAAGCTGAAGTCCTCTTTAGCAGGAAAGCCCCCGCCGAGCTATTCTGCCAGAACGAAGCCAGTTCTCCTGTTTACTTTTGTTCTTTGTACCGTATCTATTTTTAATGGAAGTCTTTGAAGTTGCTTCCCAAACCTGTTGCACAGGTGCAAGGCCTCCAATTCCTTTTTAACACCTTTCTCCCATGTCACCCTTCTTTGTTCATGCAAACCCTTCGAGGTCTTTAGACCTCTCGCCTGCCTAGGCACTGACTCCATTAAAAGAGGACAGATTGAGGGGAAGGCAGGGGGTCATTCATAATCACACGCCAGGCATCTCTTTGTCATTGTTTTCTTCACCACAACCCTTTAAAACTCTTAATTTGGGCATGGCTGATGGAACCAAGCAGCCATTTTTTATAGAACCATAAAAATCATTGTTCCATCGTAGGAGAATTTCCTATATGCTTCCAAAGAATGTCCTATGTTTGCCAATTCACAGATATTCCCTGAATACAAGCTTCATATTCCTTGGGATTTATGCTCAAGTAGAGCATGTATATGAGCCACTCTGGTGTAGTGGTTAGAGACACTGGTTGTTTTTATTGTTCAGTCACTAAATTGTACCTCAATTGTGAATCCATGGACCATAGCATGCCAGGTCCCCATGTCCTCCATTGTCTCCTAAATTCATGTCCATTGCATTGATGACACTATCTCACCATCTCATCCTCTGCCACCCCCTTCTCCTTCTTGCCTTCCAACTTCCCCAACATCAGGGTGTTCTCAAAGGAGTCCTCTCTTCTCATTTGGTGGCCAAAGTATTGAAGCTTCAGCTTCAATATCCGTCCTTCCAAAGAACAGGATTGATTTCCTTTAGGATTGACTGATTGGATTTCCTTTCAGTCCAAGGGACTCTCAAGAGTCTTCTCCAACACCACAGTTCAAAAGCAAAAGACACTGTGTCAGGTTCCAGTAATGCATCCATCAGAAATTGAACTCCGAGGCATTGTTTTCTCAAAGAACAAATGTATTTAGATACCCCAACTTGGCACTAACTGGTGAAAAGCCAGTATTGAAGTTCCTGGGTTTTTCACCGCAATATATGGTTCAATTTTCTCAAGTTTTCAAAACAAACTGTCACATTGTCCAACCAAGATGGGAGGTGGTTGCTTGGTGACTTCTCTCCTCCTCCTCTGATCAGCCAGCCATTGGAATGTGCTTGACACATCGGCTAGCTATGATATTTTGGCTGAAGTCTCCTTCAGGTCCAAACTGTGTCAAACTGAATTCATGTCAATATCCAAGGATATAAACAATCCCACACCCCAATCAAATTCAGGCTTGACACACTAGGCCAGAAACCGAAAGGCATGAGCTCCAATTTTGCTTAAACATGGAAACGAACCAGTTTAGTTTAAGCCAGCCATGTCTTCTCAGTCCCAGGAAGAGGGGAATGGCAAACCACTTCCAAAAATATTGCCCAGGATTAGTCTAGGATTAGTCCAGGCAGTGGCCAGGAGTCAAGAGTGACTTGAAGGTATTCAAAAGTACATCTACTGCCTAAATCAACTGGATTCAATTCATCCATTGTAACCTTTATAGGAAATTGACAGTTCATTTCATGTATGTAGCTGGATTGCAAAGGAAGTGAGGGCTGTATGTAAAAAAGAAATAACTGAGACATTCCGATGAGTAATTGTTGTGACATAGGAATCAGGTTCCACATGTTTTACGATCAGGGTATTTACAAGCATTAGTCTTGATCTGCACTTTATATATGTAGCTGAAATATGCCCAGACAAGACAGAGCACAAGAAGTCTTAGGCGAATCCCAATATTTGAAGCACTAGACTCAGGAGCCGTTCCAGTTCCTCCATTTTCACTTCATAGCCCTGGAAAGCACCCAGGGAAAAAAAAGCACTTCTAAGCCTCTGTTTTGGGAGCAGGGCATGAAGCCCTTCCTCTCCAGTGAAATGTTTGCAGCCAACAGTTCACTCGATGTTGGAAAATCACCCGGCATAGCTGCAGAAATCTGCCACCTGTCCTCTTTTAGTTTACATCTCAGCTAAAAGGGAGTTTGAATTATAGTTTTACTTCCAGACAGGGCAAACCTTTGAAACCGAGCTGAGACCATTGACTAGACAAGGAGTGAATTGGCCCTGGTCGTGCTGGCTCGGCAGGGGAAAATAGGCTGGAGGGTGGGGGATGGCTGAACACACCAGGCGCCATGCTCCATGCTTTTATTGGCACTTGATTAGTGAGCCTTGCTTTCGCCGTTGTAGCTCATATCTTTTAATTACCCATTAAAAGAAGAGCCGCCTCTGGTTGGTCTCTGTTCTGAAGCACTCTTTGCCTTCTAACGTTTCACATATTGAAAGATCCTTGCAGTTTAAGGGATCGGGATCTCTCACTCTTTAAATGCAAGCAATGTCTTCCCGGTAAACAGTGGCAAGTAAGAATGGAAGAAAATTCAAATGGGCAGGCCAGGAAAGATTCGGACAATTTCAACTGGATGGATGGCTGGATGGATAGTTAGATAGATAGATAGATAGATAGATAGATAGATAGATAGATAGACAGACAGACAGACAGACAGACAGACAGAGAATAT
This sequence comes from Ptyas mucosa, assembly GCA_012654045.1. Classification (NCBI taxonomy): domain Eukaryota; kingdom Metazoa; phylum Chordata; class Lepidosauria; order Squamata; family Colubridae; genus Ptyas; species Ptyas mucosa. The sequence goes on from WNWU01013651.1 coordinate 463,833, forward strand.
GTTACAAATAACAGTGACTGATTCTTCCCTTATTTCTGAGTCTTCAGTGACTAAATGACTGACCATCCTTTGGAACTGTGATTCAGGTTACTGGCTTTGTGAGCACCTGAGTTCTTGGCCCAGAAGGTCCCCAGGTGAAATCCTGAAATTATGTTGCTCTGGGTAAATTAGTATCTAGTTGTTACAGTAATCATTATTAAAAAGAGGCATTTACATTTCATATGGATACTCCTTTAAACTGATTAAAAAGTTTAAATTAATTTGGCTTTTAAGTGTAATATGACAGAAATCTCTGTGACTCAAAACCTTGCACTCTATTCTGAGAACATCTATTGGGTCCTCAAGATTTATTTTATGAACGTTTTAAGTTGTGCATTGGTAGCAAGTAGCCAGGAATTTTGCTGAAGCTGAGCAAGTCTACTGTTGTAAGGGAAGATATTTGAAAACTCGTTACTTCTCTCAAGAAAGGCATTGCAAGAAAGAATAAAACTGCTGATTCTAACAATCGATGTTTTCTCTGCAATGTAGGACCCATGGCTCAAATGTAGTGTGAAAAACAGAGCTGGTAGTTCTATCTGCTTCACTGTTGGTTTGATCGGCATCCTGCTATGAATATGGGGGGAAAATGCTGCTTTTATTTTGAAGGCACCTGTCAGGGCTTGAAATGTGTATTTTTCTCCAATTTCTCAGTAGACAGAGCTGGCTGTTTGGAATCTCTCAAGAAATCAGTTCTTTACGATACTGCTTTTCAAATTGATAAACTTATGAATATCAAATGTGCCTCGTGTAGCCAAGACAAAATGGCAAATAATGGGTTGATGGCTCATGTAACCCAGTGGGTGGTAAATAATTTCAGAATCAGTTTTTTTCCCCTGGCACCAAAGAAAACCATTTACTTCAGGAAGAAGAGCTGTTTACTTTCAGCTATTTCCATTGTGGAATGCTTTTCTGGGGGATCTCTGTTCTGGATGTTTTCTTCCTTGGGAAACCAATAGTATCACTGGTCACATGATAATATAAAAATAAGTCTGTTTTGCTTGCCTGCTCATAACTTTGTTCATTTCTGCAGGTCAACAGGCCTTGACACTCTGTCCTCAATGATGATGTTGCATTTTTCACTATGTGCTGTACCCTGGTGTGTGTGTGTGTGTGTGTGTGTGTGTGTCTGTGTGTGTTTACTTTCCTAAGATATGGAAATGTCATGCTTACGTCAACTCTAATGGTAGTGCTATTGGTTCAGCATTATTTATAAATCTACAAGCAAAAGCAAAAGCCATACAAAGGCAAGAGTCATAGAAGAAAAAAAAAAGGAAATGATACACTTGAGTGGAAGTCAGCTCCTGTAATGGAAATGACCTTGGGAGACAGAGCAATGAGAAATGAGAGACCCTCCCTAGTTTGGGGGCTGTAAAGAGGACAGGGGGAGAGTAGTGCTTTGAGACTTGCCAGATAGATGTCAGCATCTGTCAGCCAGATAGATTGCCATGTAGACCAGACAGGAAATAGCAATAGCACTTAGATTTATATACCACTTCACGGTGCTTTCCAGCTCCAAGCTACCTCTTGCCCCCAACAATTTGGGTCCTTATTTTACCGACCTCGGAAGGATGGAAGGCTAAGTCAACCTTGAGCCTGGTGAGATTTGAACTGCTGGCAGCTGGCAGTCAGCAGAATTAACTGCACTACTGCAATCTAACCACTGCATCACCATGGCTGTGTACAACAAGAGATAAGCTTTTTTCTATTTTATTGCAAGATTTTGTTAACAGAATCTTGTGAGTCTGAAAGTACTTTTCTACCCCCCACCCCATATCTGCTTTACAGCCAAGAAATTAGGGAGGGTCCCTTTGGAGATCCTTGCTCCGCCCATACTGGGTTATCCAACCATTGCTCTGGCTGCCTCTCCTTGTCCTGTGTCCCAAGGTCATCCCCACATACCATTACATCTCCTGATAACAACTGTGTCTGTGCAGGTTGCCTGGCTGGCAGTTATGGAAAGGGCTCATCCCTGCCTCCTTCTGGACTTTTCTTTGACATCTCAGTTTTGCCTGTCATCCTTGGAAATTCTTGACATCTTCCATTCAAATACTGAGACAGCCATGAGTAGCTTCCAAAATCAGCCACAATTCCTGTTTCAAATGTCTTTAAACTTAAAAAAAAAAGTCTTGACCACCTAGTCAGTTGAGTTTTGCATTCTTTTATAGATCCTGTCATAAAATCTGATCATGCTCCTGAAAATTATGGTTTTTAGCAAGTTAGTTTAATGTATGTTAATAATGTATGTCATTATGACATGATCCACCATTTTAATTACAATTAATCAGTGGAACTACTTGCCTCCAGAAGTTGTGAATGCGCCAACACTGGAAGCTTTTAAGAAGAGATTGGGCAGCCATTTGTCTGAAATAGTATAGGGTTTTCTGACTAAGCAGGGGGTTTGACTAGAAGACCTCCAAGGTTCCTCCCAACTCTGTTATCCTATCCAATTCTTGATCAAACCCCCCCCCCCCAGACTTTGAGATTTACTTTTTCAAATAAATACAGGGTCAACAAATGTGAAGTGTTTGAAAATATATAAAACTTTTACACAGGCTAAAATTACAGCACATGCTTGACAGAAGCAGCAAAAGGAAGAAAACCTTACTGTAGTCATTTGGAAAGGCAAGAAAAAAAAAGCATTGAATATGTATGTGATAAATTATGCTGTGGAACTAAACAATGGCTTTTAGGTCTGCTACACTGGCACTTGATCAACCCCATGAATATTCATTTAACTGTATTAAATAAACAATTGGGAATAGCAGAAATCTGGAAAATGTTAGCTTCTCCGCAATTTTTGGATTTCTATAATTGTTTTAGAGTTCTAACGTGATGATAACAGGTGAGCAATTGGAAAGTTTTCTGTACAGAATAAATTTGGCAAAATTTTCTCATGCTTATTCAAGGATATTCACTGTACATTTAATGCTACAGGAGACATTTAATACAATTAGTTTTATGAGGTTTAGAGAGGCCCCAGTGCAGATAGTTTTCCTAGAGAATGCTACTAACAATATAAAGAGAGTTAGGTCCTATGGCAGTGATGGCTAACCTTTTTGCTGTCGTGTGCCAAAAGTGGGGGGAGTGTGGGGGGTTGCGGGTGCAGGTGCCCACATCCATAATCCAAGAGCCTTGGATAGTACAGTGGTCTAAAGCCCTGTTGTTAACATCAGCTGCCTGCAATTATTGCAGGTTCGAATCTCACCAAGGCTCAAGATTGACTCAGCCTTCCATCCTTTCTAAGGTAGGTAAATTGAGGACCCAGTTTGTGGGGGCAATAAGCTGACTTTGTATAAATATACAAAAGTATGAAGGCTATTGCTTAGCGCATTGTAAGCCGCCCCGAGTCTCCGGAGAAGGGCGGCATATAAATCAAATTTTAAAAAAATAATAATAAATGGGCCCCGCCCTCCCGCACATGCACATGTGACCCCCCCTTCCCCCTGCTTTTGGCACGTGATGGTCCGGTGGACCCAGTAGGCCCATTTTTCCACCTCCCCAGGCTCCAGAGGCTTTCTAGAAGCCTGGAGAGGGCAAAAACAGCCTTCCCCATCCCCCCAGAGGCCTTCCGGAGGCCAGAAACAGCCAGTTTCCTGACTTCCGGTGGGACCGGAAGGCTTGAAAATTAGTTGGCCAGTGCACGCATGCACGCTGGAGCTGAGCTAGGCAACACTTGTGTGCCCACCAATATGGCTCCGCGTGCCACCTGTGGCACCCGTGCCATAGGTTCGCCATCACGGTCCTATGGTGTTAGAGATATCCAATGAATCCTTTGAAAATTAGTTTATATTTTGTGGTCCTTGGTGCTCTTTGAGCTTGGGTTTGTTTTTGTTTTTTGTAGCTGTTTCATTACCCAACTAGGTAACATCATCAGTGCTAGAAGAGGGTGGATATAAGTTTATATGAAGATCCATATAAGGATTATTCTGAAATTGAGAGAGTCTTTACACAGATATCACAGGTGAAACCCAAATCCAATTTTATTGCATGTGTATTCAGGTCCTTCTCTGCAATCTAGAGATTACCCTGGAAGCTGAGATATGGTTGGTTGCATTCCCACCAACTTAGGGGGACCTTCACCCATGTAAACGTAGCTCATAAAAACTTGGAGCATTGAAGTGGATGGACACGAAGCAGCCTACTTCAAAATATATTCCATGTTTAAGAATGGCCTTAAAGGCCTGTGGTGAATTGATTAAAGATGAACTATATTTTAAAGGATGCTGCTTTTGTCTCTCCGATACTCAAATTTGCCTGGCTCTTGCAAAAGAAATCATTGCATCACTTGAATTTGTGAAGCATATCATGTTGAATGAAAATACTATTTCATGTGTATGAATTTGGTTTTCTGATCAGTTAATAAAATGAAGTTAAAATATTTGTATGGCTGGAATTTTACCAATATCATTTCTGTCCAAAATTCCTCAGGCAGCAACAGAAATAATGATGTTAAATCCCAGCATTGTAATTACCTATACTATAATATGCTGAAGAGTTGAGGCTCTGGGAGATTTAATTACTGGGTTTGTTGGGTCTTTTGATAAAGAAGAAAAGGAATATATACAATTATTCCAGTTTATTTTCATGACATTTTGCTCTAAATCCAATCAATTCATAGTTAGCATAAGGGGAAAAAGTGTTATTTAATAAAACAATAGTTGTTCCAAGCACGTTCCTTAACAGTTAATTTGGAAAATTGATGCTTATTATAAAGAAAAATTTACAAGGGTTATGAAGCAGTAAACCGTAAGGGTGGGACTTGAAATTCTATGGAAGACTTTCATAGTTTCTGGAACAGAAAGCTGCTATTGTAAAAGTGGAATTAGCATGAATTCAATTGAAATGTGGAATGGGTTGCCTGCACAGTAATTTTACTTATTTAATTGTGGGTTCCCTGCTTAATTTCTGAGGTCTACTAACTGTAGTTAGAGTCAAAGCTAATTCATTTCAGTTCTGTGGATTGAACAAAAATAGACTATATTTCATGTTGTATTTTGGTTTGTACACCTGGGACTTCTTGTAATTGGCCAGAAATTCCTCAGTGATATAGTGGGAAAGGAAGGGGGGAAGGGGAAGGAAAGGTTCTAAGTAGCTAAAGAGTTTCTTGATCGTGGAGAATACTTAGAGTTGGAAGTTTGCATAATGGTCAGCAGGAAATATAAAATATTCAGAAAGTTTTCAAACATTTTAAAAATACTTTATTATTTTAATATATATGGTCTTCAAAAGTAGTAGTGCTGAACTTGGGTCAATAAGGATTTGAAAATCGGGCATTTTTCAGTGATCATTTAAGGACAAACTGGAAGCTTTATACCAATAATGCTACACAGTATTATCTCTAAACACTAACATTTTCCTATTTCATCTCTGTGCACATTTAAAATAGAAACAAATCAATTTAATATGAGAAATATCTTGAATTTTGCAGATCGTCTTGAAATCTTCCCCTCACTGGAAGCCTCCGTAACAGTCCTCCATTCCAGATGCATTTGGAATTAACTTCTGGAATTAGCCCTATGTTAAGCTTTAAACCTTATCCGAAGCTGTCAAGCTTCAACTGCTAGCTCATCAGTATTGTGAAAACACATTGCTAACTTGTGCTAATACAAGGGAGGGTCCATCCACGATAGGTGAGGCCACTGATACATAAATGAACACATATTGGATCTCTTTTAACCATCGTCTGTGTGTCACTCCGTTCTCAATTGCAAGAAGTCTGCAGAACAAGCTGACAGTCAGGTTGTATAGAAATGGATGGGAAGGTAAGAGACGTTTCATATACAGTCGTAGGCTGCCTTCACTTAAGCAGTGATAAATGCAGGAGATCGGCTGCAAGCATAACAAGACCATAAATATGAAGCTTGTTTAGTGGCAGGGATGTCAGAAAACTAAAGCAGCTGATATTTTACATTTTATAAATTGTGCCAATTTGTTTTTAAAAATGTTAAGTATGTTTGGAAAAGATAGGCAGTCACGGGAATACTTTAACTCCTTCGCAACACTCATTAATCTTAGCCCATTTCTTTCTCAGAAAAACCATTTTTAATTCAATACAGTGGCGTTTCTAAAAGGGGGAAGTTGGAAGTCTGGTTTTCGATTAACCCTCTCATTCCCACGAAACAAGAGCTCCGAGTTACAAAATGGTTGAAGTTTTGGGAAATGTCTACAAGAAAGGAAGAAACTTTTGTCCTGGGTTCAACCATTTTTTTGCTCCCTTGCTTTTGAAGCTCAAGAGAGTTATCTGTCTGTTGGAAATGTTCTTGAGTAGCTGGAACATTAATTTGTTATATTTTGGTTCAAAATATGCAAGGTTGTCCACATGTTTTTAAAGTGATTGCTCCTTGCCAGACAGATAAAGATTGCTAGTCAAGGATCTCTCCCCCCCCCCCCACTTTCTGTGTATATAGATTCTGTTGTTCTATTTGATTTTCAGTGTTCCCAATATTTGAAATTATGTTATGAAAAATTATGGGTCAATTGTCTATGAGGCATAGACAAAAGAGTAACACTGAATCAATCTTCCAGTTTGCATCAGTGGATTTAAAGTAATCTTTGCAAATGTCTGAAGGAGTCTTCCTTGTTCAGAGAAACAACGGGGAGAACTTTATGAAAATTTACTCAAATTTCCAAGTTCAATTTTCATATGGACATTACATGTAGTTTTTGTGACAATAACAGAATGGCATTTTGAATGGACTTTTTCAAGGTACTTTATTTAGGATACAACTTTCCATGCATCATTTGCTCTTGCTCCTCTTCTTCTTCTTCTTCCAGTTCAAACCTATTTTGCATGCATTATGTCTACATGATGCACATGTCATACATTGTAATATTAATGGTTTAGACAATATGTTCTGTCAATATTGATTCGTTTTTTATTCTTCTTAGAAATTGCATCAGATGTGAAGACACGTGCAGGGACCTGTATTTTGAAACTCATACTGCCTGCCTCTAATTGTTCCTGCCTCATTTTTGCATACTGATATCTGGTAAACTTTCAAAATTTGTGTTTTATTAGTGTTGTATATCAATGATTGCATAACATTTGTAGATAACCATATGATCAATCAATCAATCTTTCAATATTTTTTTAAATGCCTTTTTTTAAAGGAAATTGTATGTTTAAAATGATTGATAATTTTGATCATTAAAAGCACAGTAAATGGGAAGTCATGTTGATCATGTTGTTTAGACTAAGGGGATGTCCTGATGACTGATCCAAATATCAGCCTGGTCCAACTCTACTTAAGCTTTTTTGAAATGAGCTAAAATTGACTAGTTGTTACCATCTAGATGGACAATTTTGACAGCAGAAGGTGCAACTGGAAAAGCCACGCTTCTGTCTCTACTTGAATTCCCGGGTTGAAATTCAGCCTTTGGTTGAAACACTCCCCATGTTGGTTTTCAGTAAAGCAACGAAAAGTAAAATGCAATGTTCACAAAACGGGGATGGGGTAAACTTAGCAATTCTCAGCAGCAATTCTTTGCTCTTAACCCTTTCCCAGAAGAGCCACTGTTTCTAAAGAACAGATGCTTTTTTTAATAATTAAAAAAAAAATCTCACGAAGTATCCTCGCTCTCATTCGACTCCAGGCCTTTGTTTCTAAACAATGATATTTTCCCTCAAGGGAAGCGGGAGAGATTTTAAAAGGCAGGGAAGGCTAAAATTCCCTGCTGTTGGTGGGAGTTGCAAGGGGATGGGGAAACACAAGTTCTGACCTGTTCTTTGAGATTGAAAAAAAGAAAAAAAGAATATTCAGATAGACTGAAGGGTCGATTCATGAATAACATGTGAAGACAAAAAGTTGGCGTTCAATTAAACTGTAGAGCAGCTTTGAAAAACATTCCAGCCCTTTCTATGTGTGTGTGTGTGTGTTTTAGCCTCCAGGTTGTTTCTTCTGCATATAACTTTGTATAGGTTATACCAAAAATTAAGTAAGCTTGATGTACGTTACTTAAACTTGTAACATACAATTCCAGGAATGTCAACTTCTATATATATCCACTTAGATCAGAATACATCCACAACTGATTTGTAGGGTATAATCCCTTTGAACTTTTAACCATTCAAAATCTGAGGCCAATTGGTGACATCCCTGAGCAAATGCAATTGAAGTTAAAATGGACGTTGTCTTACCTGAACATCCTTTCTGCGTAGCAGAGGGTCCAGCAGTCATTACAGGGTTAACTTGGAGTTCCGGTAACGACTGAGTCTGCAATTTGTGAAGCTCCTCCCATATCCACTGACTACCCAGATTTCTGATGAGGGAGATTCTGCAGACCGAATAGCTGAGCTGGGAAACCACAACAAAGAACAGAAAGAAACCCCCGCATCACCACCACGAAATACGAAGAAGAAGGACCAGATAGGGTGGGGATGACTGCTGGACCCTCTGCTACGCAGAAAGGACGTTCAGTTAAGACAACGTCCATTCTACTATAGCGAGGGTCCAGCAGTCATTACAGGGACATGCCAAAGCAGAACCTCTATTGGGGGGGGGGGCGGGAACTACCGGTCCGAAATAGAATCCCCTTGAAGCACCTGCTGCAAAACACGGTGGCCAAAGGCCGCCTCTGCAGAAGCGTATACATCCAACTTATAGTGACGAATAAATGGAGAAGGGGAAGACCATGTGGCTGCCCGGCAAATATCCTCCAGAGATGCCTGAGTGGCCCAGGCTGCGGACGTGGCAGCACTACGAGTGGAATGAGCAGTGATCCGGGAACGCACTGGTAATAACTGAGCCTCGTAAGCAGAGGCAATAGTGGACCTAAGCCACTGACCCAGGATGGGGGAGGAAACCCTCAGACCCATAGAGGAAGGTAGGAAAGAAACGAAGAGACTCTCTGAATGTCTGAATGAAGAAGTCCTCCTAAGGTAAATCTTGAGGGCTCTATGAACATCCAGAGTGTGCCAGGTCCGTTCCCTATGATGAGAAGGGAGGGACAGAAGTTGGGAAGGATAAGTTCCGAAGCTCTATGGAACAGGGAATTAACCTTAGGGATGAAGGAAGGATCTAATCGGAGAACCACTCAGTCCGAATGGAAGACGCAAAGGTCCAAATGAGAAGAGAGAGCTGCCAATTCAGAGATCCTGCGAGCCGAGGTTATGGCAACCAGGAAAACCACCTTATAAGAAAGGAACCGTAAACCCACCCGTCTCAAGGGCTCAAAGGGAGGACGGGTGAGGGCAGAAAGAACTTTGGGGAGATCCCAGGTAGGGTATCTGTGTAAAGTAGGAGGGCGAAGGTTAGAGGGCCCCCCTGAGGAATTGCCTGATGAGGGGACATCTGGAAAGGGGCAGAGAAGACCCACAAGACAAAATCGAGGCAAGGGCAGACACCTGTCTGCGCAGGGTGCTAGGAGCCAAACCTGAAGACAACCCAACTTGATGGAACCCCAGCTCTTCTGAGGCATCTAAAGCGACCAGGCCAGAGCGAGAGCATCAACGACAGAAGGACAGCCAGGTGGAGTTGTAAATACGGTTCGTGGAAGCCCGACAAGCTGCCTGAAGGGTAGCTATGATGTCAGACGAGAGACCTCGACTGCGGAAGATTTGCCGCTCAACCTCCATGCAGTTAGTTGAAGCCACTCAATGTCTGGATGCAGAAGATCTCCTTGACTGAGAGCTCTCTTGTCTTGAGGAAGACGCCAAGGAGGAGCCACCGACAGAGCTACCAGATCCGCAAACCAAGGACGGCGAGGCCAATGGGGGGCGATGATGATCAGTTCAGCTCCTTGACGAGAAGCTTCCAGATGACCTTGGGAAGAATCGCCAAAGGTGGGAAGGCGTACAGAAGCTCCGGTGGCCAGGGACTCCAAAGGGCGTCTACTGCTTCTGCCCCCTGGTCTGGAAACCGCAAGAAGAACCTGTTCATCTGATGATTCTTGCTGGAGGCGAACAGGTCGACAGCTGGAGTCCCGAACCGTCAGGAGATCTGGCAGAAGGTGGCTGGTCGAAGATGCCACTCACCCTGGTCCACTGTGGCCCTGCTGAGAACATCTGCTTGCACATTCGCTGCTCCGGAGATGTGGGCGGCTCTGATGGATTCCAGGTGTTTCTCCGACCAAAGGCCCAGCAGGTCAGACTCCTCCATCAGATGTCGTGACTGCGTTCCCCCGTAACCGATTCACGTGGGCCTTCACTGCTACGTTGTCTGTCCTGACTAGAACGTGAGTGCCCTCCAGCTGGTCCTGGAATGCCCTGAGAGCTAAGTGAATGGCTCTGAGCTCCAACCAATTGATACCGTTGGATAGATCGGCCTGGCTTCAGCGACCCTGAACAAACAGGTTCCCCAAGTGTGCATCCCAGCCGAAGAGACTGGCATCGGTGGTCAGGACTAACAGAGGAGGTTCCCTGAAAAAACGTCCCTTGGATAGGGCCGGGGACATCCACCAGATTATAGAAAGAAGAACTTTGGGTGATAGCCGAACTAGGGTGTTGGAAGAACTCATGAGGGACCATTGAAAGGGTAGGAGGAACCACTGCAGAGCCCTGCAATGGAGACGGGCCCAAAGGACGATCCCTATACAGGACACCATCTTCCCAAGAAGCTGCTACAGCCGACGCACTGGAACCGGCTGTCCTAGAGAGACCTGCCCGACTAGGGACCGCAAACTGATCAGGCGCTCTTGTGACAGATAAACCTTGCCCTGGATGGAATCTATTATGGCCCCCAGATGTTGAATATGAGTCGTCGGTACCAGGTGGCTCTTGGCCTCGTTGATTGAGAAACCGTGACTTTTCAGGACCTGAATGGTGGTGAGCAGATCCTGATGCGCTAACCTCTCTGAGCCGGACTGGATCAATAGATCGTCCAGGTAAAACTGGATCTGAATGGGAACCGCTCGGAGGGAGGCCGCTAGCGCTGCCATCAATTTGGTGAACACTCGGGGAGCCGAGGAGAATCCGAATGGAAGAGCCCAGTACTGGTAATGACAAGACGCCAGACAAAAGCGAAGAAATTTGCGATGGGCCAAACAGATGGGAACGTGAAGATACGCCTCCGTCAGATCGATAGACGTGAGGACGTCTCACTCCCTGATGGATTCTAGGATGGATTGAAGAGATTGCATTTTGAACCGACAGTAGATTATGCAACGGTTCAGGGACTTCAGGTCGAGAATGGCCCTCCAACCTCCCGATGACTTCTGTATGAGGAACAGGTGGGAGTAGAACCCCTGTCCTCTTTGGTCTACTGGAACTGGTTTGATGGCCCGGATCTGAAGGAGATGCGCCACCGCCTCCTCCAGTAGAAGCTGTTGAGACCTGTCCCGTGAGAGAGGGACCCTGAGGAATCTTGTGGGGGGGGGGGGGTGGAGAGAAATTCTAAAGATAGTCCCTGGGAGACCGTCTCCCTGACTCAGGCATCCGAGGTTGACGCCTCCCACTGGCTGGCAAAGAGTGCCAGGTGGCCTCCTATGGGAGGGTTGGGCAAAGAGTCAGCGAAACCTGTGGGAAGAACAACCCCTCCCCCCTCTGAAAGATTTGCGACTTTGGCCGCGGAATCCAGGACCTGATTGCCTGTCCTGGAATCTATCTTGCCTGGGAGATTGAAATCTCTGGAACCTGGAGGAAGGAAAACTCGAGGGGGGGTGTGTTCCAAAAGGAAGAAGGGGAAGGACGACCTTCTGACCTCCGGGACAAGCTAGGCAGGATTTTCCTCTTATCCTTGGATTCGATTAGCAAGGGCTCAAGAGGAGGACCAAAGAGAAGGTTCCCCGAATATGAGGAAGATGCCAAACGCCACTTATTCTTAGTATCAGCCTGCCATTGGCGAAGCCAAAGGAGGCGGCGAGAGGTGATGCTGGAACCAATGGATTTAGCTGCAAATCTGGAGGCGTTAAGAGTGGCATCAGCAGAATACTCCAGAGCTACTATAATTTTATTGATATCCTGGAGAGCCCTAGTGTCAGACAAAGGTAAGAGACCCTGCAGTTGTCTAACCCACATAAGGGTACCCCTGTTAAAGAAAGAGGCTGCTGAAGAAGCCCGAATGGCCCATGCTGCAGCTTGGTGAGCCTTAGTCAGGGAGTGCTCTAGACGCTTGTCCTCAGGACGGAGGCCTTCCTCCGGAGGGCCTATGAGCACTGAAGGATTAGATTGAGCCACAATAGGCGGATCCACTGTTGGAACCTGCAAAATTGAAGAGATGTTAGAATCCAGATTATAAATGAGTCTGTCCACCGAATTAGGATTAGGCCCAGAAACTGGGGCTGAGCATTGTCTAGTAATAACATCCTTAAACATCTTGAGACCTGGGATTTCTTCCGTTTCCGGAGTAGGTTCCTCAAATAGGGAAGAGGAAGCCCCTGCTTCCACACCAGAGTCAGGCTTCTGTGAAGGGAGACCCAGGCCAGTGGTTAATTTGGCCTTGTAGAGAAGGGATTTGAAAACCTGAGGTTTAAATAACCCAACGAATGAAAGTTGATCAGGAGAAAGATCTTCATCATCAAATAAACCAGGCTCATCTAGCTCCTCCCCCATAGCAGACCCCTGACTGGCATAGGTTCCAGAATAATCCTGCTCTTGTGCCTGTTCAAGGTCAGCAGAACCCTGAGTGAGTAAAGACCCATGAGTCCTGGCCTGTTCTGAAACCCAGGATCCAGTACTACGTTGCCTTTCTGCAGCAATGCCCTGCTGCACAGCCTCTTGAATAAGGTCTGCTAAATCAAGAGGTTGGCTAGGAACCATCCCAGAAGGAGGAAGAGAAGCTTCTCCCTGGGTGGCCATAGTTTCAGGAGGAGACTGAACTGACTCCTGTTGAGGAGTTAAAACTGGAGCCTGAGGGGCCACCTGAGGGGAAGCTATAACCTCCACAACAGGAAAAATATGGGGAGGAGGGGGGGAATGCTGAACAGCCCCAAAAGAGCAGAAGCCTCAGCTTGAGAAGGAGGAATTGTGCTCACATCTGGAGACCAGGAAGCCATATCAGGCTGGATCAGGAGAAGCAATAGGCTCCACAGCAGAAGCCTCCATGTCTGGAGACTGGGGAAACTCCCCTCTAGTGGCCTGCTGAACTGCTCTCTCAACTGCCCTTTCCAGGGACTTATGTCTTTGAGCCTCTACCCTTTCGCTAGATCGAGACCCTTTCTGAGCAGGCTGGGCTTTGGAAGCAGAAACCTTGCTCCTTTTAGAATGGCCCGAATCCGAATGGGTAGACGAGGAAATTGAGGGCTGAGATGGAGCTGGTCTCTTAGAAGGGCGAAGCCTTGGAAGCCATAGAAAGGCTGGGCTTGAAGCGGCTGGAAAGAGGTTAAATTCCTATACTCAGAGTATAGATCAAAATGGCCGCCCCCGCAAGGGAAAACAAAATGGCCACCCCCACAGAGGAAAACAAAATGGCCACCACCACAAGGGTAAACAAAATGGCCACAGCCACAAAAAGCTAGTAAAATCTCTGCAAAGGCAAGGTTCCTTTAAGGTGGTGGTGGGGGGAACACCCAAAAAAACCCTCCGAAGTGAGCAGGAACGGGCTTACCAAGCTCCAGTGCTGCCTGTAAAGACCTCTGGAGAAGCCTCACGTGGATAGATGATTCTCCAGGCCCACTGAGTCCAGAATAAGCCACAGCCAGCAAGCGTATGGAGCAACACCCCAGGGACGCCAATTGGGCCTGCCAGCCTGCAGACCCACCGCTGTAAAAAGCGGTCCTCAGCGGTATTGGGCGTGAGCCTGTCTCGCTGGAGAAAGCAGAGCTCAACCAGGTCCCTGGGAGCTCTGCAATCCTGCAAGTAAGGAAAGAACTAACTACCAGAAGGAATTATTATCTAATTTAAAGAATAATTCCCAGCTCAGCCAAAATAGGTCTAACCAGAACGACTGAGTCTGAGATCTGGCTAGTCAGTGGATGTGGGAGGAGCTTCACAAATTGCAGACTCAGTCGTTACCGGAACTCCAAGTTAACCCGGTAATGACTGCTGGACCCTCGCTATAGTAGGAAACAAGGAGCACAATTTTCAAGTTTTCCCAGACGGAAGCTGCAAAGAAAGGAATCTACACCTCTCAGGAATCTAGTGTGAAATCCTCCAGGATACAAGAATCCTTGTTAACATGGACTTTTTGGGGGCATGGACTAGAAACAAGTGGGGCTGGTGTTGTATATGTGCTCAAATCTCACCTGGTTTCCTTCAAAATTATCTTAGGTGTTCACCTGTTCTTGTTGAAACTAAACCTTTTACTTAAGCCCAGCTTATTTCTTCACTGTTTTATGGTCTTTTAATAAACTCATGTATTTTTCAGTCAACTTGCCCTTGGGTATGGATTATATTAGACAACCTAGGGGTCTCCAGACTGAAGAGAGATCTTTCAGTTCTCAGGAGCACGGAACATGGAAAATGAAGTGAAAGAATCAACTTTCATTTTTTAAAGAATGCATTTCCATCCCTTGTAGCTATGAAAATACCATGAAGATTTGCAGCTACTACAAAAGAGAAAGATGCAAGCAAGAGAGGTGATGAAAATGAAATGCCCCTTCTTTCCACAAATAAGCCAAAGAGCCGGGGGAACCTGGAAAAAAATTAAACTATAACCTTCCTAAGTCATTTTCAGAACTTGGAATAATTGGCCACAGACGTTTATACGAGATATAGGATATATACAACTGAGATCAGTGTTTCTCAACCTTGGCCTCTTTATAATGTGTGAACTTCAACTCCCTGTATTCCCCAGCCAGCCCTGTTGGCTGGGGAATTCTGGGAGTTGAAGTCCACACATTTAAGGGTTGCCAGGGTTGAGAAACACAGACTTAAAACTCTGCAAACATCGTATATTAAGCTTTTGACAACCTGTTGTCAAAGAACTATAAGTGACAGCCTTCAAACGAACATACCCAAAGGCAGGTGTGGAGAAAAACATCCATCAATTTTATTATTTTTCCATTACTAAAAGGCATCCTGAATACATAGCACAAGATCAAGATCCCCCACCGCACCACTAAAAGCGAAGAATCAACTACCCAACCTGCCAGCTTTTGTCAATTGCCCAGTGACCACAAGGGTTGGCCGAGAGAGAAAGCTGCGGTTTTGGCCGCATCGGCTTGTTGGCTGGACAACTATCCCACAACTGTCCCTCCTTGTTGAAGGGGAAGAGGAACTCCCTGTGGGTGGCGTGTTCCACACTGGTGGGAAGGACAGGATTGAGCCATTCCGGAAGATGTGATGAGAACCGATGAACATTCTGCCCTAGATTGACCTTCTTCTGAGTCTTCACCCAGGAGGCCAGTGGAACCAAAGCGTTCCCATTCATCTCTCCGCCCTGAGCTCTTTTACTGTGAAGTGGGAGAAATGGTTGGCCAGGCTCCATTCCTAGCTAAGCAACCAAGCCTTCTTTGGGCTGCTTTGTTTCTCCTCCCCATTGCCCTCCTCTCTCAGCTGGACAGAAGGCAGTTTGAACGGCGTCTCCTGGCGGATAAACTCTCTCCTCTCTTTGCCAAATTCACAGTGAGCGACAAATATCTTGCCATTTTCCTTTCCTTCCTCTCCCCCCTCCCCCCACCCCCGAGGTAACTTTTCTTAGACTAGGAAAGACAGAGCAAGCCTGCTCTGTGGAGCTTATGCCCCGATTGATAGTCGATCACTTTTAATGACCTTCCAAACCACACCCAATGCATGCTGTACAAGGGTTTTATCATTATATAATGAACCCCCTAAGTATAACAGTCTAGGTTTTCATTGTACATTTAAATAATATATATTTCTATTTGCCTCTCAGCAAGATCACAAAATCCAGCAAAGAACTTTGTGCGATAAAAAAAAGCTGTTTAATTATATCATAAATATATGGCCCTTGCTATAAGTTTTTAAAATATTAAGTCTACATCAAAAAGTCTCTTTACCATTTCTAAATCTGATCCTGGCTCTTTTGCAACCCAAATGCATCACTGCCTTTTCCATTCTCCATCCCTGGCCTCTTCCGGCTGCTTTCCATTCAGAGGGTAGTTCTGGAGAACTCATTGTTTCTCTGTTATTCTTGCCTATTCTTGCCTATTGTTATCACAGAAGAGAAGAAGAAGAGACTGTTTGAAAAAGTGAAATCTAAATTTAAAAAAAAAATCAGGATGACTTGAATTCTGTATGCAATGCAAAATATATCTATTTATATATTTTCCTTGGGTTTTTTTTCCTCCACATCCACCCCTTTAAAGTTATACCACTGCCGTGTGTGCTAAAGAAATCACTTATTCATATGGGGAACATGTGCCTATATCAGTGAACTCCATACATAAATGTATGTGGATACTGAGACAATTATAAAAATAAAAAGACAGGCCTGTATCAATCTATTTTCAGAGAATCCTATAAGGAATTAAAGTCTTCCACCAACTGTCATTTCTTGGCGAGGGAGGAGAAATGGATTATGCTCTGTATGCTGTGATCAAGTTTACTTTCTGCTTTGGAAAGAAAACAGATTTCTTCTCAAATATCAGTGCTGGCCTTCAGACAACCTATATATGACATCCAGCAATTCAACTGATATTTTATAGGGAAAAGGGAAAGCACATTCATTGGGCGCGCGGTCATGCTAATCATCCAAACCCCGTCCTTTCTCATCCTCGGGAGGGCTTAGGTAAGACTCAACTGCATTGTAGATGAAAGGGTACAGCTTGACTTCTGGCCTTGATGTAGAGCAACACCTGCATTCCTCATTGTAGTATCGAAGCAACAGCTTGTAAACATCACCTGGAAAATGAAAAGAAGACAGACAGAGAGAAAGAAACAAAAAATTACATACAGGTAGTTCTCAACTTACAACCACAATGGAGGCCAACATTTCTGTTGCTAAGCGAGACATGTATTAAATGAGCTTTGCCCAGTTTTACAGCCTTCCTTGCCACAGTGGTTAAGTCAACCATCCCAGCTGATTCACTTAAACTGTGATTCCCTGAGAGCCAGCTTGGTCTAGTACAGTGGTCACCAACCAGTGGTCTGTGGACCAATGGTGGTCCGTGAGAAAATTTTGGTGGTCCGCAGAAAAATTATTTGCATTTTTAATTTTGCACTAAATTGCACTAAATACTATTTTATCTTTTTTTTAAAAAATCATATTAGTGGTCTTCGGGATTTAAAATTATGAATTTAGTGGTCCCTGAAGTCCGAAAGGTTGGTGACCCCTGATCTAGTAGTTAAGGCACCTGGCTAGAAACCAAGGCACCTTAAGTTCTAGTCCTGCCTTAGGCCTGAAAGCCAACTGGGAGACTTTGAACCAGTCATTCTCTCTCAGCCCAGCCCACCTCATAGGGCTGTTGTTGTGGGGAAAATAAGAGGAGGAAAATGTGTTGGAGACAACTCCCCCTTAAAAATTATAAACTGGGGAGACATTTCTAAGGGGGTTGGAGACTACTACTCAATAGTTTTTGGGAATGCATACAGCAAGAGCCAGTGGTGATATGTTACGATGTATACGTTCCATGGTCTTCAGCTCATTCTCACGGAAAGCATGCTAGCTCTGTTTATGCAGCTGTAGGAATGGTCAGCAGTATTAAGTATCTGGGGGTGCATATAACTAACAATCTGAACTGGTCTCTCCACACGCCATCCTTAGTGAAGCGTGCAAATCAGTGTCTGCATTTCCTGCGTTGGAGGAGGCGAGCACATCTTTCTCCTTCTGTCCTGGCCACTTTTTACAGGGATACGATTGAGAGCGTTTTACAGGGGCACGATTCAGAGCGTTTTAACAAACTGATTCCCTGTTTGGTTTGGTGGCAGCAGTGCCTCAGATAGAAAGTCCATACAGAGAGTGGTGAGGACAACCAGGAATATTATAGGAAGCTCGCTCCCTGTGATTCAGGACACTGCTTATAAGCGCTATGTGCTTAGAGCTCGAAGCATCATGAGAGACCCCACACCCCCACTTTACAGTCTGTTTCTCTTACTCCCCTCTGGGAGGAGGTTTCGAAGTATTTCTAGCAGGACTACCAGATTCTGTAACAGCTTTGTTCCTTATGCCATCCATCTGGTAAACTCACAAGATTGCTTTTTCTCGCCATGTACATGTATATATCCAAAGTAGACTGTGTTGTTTCTCCATATCATAGAACATATGCAGGTACTGTATATGCATAATTTTGTATTTATTTATTCTGTCATGATTATGTAGTGTATATTGGAGGTGGGGACCCTTTGAGAGCTCCATGCAATGAAATTTCATTTTAATGTATGCCGATTAGTCTACATTCAAAGTGACAATAAAGTTATTCTAAGTCTAAGTCAAATTTAGTTCACCCAAATTTGACTTGTCAATACCAAATTCAGTTTTTTTCTAAAATTTCTCCAAGATGTTTTCCTTGACCTATCCTAGTAAGCATTGCCCCTCCCTTCTGTGGTGTCAGCAGTGCTTCCAAAGGGAAGGGAGGGAGACGATACGTACCCACCGCTTGGCCCCTCTCGCTCAGAAAGGTGTGCATACTGTAAATGTCTCTCATCAACTCAGCATCTCCAAAGGTGAAATAAACCACGTCACGTCTGGCCTCGGCAGCTGCTAAGATCTGTATTAAGGCTAAAGTAGATGAAGAGAAGGCAGTGGTCAACCTAGCAGCAGCAGCAGCAGCAGCAGCAAAACCCATTTTTCATCTGAAGTGGAGCTTCCACAACAGGCGACCTGCACTGAGGTGCTTCTCCAGCTCCAAGCAATGAGAAATGTGGCTGCCTTCAAGAGATATTGGGAAGGGTGGACAACGTGAGTTTGTCCTGGGAAGATCGAAATTATAATTCAGCGGCAGGGACGATGTGCTACTTCTCTCTCAGCTGGGCTGAGCTGGGCTGTCGAGACAAGGTGAGCAAAGGGTAAGAAGGGCTGATGGTTACTTTATCTTTTTGTTTAGATGTTTCCTGATACAGTAGCTGATGTTTCTACAATGAACCTTAAGTGAATATTTTTACCTATTTATTTGTTCAAAATGATAGATTTTAACCTTGAATTGCATTAAAAAAGTGCTTGGAAAGACAAAGCTTCCATATATAAATGCAAGAAAGCATCAGAGTCTCCAATGGAGCCCACACCTGAATCATTGGTGGACACATGAGATCAATTTCCAGTAAGAATGGTGGTTTTAATCAATTCTCTTCTATCGGTTTTAATCAAGCTATGACAAAGGCTATGAATTTGCTGCACTCAGTTTTTATGAAAACCCTTCGTTAAGAAGACATGACTTTTCTTTTCAAGCAGCAATGATGGTGACAGGAAGATGACCCTCTGCTAAGAAAAAAGCGATTCACTTCTATACTTGGGATAGCATGATGAGGATAGAATACTGGAGAACTGCAAAGTGAAATTAATTTACAGGAGATGACCACTATGCTGAGCCTGAGGAAGGGGTCAAGCGTATCATCCATCTTGAATCCCTTTGTGCCCACAAGAGATCTAAGTCTAACCCGTCTTGAATTCCTTTTATTCTCATCTACCGCCTATTTGCTTTGGACTGTTAGTTCAGATTCTTATAAAGAGCTTAAGCTTGCAATAAACCTTTATATTAATTTGAACTACCTGGACTTCTTAGTCAGTGATCACATAGAATACAAGAGTAGTCTCTAATGAGGACTTCAGCTGTCCTGAAGCCTCTGAAGGTCTAGACAACCCAGGGAAGACAGATCCTACGAAACCGTCTCTTCGCTCCTGCATGGAGAGATGTGGCTTTCCCTGAGTCCTTCCTCCCATTCAGCCTTGTGCTCCTCAATTCAGCAGCCCAGAAGAAAGAGCGTGATCTCAGCCTTCACCTTTCTATTTGTGCTCTTCATCCCTCTCACATGAAGCTGTAGAAACGGCGAGCGGTCACGGCAACCAAAAAAACCCTGAGATTTAACTGCAAGGACAGTCAGGTTTACCTTTCAGTCTTGAATCGCCTCCAAAAGCCCCGCAGCCCCAGTTTCCTGTCGCGACGGCTGGAAGGTGATGCGGAGGGAGACCAGGCCGAGAGAAACCACAGAAAGCCTGTGGGCAGACAAGAAGCTCACAGCCACTGGCAGGCTCGGTTTTTCAAGGGCATGCCACAATAATGGGGCTGTTACTTTGCTTTTTTTTTTTTTTTAGTGGATTGGCTGTTTTTAACCCACAGCATCAATTCAACATTAAGGGCATGGCTGAAAAGAAGAAAAGTAAAACCTGACAGGGCAAGAGGGATTAAGAAGTTACTGGCCTTGTTCAGCTCTCTTCTAATTTTCTCCGGAGCAAACTGATCCAGAAAACGTCTGAAATGAAAAGCATCTATAGCCACAATTTCTGTGCAGCGTCTCTGCCATTCATCTCTGGCAAAAGGGAAGGGGGGGGGGAGAGGGAGGGAGGGAGAGAATGTGGTAATGATTAGTCATATAAATAAGACAGATCTGAGTTTATCTCTCAAGGGATTACCTGAAACCTCAGAGCACAGAAACAAGCATTAGGAAAGGCACTGTTCAACTAGATTACCAATAGTCTATATTAAAATTGGAGAAGGCAGATGAGAGGGGAGAAGACAAGATGTTTTGTCTCCTAAATGTATTTCATGACAATGTCAAATCGGTCACACTCTTAAGGAAGTGCAGGATTATCAACACCCCCCACTAAAAAATGTTGCTATCTAGATTATCACGGTAACGGGAATGTCATATGTCCAATTCAAACAATAAATTCTTTTTTCTTTAGCATTTTGTTTGCTTTACACTGAAGCTCTAAGTTTCAGGTGGAGCCCTCAAGTCTTGGCTCACCATTTGCATATTTATAATAAACACAGGGCACATGATTGATTATGCAAAACCTCTAAGGACTAGACTGTGTCAGACTGGCGCTCCCGTCCCTTCCCAATTTCCCGATTTGCATTTAGTGAGAAAAAAAATAACCCTAGCAGATATTATGGAAACAGTTCAAGTGGGAGGTCAGGAGGTCTTTACAAGTATGAAAATCAGCCATTTTTCCTCTCTATATATGAAGATTTTTTTTTAAAAAAAATATTATTTTGCTAATGGCAGGCAGGCATGTTTTTCTTGGTTATAGCCTCAGCATTGGGAACCTGTCAAAATATAATCAGCATTTGGGAACATGAAGATCAATGAAAAGAATTACACAGCACAGGAAGGAGAAATCCAGCTCTGGCTTGCAGCAGTGAATTTTTCATATATGTTCTTCCTCAACATTCTTTTTCCACAAACAGATAAGAAAGAAGACTTTTGAGCATTCTGGTTGTAAATTTTGTAGTTGTTCAGCTTTTAACATAATTTCCAAGCCTTTAATTGTCCTTCCTTTTGCTTGTTTTTTTTTTAGCCCCAATGATCCATAAATACTGTGTTAAAACTACTGTGTGTTGATCCTTCAATGCTGCTACATTTTTGTTTTGTTGGCTAGTGTAATGTAATGCAATGCAACTAACTTAAAATAAACATATAAAAGTCTGAACAAAAAATTGTGTTAATACTAAAATAATATTATATTATTTTATATAATATTATTTATTTATAATATTATTTAATATTATATGTGTGTGTGTGTGTGTGTGTGTGTGTGTGTGTGTGTATATATATATATATATATATATATATATATATATATATATATAATATAATTATAGATATTATAATATATGTGTGTTTTTCTTTCTTTTTCGTAGGTTTTATGTGTATTTCTCATTAGCCAGGTTCTACCTACGTAAGCCAAGATTTTATGCAGCCCTAGTTCAGTGAAATCTCATTCACTAGTTTCTGGGCTTTTTTTCTTTTCTTTTCTTCTGGCAGCCAGCAGACCTTTTGCTGCCCATTGGGAGACTAAGATAGATCTATTTCTGCCTTATAAGGCTTCATCAGTTAGCCACATATATTAATATTATTAATAACAATACAAATTAATAAAGTTAATTTGGAGGGTCAGAATTTTACCTGGGCCTGTCATCTTCATGGCTCCTGGCCCATTGGTAGGTTTCTGCATAGCCAGTATATTCACTGTACTGTTCAGTCCCTGAATTTAAAAAAAATCATGGCATTAAAGAACTCATTTTCAGATGAGCATTTTATTTTATTCTAGCACTTTCTGAATCCCTCTCCAGCTTTTCTCAGTTTTCAAGGCCAGCAATGGGGAGGAAGAAGAAGAATGATTAAGCCAAAAGTAACCTGGATGGGATATTAAAAAACAGAAGCACAGAAGATCAATGCAAAGGGGAAGACCCCTCCTCTTTCTCCAGGAAATGTAGCATATTCTAAATCAGTGTTTCTCAACCTTGCAACATAAAGATTTGTGGACTTCAACTCCCAGAATTCCCTCACCAATGGCACCATTTGGAACTAGGAGTCCAATGCATTGACTCAGAAAATTGCTTGAAAGGGCTCTTTGGAAATGTTCAGAAAAGCACACAGAACATCTCTTTTTGAGTTGTTAAAGCAGACAACATTTTCCCAATTTTTCCAGCTGTCACAGGTAGCAGACTCTGCATAGGAAAACCACCCACCGGAAATCCACCATTTTCATTAAAGACTCCTATTGTATTAATTTTAAATTTTAGAGTTATATAAATGAAGCACTCTGATTTATTAATTTTCACATTCTGTCTGCAGCTCTCAAAACAAGAAACAAAACATCTCGGAATACAATTATTGGATCATGAGGTTCTTTTGATTCATTGGTGGGTTAGGAAAGGTATCTATTTGTGTTTTTTGCATGACTGATCTCATATTTATTACTGGGATGATCTCAAGCAGATGCCGGTCAATTGCAACAAATCTAATTTATTTGCAATTTCTCAGTCTCTTCTGCAAAATTCATCAGCACAGTCCTATCCATTAGGCCACTGAGTCAAGATATATCATTGAAAAAAATGTAATGTATCAGACAGATAGCTGCACACAGCAAAAATCTGCATAAGCAGAGGTGGAAACCAGCCAGAGATCTAATGAAGATGATGAAATGGCATTTTCCATTAAGAGAGTAGAACGCTGCACCACAGATATTAATTAGAAAATACCAGAATAACTGAATGACTTTGAAAAAGAATTTTACTTTGGTTTGGATCTTAGAAGCTTCACCTTTTGCATGTAGGATCCAAAAATGTTTGATTTACCCGCAAGGATTGTTTTTAATCTCTTTCTGCCAAGCTTTGCAGGATCATCAGGTCCTAATATGACATTTAGCCAACAATTCATAAAGATCACAAGACTATTCTCTAGTTGCTCCCTGGGTTAGCTCACTCAGCTAAAACTAACTTCACTTTCCATTGGGAAGATTTTCATACAGATTAATGATGAAATTATAATTATAAAATACTCTTAATCAGACATACAATCATTGTCATTTGGATCCTGTTAAAGCCTATCAATTTTACTTACGTTTAAGCAACACTTTAAACCAATCTAAGGGCAATTGATTGATTTATTCATCTTCCTATTAATAGTATCTTCAAATCAATGTAAGCACAACCAGTTCATCGCTCATCTCTCTCTTTTCCACTTTCTGTTTACTTCTTCAAACTAATTTGCCAACCCCTAGCACCGCTGCTCTTTAAAAATGGAATTTATTTTCCAATCAAACCGAAGCATCTATACGAGAGTTATTTAGCTGTTACTGAGAACATTTTTCTGCAAATACTTTGCAAAAACCCCACAGCCGCGAATCCACTTAAGTTAAAACCTCTAGAATGTTTATAAAGATTGTCATATTTCTTATTCAATCGCTCGCACAGGAAAAATCCCTGTGATATACTCGGCCTCTAATAAAAATCAGAGGGCCTTGCCAAATGATGGGAAATGAGATTCTAATTTCTAAATCGATCCTCAAAATTAAATCACCATATGCATTAGAGGCTAAAAGCTGCAAAATGCTACAGGAATGGCCTTGCTAAAAATGGCAGGATTCTTTTCTGGTAAACTGAGAAACCATTCGCTTCTTTCATCTTTCAGTGTAAGTGATCAATTTTTGTCTAATCAATCAAGAATTTCTCTTCTAAGACTCATGAATTGACTGGACAGTTTTAAAGAAGGCTAAATCTTGCAGCAAAGGTGACTTTTCATGGTTTTGTTCTTAAATCAACCAACTGTTACGTGGATAAAAATTTCCAGTGACCTCGACTTTCCCAAGAAAACCCTTTTACAGAAGGACTAGAAATTATATGAATTATTGTACCAAGAAGACCCAAACTAAAGATGGGAAGAAAATAAGGGAAATAATAGCGCCAACATCTTCAAAATGAACTGTGAATCTAGATAACTGCTCTTTTTAAATGTTTCTCTGATTGTGGAAAGGAAAAGCTAGTTAACTATGAAAAAATATGACTAAGAAATCCCACATTGTAGAAAAGTAACAGGCAAGGCCCTTCGTTCTTTGCAATACAACAAAGACTAATAAAGGAGAATATTTGTAGTTCAGGGTTGAAATTAGGGCTCCTTGGTGCTCTCTGAACTTGTTTCCTTCCTTCCAGACATTTCATTACCCAGACGAGGTAATATCATCTAGAACTGACGATGTTACTTAGTTTAATAATGAAATATCTTCAAGAAAACAAGCAAGCACAGAGAACACCACGGAGCCTTTACCACAAAGACAATTCCAGATCTCATTGTATAATTTCAATTCTAGAACATGGTCAATCTTGACTCGCTCTTTACCAGTAGCACTTGTGAATCACAGCTGGGTTCTGGAATCCACAGGAATCCATCTCGAGGTAAAGTTACTCACCTGTGATGATCAGACACTCGTTGTGATCCAGGACCTCCGTTATGAGACGAGAGACAATCAATTCTGGATTGATTAAGAAACGGATTTCTTCTTGCACTAATCCTGCACCAGTGACGCCCCCTCCGACAAAGCGGTTGGCAAAGTCAACCTGACAAGATACATTGAGTGTTAATTTCTGAATATCTGCCTTTGCTAGCCCTGTTCAGTAAGTCCAAAAACGAACGGGAATGCCCATCTCTTGTGGCTGACGGCTACGGGGTTGATTCTGATCACAAGCCACTCGACTTTATTCTGTTCACTGGACATGGCTAGTCTAAAGTTCATTTTGGGTTTCTTAAACTGCACTTTTAACCTATGCAAATATGCTAAGAATGCCAAAGGCTATCATAAAAATGGTGCAAAAGCTTGCCTTTGAAACGTTGCTCAAAATACCGAAACATTAAAAACCAATATTATCTTTCAAATATTTAGTCTGGCTACAGTATATTCTAGCAATGCAATTTGCTTTGTTTATTCAGAGAGAGAAGCTGAAACAGGATTGACAATCCCAGCTCTCAGGTGAAAATGTTCTGAATGCAGTCAAAAGTAAATTTATTAAAGCACAACAATGCAGCTGAATGTATTTTTCATTTCTCTTCCCACAGAGCTACAGTTCTTGAATGGCTGCTTCATGATCAATAGGCATGTTGATGTTAATGCATATTTAATTTTTAAAAATTACATTACTGGAAAATTGTCTTATTATTTCAAGCAAAACAAAAAACACCACACAGTGGACGGTTTTCTGGGCTCAGCTGGAAAATGGATCCTGCAGCTAGAACATTTGCAACCTCAGAGAGGGTTCTGTTAATTCAATCAGCCCCCTCCATTGCACTGTTCCCCCACTGGGGTCCCAAGCCACATCTTTGGGCCCTTACGAAAAGTTGGGAGGGTTGGGGCCAACCTCACATCAGGGAGGGAGATGTTCCAGAGGGCAGGAGCCCCAGCAGAAAAGGCCCTCCAGCTGGACCCCGCCAGTCAGAATAATTGACAGAATAATTGACAAACTGATGACCCAGTTTGTGGGGGCAATAAGCTGACTTTGTATAAATATACAAAAGTATGAAGGCTATTGCTTAGCGCATTGTAAGCCACCTTGAGTCTCCGGAGAAGGGCGGCATATAAATCAAATTAAAAAAAAAAATTGGGCTGACGGGACCCACAGCAGACCTCCTCTGCCGGCCCGAGTGGGGTGGGCCAACCCCAGTGGGGTGAAATGGTCCCTCAAGTAACCTGGACCCTCACCATGAGGGGCTTTAAAGATCTTTCCTCCTCCCTTAAAAACTGAGCCATTCCTGAATGGGATAGCCACCCACAGCAAGGATACGTACTACTGACTTAACTACATTTAGTAGTTTTTTGCACAGTGTAGCAGTACCGAAAGACGCTAATCAAAATTAAAACCCATAAAAAATGTTGTTTGAGCACAAATGGCTGGCCATTTTCTGAGAAGCTCTTAATCAAATTTATGATCATCCGCCACTAAACCAATTTAGTTAAGTGGCAACTAAAAACTGGCATTAAGCTGACTTCTGGCACTATATTCACAATACATTTCTGCATATTCTCCAATTTGGAGAAACTAGTGTATTTTCCTGAGGTTGCATATGAGACCAATTTCCTCATTCTTTTACGCAATTAATTTCAGTTACTCCAGGATATGTGATGCACAATCTTCTTAATCACATGACTGTTGTCTCTTCACAAATGCCCTCAACTACAGACTTACTATTTTGGTTTATAAAACACATATCACAATCACAATCCACTTAACAACAACAACAACAAAAGTCAAACGTAACCATTGAAAAAGAAACACACATAACCCTTTGTGGTGCTTTTGCAGAGGAAGAATGTTGAGCTGCATCCCAAATGTATTCAAGTGGCTTGCTTATGGTTCATGGCTCTTATGCTTACGGCCTGCCTTTTTTTCAGGATTCAAGAGGTTTCTTGTGAAGAAGATCCAACATTATCCCCACAACGATAATCCCACGAGGCTGCTTAGATATGTTCCTCAGCCTTGGCATCTTTATGCGTGGACTTATTATCTTTATTCCCAGAATTCAAAAGTCCACATTTCTATTTGCCAAGGTGGAGAAACAATGGTTTACATCAAGATAGATAAAGTGGCTGTTCTGTAGTGAGTTTTTAGGGTTAAATGCAGACTTGAACCTTATCCAGGGTTGTCACCACAAACTCACTCTGGCCTGAATAGGATGAGCATGCCCAAATGTTTAAGGAAAATAAAAGGATATTCGGAACACTTATTTATTTGGGTTCAAAGTAGAAGACAAACGAACAACCAATATAGGTCAGAGTACTTCATGCACTTCAAAATTCTTCTCTCGGGCTTGCAAATATGCAAACAATGACTAAGGATTATGGATGAGACAGGCTCCATATCAAACTGTTCTGGCTGACTGGTTTTCAGGTCAAAATTATTCATCCTGCAGCAGATGAAGCTTCCTGAACTTGCTGAGCTGGTCATCAGACAAGGCACGGAAATACTGCTCTGTTTTTTGTTTTTGTTTAAAAAAGGGCAAGAACTGAAAAATTGGCAGCCTGGCACTCCCCTACCCTCCCCCCCCTCAACATTTGTCAATCTTCACCTTGATTGACACATTGAAAAATAAACAAACCCTATGCTCCATCCAGGTCTTCTGACAGTCAAAAAGGCTTTTTTCAAGATGGGAGGCTGAGCCGTCTTATTGCTATATTGCAATGTGATGTGTGATAGCTTTGACACAACCTAACACAGAACTGATTTGTAGATATGCAGATTCTACGCGTACCTGGAGCATTCCCTGCCCATTGCTCTCAATCGTCCCTTCATAGGTGACATGCAACTTTGGCATTTTTTCCGAAGATCTGTAAAAAGATCAAAGCAACATGGTGGGGTTGTTGGTTTTTTTGGTCCTCATCTTAACATGCTCTTTGCCCATTAATAAAGCAGCTGCCGCCTCTCCAATTGACAAAAAGTCCCCAAATGGCAGGAAATCTGTACAGAAAACAGGCTGTACTTCTTGCAGGTTTCATACCCAGATCGTGCTGGGTCTTTTTTTGCACCCCCCACCCCACCCCAAAGTTGCATCATGAATTTCATTCTTAATGCAATCTGTCAGCTGGAAATGGATGTAAAGGAGCCTCAGGAGAGAATTGGGGTACAACACCCTGTTGTGCCAGCCACATTGCTGATTTGTGAATCATACAACAGAGCCTTTTTATTATCTTTCATTAAGCCCTGCTGAAGTTAAACCCTCAGAGGGGCCTGAGTGGCGCAGTAGACTAAGGCACTGATTAACATTCAGCTGCCTGCAATTACTGCAAGTTCTAATCTCACCAGGCTCAAGGTTGACTCAGCCTTCCATCCTTTCTAAGGTAGGTGAAATGAGGACCCAGATTGTGGGGGCAATAAGCTGACTTTGTATAAATATACAAAAGTATGAAGGCTATTGTTTAATGCATTGTAAGCCGCCCTGAGTGTCTGGAGAAGGGCGGCATATAAATCAAATAAAAAAAAATTAAAAAAATAAATAAAATGTGTCATTTACAGATTGCAAGGAGACAAACGTATTAGCAACTGTACCCTCGGCTGGGGCTTTAGAGACCCCTCTCCCAATTTACCAAAGTAGCAGCAATAAGAAGCAAGTCCACCATCAGTTTTCAGCATAATTCTTAAAGAAGAATAGTAAATTAAAGACTTTGCATTGTTGAAGGTTTAAGAGCAGGATGGCAAGCTATCTATTTCTATCAAAATGGAGTGCTTGAGGATTTTCATGCAAAATAGAGTTGCACCATCCTAATTTACAAAATGGTTTTGTTGTAAAACACACCTCTTGGTTTGGCACTCCTTTCATATGAACATCGTCGCATTTTCAGATTCTGCCTAATGTAGCACTCGTGACATATTTTATAATTTTTCAGAGAAATTTACTGACCCAAAGACAGCTTAAATTTCTGCCTTTAAAATATTTCACCTGGCATCGCCTAGAACAAAATCTGGATGCCAAAGAAATAAATAAATAGGATTTGGGTGGAACTGCCAGCCTCTGAAATGTGCACCTCAGAATCGATTTTTATTCCACTAATCATTGGCCATTTAGAGGTAAGTCGGCAAACTATGAATGTGTGTGTCATTGGGCCCAATTTAGAAAGGCATTCATGCTAGCCGGCCTAGAGATGAAGCCCTCAGTGGTTTCCTAGGGCTGATTTATGAACTTTCTTTCCCCTTGATGGTTTTGTCTATATTAGGGTGTCCAGCCTTGGCAACATTAAGACCTGTGGACTTCAACTCCCAGAATTCCCCAGGCATAGCATAGCATAGCTGGGGAATTCTGGGAGCTGAAGTCCATAGGTCTTAAAGTTGCCAAGGCTGGACACCCCTGATCTATATGGTTCTAGAGAGGTGGAATCAACTGTCTTTATATGTCTTTATTACTTGTTATGCCCATTCTTTTTAAGTTATTTGGGCAATCTTGTTTCTTTTTATGTTGTTTGTTCCTGGCTGGTCACAACCCTGAGTAAGCATTCAGGTTGCAAAATGTTGCTACCTTACTTACCAATTACACAACAAGAGGTTACTTTTAACTTGTAACAGTGGCAACAGCTATTTGTTGAGATACACTCTTTTGTTTCAATTTGCATTTTGAGTTTTCACTGTAATGAATTGAAACAAATATAAATAAAAAAGGATAGATTTTGTTTGACTTTACCTTTCCCATTCTGGAAATTCCTGCAGACACTGTCTGGTAAATGTCACAAGTCCAGTGGGTTCTTATAAGCAAACAGACAGAAACAGATAAATATTACTAGCTCCAATATATTTTTATATAAAAAAATTATACATACATACATATATATATATATATATATATATATATATATATATATATATATATATATTGCAGCCACTGTTCATTTATTAAATTCATATGCCGCCCACCACACTACCACACGACTCTGGACGGGTGACAGTGTCATAAATACAAGCATAATACAATTAGAAGATTTTTTAAAAACATGAAAACATTAAGCATTAAAAGTTTAAACATTAAAATAAAATAGACAACAGAATACATAAACTTGCCTACTAATAATTCAGGTTGCCATTCTACCTAAGCATTGGGAGAAATCAGAGCTGGAGCCAGAAAGTTTTCTGGATAAGTATTGTACTGGAGGAAACAAGTTTATTTTACTTTACTTTACTTTAGTTTATTCTTGTGGAAATGCCTCATCTCTTGTGTTTTGCAATGATTCGGCTGATGGATTAGCTAAACAGAGACATGAAGGGAGCAGAATGCAATATCCCCGGAAAATTCTCTATGGAAAATATTTAAAGAGTCTAATTAAACTATTAGAAGCTGTAAAGGATTCAAGAGGTTTGTCGGAAACCTTGTTCCATTTCCACCCCCAGCAATATTTGCATTAATCTTCTGTTTCACAACAAAATGACTATTCTATGAAGAGCTAATGTCATTCAAATAAAGCTTTCACCTTCTAAAAGCAGAACAGCACAAGAGTTGGAAGGGACCTTGGAGGTCTTCCAGTCCAACCCCCTGCTTAAGCAGGAGACCCTCTTATCATTTCAGACAAACAGCTGTCCAATCTCTTACTTAAAAACCTCCAGCGCCCACAACTTCCGAAGGCAAGCCGTTCCACCGCTTCGTTGTGCTCACATTAGGGAAAAAAACCCCCTCTTCCCTGATTTTGGAACGACTGCTATAATGTCACCCCGTAGCCCTTCCTTTCCCTAGACTAGACAAAGCAAAGCTCTTGATTTTCAGCAAATGGGATAATATTACAAACAGCTCCCTACTGGTTTTGTAATATGGAAGTTGGGAAACCTGATGATACAGTTTTAGTTTAATTTCTACAGATGAATTGGTACTGTTCCACTCAATTATTAAAGGAGGGCAGTGAAATGTTATCTCCTTCTATGGAAGAGTTGCTGAAGACGAAGTTTAACAAGGCAAGATATTCGGATCTGCCTCACTATCATCTAAACACCAAGAGTGGGGGGGGGGGGGGGGGGGGGGACGACACAGGACGCTGACATCATTTGGCAATAAAGCCAAGTTGATTAATCGGAGGCAGGCAGGTGGTTTTAGACATATGGCTACCATGGAGCCCACAATCCCCATTGTTAAGTAAGATAGTTGTTAAATGGGTTTCCCCCCATTTTACAACCTTTCTTGCCCATGGTTGTTAAGTGAACAGCTGCAGTTGTTAAGTTAGTCGCAGGGTTGTTAAGTGAACCTGGCTTCCCCATGGACTTTGCCTGTCAGAAGGTCACCAAAGGGGTCACTGCAATGGTCGTAAGTATGAATTGGCTGCCAAGCCGGGGGGGGGGGGGGGGGGGGGGGGGGGGGTGGGAAAAGAAGCTGGAACGATGGTTAAGAAAAACAGTTGTAAGTCACTTTTTCAGTGCTGTTGTAACTTTGAACAATCACTAAATGAATGGTTGATAAGTCGAGGACTACCTGTACAGTTTGTTTAATGACCATTCAAAATCACAACAGCACTGAAAAAGTGACTTATGATCATTTTTCAGAGTTATGACCTTTGAAGCAACCCCGTGGTCATGTACCAAAATTCAGGCACTTGGTAACTGACTTGTATTTATGATGGTCGCAGTGTCTCGGGGGTCACGTGATCCCCTTTTGTGACCTCCTGACAGGCAAAGTCAAGGGGGAAGCCGGATTCACTTAACCATTGCGTTACACACTAAAAAACTGCAGTGATTCACTTAATGATTGTGGCAAGAAAAGTCATAAAATGGGCAAAACCCGCTCAACCAATGTCAAGAACAGAAACCTTGGACTCAATTGTGGTCGTAAATCGAGGACCACCTGTGCTGTCCAATGACTTAGACCGCTGTTTTTTCAAACCTGTGTTCAAGAGCTACACGTGCTTCTTGGTGACGTCATTATTATTAGTTGTGGAAGTAACACTAATAATGTGACCCATTTCTTAGGGTCAAGCTGTTCTGATTTCAAAATAATGGGGTGACTTCTTCATAGGTTTGGATCTCCCTCCACTGAAGGTCTCACGCCTGGTTCAGATGAAAGAGACCCTGAAGCTGAAGGGCTGACATTCACCCCTTGTCACCATCTGCCAGTCATTAAACCAGATAGTTAAAGGCTTAATTCCCCAGGGGCAGAGAAAAGACTATGAGATTAGCCACTTTACTTTTTTCAGTGACTCTTCGGAAGTAGCAAAAAAGGGTTTTCAGCTTCTCAGGCTTTCTTGGAGATCGCCCCTCAAACAATCTACGGGAAGCAAAAAGAGAGGACAATTATTGGAAAGGAATTAAGCAAAGCAAAATGAAGCAGTTGCATTCCTCAAAGCCCATTTTTTAAAAAAATTTGATTTATATGCCGCCCTTCTCCGGAGACTCAGAGCGGCTTACAATGCATTAAGCAATAGTCTTCATACTTTTGTATATTTATACAAAATCAGCTTATTGCCCCCACAAACTGGGTCTTCATTTAACCTATCTTAGAAAGGATGGAAGGCTGAGTCAACCTTGAGCCTGGTGAGATTCGAACTTACAGTAATTGCAGACAGCTGGTTTTAATCACTATGCTTTTAGTCTACTGAGCTAAACCAGGCTCCTATTTTAAAACAATCCCCATCACAATTTTTCTAGGTTCTGGTTCACTCCTGGATCTACAGGCCAAGGATCTACAGAAGGAACAAGGCCTAAGTCCACGTCAAAATGCTGGATGGTTCCTTTCTTCATGCCCCAAATATACTTTGCCCAGATTATCTGAATCCAATTGGTTCTGCCTAAAATTTCAGTGTCCCCGTCGGGACTCCAGATGTTATTCCGCTTGTCTAAACAGATAGTTGGCGTATACTCAAGAGAGACTTTTTATTAACCTTATTCAATTGTGGAATTGGGTAATATGTGTTCCTTCCTTGCTCCGTTTTAAGTAGCAAATACAAACTTTGATATTTTTTAATGCTTTATTGGTTTACTATCTATTTTTCATGTGGTACAGGGGGAGTTTTTGCATTCTTTTTCTTCTGAGCTTTTTGCTATGTAACACCTAGCAAGTGAAGGACGCTATAGTTAACAGTTGAAAACAAGACAAAAGTAACTCTGTCACTTGTGTCACCATTTCTGCATTTGTTTTCTTGGCCACGATTATATTTGCACTTATTTTGTCAATAAGCATTTCAAAATCTCCTCCTTGAATATATTGACAATAAGCTAGGTTCCTTTAATGATTTTTTTATCCTGATTAAGAAAAAAAAAGTTTTTGTTCTTCAGCCATTTCACTGTGCAAGAAACACGTTTCCTTGTTGCATTTCAAAGCTTAGGAAAAAAAATACCCTCATAAAATCCTGGAACACCTGTAAACACAACTATTTTTAGTCATTAAAAGAGCACATACTTTTATATCCAGCATGTTTTAAACTACTTTCCAACCATCTGCACTTACATGACTTGATTTGATTTCATACAAAACAAAATTCATCGCAATGGCCGATATATAATGCAATTTGCCTGGAAGGAGATACTGTGATGGCTTGAGAACAGGAAGAAGGATGCCTCTTAAGAGGCTCTTCGCTAATAGAGGCCAGAGATGGCAAAAGAGATTGGGGCGCATTCTCATTTCTCAAATCCACTTGAAATGTTGACTAGGAAGGGATAGTGGTACAAGGGCATCTGTCTAATTTTGTTTGGTAGAAAGGAACGCTCGGTTTTAAGAAAAAGTGAAGTCAGATTTTGACATGTCTGTGGAGATTCTCAGTCATTCAAGTCATTGTTGTCCCAAAGGTGCTTTATTTTTTAAAGAGGCAACTGGACTTCCTTTGTTTTTCCTTGAAGACATTTCACTTCTTATCCAAGAAGTTTCTTCAGTGAGGAGAAGAAGCAACTTCTTGAGAACTGAAGAAACTTCTTGGATGAGAAGCAAAATGTCTTCAAGGAAAAACAAAGAAAGTCCAGTCGCTTCTTGAATAAAATAAAAGCGTCTTTGGATCACATTTTGATAGCTGAAACTTAAGTCTTTGTTTTAGAAGCTAGCTTTCAAAACAGTGATGCAAAACAAAAAACCCCAAAGTTGAAATAATGCTTGCATAGAAGCTTAGGGCTGGAAGGGACTTTGAAGGTCTTCTAATCCAACCCATGTCCAGGGCAGGAATCTTCAGGCTACCCTGCACCAATGGCTGTCCAGTCTTTTCTTGAAAATCTCCAGAGATGGAGCCCCTCCACAACTTTAGGAGGGAGGGAGGGAGGCTGTTCCATTGATTAATGCTCTCAAAGTCAGGAAATTCCTCCCAAGTTTAAATTTTGGAGTGTTCACTGTGAAGCTTCCACCCATTGCTTCTTCTCTTGTCCTCAAGTGCTAGGGAGGCATCTGCTCTCTCTTCCCTGTGAGAGCCCTTCATATATTGGAAGGCTGCTATCATGCCTCTCCCCATCCTTCTCTTCTTTAAACTAGACATGCCAACTTCCTATAACTGCTCCTCATAGTGTTTCACCTCTAAATTCCTTACTATCTTTGATGTTCTTCTCTGTGCTCTTCCTTTGTATTGCGGTGACCAGAACTGGACAGAGTTTTCCAGATGCAGTCCAACCAGGGCAAGATAGGAAAGCATTTTCACTTGTGGTTAATTTCAGTTGTAACGGTGAAGAACACATCCACATAACTCTGGACATTTCTAAGATGGCAAAAGATCTAGAGTCAACTTGGAATTCGCTGGAGATGCTGCGATGGCTTAAAGAGTATACCTGAAGGTACAGGTGCCTGTGAAGTAGGAAAGAATGAGTTTGCTACTGCTGTACCTGTTAACATGAGTGTCATATCAGACTGCGATGAATGAAGTAGCAGTATTTATAATCTGGAAGACCTGAAAAGTCTCAGTTTAAAAAGATCAATCCTACGAAAGGGATCTTTGGTAGATCTTCTGTGGCCTGGTGGAATTAGTGTCACTGAGACACCTCCATGGGTGAACAGAATGGTTGCAAATTGTTCAATTTCTCAGGTTATGAAGAACCAGGCCTCACCAGTGAAATTGACTACCTCAGCAAAAAGGTTACACAGCGGATGCTACAGCATCTAATGGTGCCTGCTCTGTTAATTCAGGCTGGAGCAGCAACAGGCATGGAACAAACTAAGAAGAAAAGCACCAGTGAAGTCAAGGGGGTGGCGCAGTGGTGCAGCTCACGTGTTTTTGGAGATTGTTCTTAGGCTTAAATGTCCCAGATGTTTTCTCTAGCACCCAGATGTTGCTGGCAATGGAACTGTGAGAGAATTCCTGATGCTGCAAGACTTTGGTCTTCGGTGGTGCCCCATCTTCCTCCTTATATTTTTATTTAGCTCAGCTCAAGATTTGTAGGAGGGACTTGAAAGCAATTTGTTGATCAGAATTCAGATAATCCATTTGCTAATGGAACATTCTGGCAGTATTTTTGTAGACTTTGACCTAATATAATATAAGTAAAAGGCAAAGCTCATCAATTTCATCTTGTAGTATTGGCTTCTGTTATTCAGCGTCTGAGATTTGACCAATAATGTAATTTGAGCATTATTGGGGGGGTGGGGGGTGTCTTTTTGCTGTAACGGGCCAATGCAGCAAGGGTTGTTACCACAATCGTCATTTTTGGTTTCCTAGCAAACCTGGAGAGATTCAGTCTAAGAGCAGGATTACATTCCGATCCACTTTTTTAGAAGTCTCTATATAAATATGATGACAGGTGGGATGTGCAAAGCGACTGCTCAGGAAGGAAAATGGCAGCTTTGGGTATCTTTACAGTACTTAAATTTTACAACTTTCCTTCAAGAATTTTAAAAAAGTATTTTTCTTTTTTTTTTACTTCATTCCAGTTGCTATAGGTTGCTCCTTATTTTACTTTTATTTGTAGCAGTTTTAATAATTGCAATAGTTTAAGATTATTCAGACCCCTTTATAGAAAAAAGTCTACATAATAGAATTTAAGGAAAACAGTCCTTCCCTTCAAAAAGTTAAGATGATTAAAAATCACATATTAAAGTTTTATTTTCCAGTTTGCCTGTTTTTCATCTATTAAAAGGTGCCCTACACCATCAGCCATACAAAATCTATTTTGCCTTACTGCTACACAATTGTACTACTTTTTCATTTTCTCAAAACATCTTTAGCATCTTTCATAGAGAATTGGATACTTTAGTCAGCTAAGCATATAAAGAATGTTTGCATTTTACTTTTTCCCTCAAAGTTCTAGGAAAAGAGAATTTTCCTCAAGTGAGATTTAAGTTTTCTGATGAGAAAGTCTCCAAGCACCTTCAAACCATGTCAAACACAAAGCACCGTGGAAAACAAATTCTTGGTTATGGCTGTGAGTCTTTTAATTAAGCAAATGAGTTTCATTTTCTTTATTTACATAGAAAATAGCTTGGAGGTTTAGGATTCCCCTGGCTTATGAGTAAAAGAACACATTTCAACCATTTCACCTCACAGGCAATATCTTTCCATATTTATTGCAGTCAACCAAATATCTAGTGTAACATCAACTCTACCCAATAAAAAACAACTACTACTACTTGATCTCAAGGTGAATTCTTTTTTTGCACTTGTGACAAAATCATATGTCCCTATCCTCTATGGTATTATCTATCCAACAAGTATTACTTTTCCTGGCTCCTTTTTTAAATCCCTGTAGAAAGTGGAAACATTAAAAACTTTTGTAAATAGAAGAAAAAGAGGATGGGAAGGAAAGGAAGGAGGGAGGGAGGGAGGGAGGGAGGGGGGGAGGAAGGAAGGAAGGAAGGAAGGAAGGAAGGAAGGAAGGAAGGAAGG
>WNWU01013651.1:500333-517090 GCA_012654045.1 Ptyas mucosa
AGGAAGGAAGGAAGGAAGGAAGGAAGGAAGGAAGGAAGGAAGGAAGGAATACAGTTAAGTCAAGGTCTTTACATACACTGCTATATTTAACCCCTTATGTTCTATTAATTTCTAGCAGGATGGCTTTTAGTCAACGTTTCAGAGTGACCTGAGCTTCCACCCAAAGGCCAAAGCTACTGGGATGGGCCTCAATCTTTTATTCCCATGATTCAGTGCTACATTTGTTTATAGGCCTGTATGTTATTGAGTCTCTATTGAGAGGTCAGTGGACCTGCTGGAAAAGATCTCCCTTGGCAACACAAAAGAGGACGAAATTAAACTTTTAAAGCCATATTTATATCAGCTGAATGATCAAATGGAGTCTCTGACTAAATCCTACTTAAATGCATCAAACACAATTAATGTGCAAGTCAAACAAAGTCTACGTTGTATCATCTTAAATTAGCAATGTTTGGTCCCAAAATGAATATTGGATATATTTCTATTTTCCCCAAAACTATCTGCCTTCCACCATCCCGCAAAAAGCCAGCTTATTTTTGTGGCTTGAATATTTATGGAGAATTTCCATCTCCATAAAGATGGCGAGAATCAATATTTTGGGTGAATGGATGGGTGGTTATGGCAGCTGTGTAAAACGCCTTATGGACACAGTCTGAAAGGGGGGGGGGCTCTGACACTTTCCCAAATGTACCTCAAAGTATTGTTGGTCTCTGAACTGCACAAAAACTCAACAAGGAAATGTTGCTGTTGTTGTGTTTTTAAATTTTCCATGGGGAAATAATATATACAATTCATAAACAAGCTAGTTTTTTAAACCAACTCCCAGAAAATATTCAGTATTGGAAACGAACTCATGTGCAGGAGGTTACCAGAGGCAGTTTTCATACATATGATATGGGGCTCTCTTTCCTAAGTGGATTAGCTCAAATAGATGAAAAAATTGATGGTCATTAAAGTTATTCAATTGATGCTTATGGTAAAAGACAATTGCATTACTGCAAAATCAGATTTCCACTCCCCTGGATAAGCATAATATGCAGCAGAATCATTTCCTTGCTTAAGACTATTTCATGCAGTTACATGTATCTTAACTAGCATACTTTACCCTTGTCTTGATTTTTTTTTTAAAGTTCACAAGCTTTCTTTGCTGGCATTCAGGAGAGGACAGGGTTCACCATGGCTTCGGCTTCTAGCTTTAATCAAAGGAACAACACACTACAATCTAAGATTCGTCCCTGCATAATATTTTTTATTTAGAGCTGTCCCTCATTTCTCAAATATGAACACAATGTTCTTTATAGAAGTGAGAAGGCAGTGGCTCTGAGGCTACACTGAGCAAAGATTCTTCTTAAAAAGATGACTTCATTCTTTAAAAGCAATGAGTGATGGGGAGGGAGGGAGGGAGGGAGGGAAGGGTGGATATGGGACATTTATTGTAAGGGGAAATCAAAGAGAGCTGCCATGCCAAGGCCTTTGAAAATGAAGTGATCTTTGACACTAAAGACAACTAGGCCTCTGGGCAGAAGGAAAGCCCTCCAGTGTCCTCCCTCCAGGGATGCTTCTGGCTCCAGTTCCATCAGCAGGGGAGCCCTCCATCAGTCTTTCTGAGAACGCAGAACCATCTAGGAAAGAGGAGCTATGGCAGAAGAGATCTGAGTCGGGGTCCATCAGGGAAAGAAAAGCGCAGGGTGGGATCAGCCGATCAGCATCCCTGCTCCCTTGGTTCAACAACGGCTGTGCTGCACTGGGCTTGGATTTGCCTTGTGTGTTGCCTAAGGCTGCGCCATTCTGTATTGTACACTTTTAGTCTGCTTTGTAGGTTTTTCTTCTGAGCATCCACAACCTTAGGTTCGCAGAAATATCCGTTGTGCGTCACAGGGGGCTAATATCACCTATTCACCAAGCGACACCGATTTGCGTTTTTGCATGCTTCGCAATTGTTGTGCAAATGCACAAGTCTCACAGTGGGTGGCCGTTTTAGCAGCCCTCTCAAAACCCCCGAACGTTTCCCCTTAGTTTAAAATGCTGCAGGGACTCTTGATCCAAGAGAAATTTTGGAGAACTACAAACTAAATAAACACCCTTAACACAATCTCCGAAACCTCCGCCTGGCTATCCAGAAGCTCTGCAGTAAACGAAGTCAAAATAATCCAGGTTCTGCTACATAAAATTCAGCAAGGCTAAAAACTTAAGGGTTTCTTTTTTAAAAAAACCTCTCCTGATCGGTTGCTGTCAACAGCACGTAAGAAGGGTGACAGAAGCATCTTAGGTTTAAGGAAAATAAAATACTTAACATTTTTTACCTTTTGTAGCAAGGGTCTCTTCTTTTGA
Source organism: Ptyas mucosa (assembly GCA_012654045.1). Taxonomy (NCBI): domain Eukaryota; kingdom Metazoa; phylum Chordata; class Lepidosauria; order Squamata; family Colubridae; genus Ptyas; species Ptyas mucosa. The sequence continues at coordinate 502,665 of WNWU01013651.1, forward strand.
TAAAACAGATGGCTACGCCTGTCATCACACATATCACTTTTTACTGAATAGGTACACCATTTGAAGTTGCTATTTTATTGCCTAAAATGACTCTTATACCATAGATTTAAGAAGTTATTTTGACAACAGCTGGGTCTCCAAGTAAAAACCAAACAAATGTGAAAGCTTTCAAGCTTCCCAAGCAAAGTGTACATTAAATGTCTATGGAGATTCTCAAGTCATCCAGGTCATGGTTGTCCCTTCTTCAAGAGGCAACTGGATTTTCTTTGATTTTCTTTGAAGATGTTTCGCTTCTCAGTTCCCCACCATCCAATCAGAGCTGAAGAAGCTTCTTGGATGAGAAGCGAAATGTCTTCCAAAAAAAAGCCTCTTGAAAAAAGCACCTTTGGGACAAGGGTATATTAAATTCATTCTTTTTTTTTCCCGTTTGGAAAAAGATTAGCAGTTTAATGGCTAGCTCAGGTAATTAATTGATTTAGAAGGCCATATTCTAAAAGATATCAAATACAAAGATATCCAAGATAAGTTCAACTATTTCTGAGATATAATGTAATTTCAACCAACAATATAGATGTTTTTAAAAAATGTGTAACTGTGTTGCAGGAAGCTGTGCAATAAACACAAAATGCAATCTAAATCCACTGTGTTTCTACCCCTTCAGAAATGCCCTTCGATGCTCCTATTTATCTCATGAAGACAACATCAGAACCAAATAAATAAAGGTTCTAATGGTAAAAGACAATTCAGGTATGAATCTAATTCCTCCTACTTCCTGAACTTCAGCAAAATGACTTCTTTTATAATCAGATATTCTGGAGAATACAGGCAGTCCTCAATTTACAACCACAACTGATCCCAAAATTTCTGCTACTAAGCTAGACAGTTAAGTCAGTTCTGCCCTACTTTGCAAACTTTCCTGGCCACAGTTGTTATGTCAGCAACACGGTTGTTAAGCGAATCTGGCTTTCTCATTGTCAGAAGATTCCTAAAGGGGATCGTGTGACCCCAGAACACAACCGTCTTAAGTACATGCCAGTTGCCAAGCGGCTGAATTTGATCACGTGAGTCTGGGGATGCTGCAATGGTCCCAAGTCCCAAGTGAAAAACGGTCTCAAGTCCCTTTTTCCCCCCGTTGTAACTTTGAACAGTCACTAAATGAATGCTCTGATAAGTCGAGGACCACCTGTAAGCCATGAGGTACCATGCAGATAATTCCAGTCAGGCAAAAGCCTGGAGTGTTTTCCGAGGGGAGCGGCACTCTACCTGTTGAAGTTAATGTCCGGATAGCTTGAATATTCCGATTTCATCTTGGCGTTGCGCCGAGGAAAAGTGCAGAAGAAGGCATTGGCTAGCAAACTGGCCGTCTGCTCCTGGGACATTGTGACAGAGTGGTTCATTTTTTGCTTTAGAAGAGGGATTGGCTAAAAGAAAAACAAAACAAGACCGGTCTAGGGAGGGTCTCCATCATCCAGGTCCAAAAGGCAACTGGGTTTCCTTGGTTTCTTTTTTTTTCCTTGAAAACATTTTGCTTCTCAACCAAGAGGCTTCTTCAGTTCTTCTCGGATGAGAGGCAAGGGATTTGCAACATTTGCAAGGGAAAAAAAAAGAAACCAAGGCAGTTCAGTCACCTTTTGGAAAAGCCCCTTTGGGAAAAGAAGACAAAATATCATCACTTTAGAGATTCAGAACAGAAAGCACCACCCAGCCACAAGAAGCCAGGAAAACAAAATTGTGCTTGCTAATTTAGAGGCGCTGGTAGCTCCTTAAATCAGCATCGCCCCCGAAGTCAAGAGTTGTTTATCCAAGCTGATTGGGACAAGAGCCTTGTTTGACAAACTGCAGACTTCAATCAATAACAACAAGAAGACAAACAAAACATCGGGGTCTTGAAGACAAGAAAGGGGGAACAGGGGGAAGATGAAGAAGCCAGGAAGGAAAAAGAAAGCAGGAAGGGATGGCATTAATTGTGCTTAGCAAGCTGGTTCTCATGCCGTTCAGCAAAGGGCAATCACAGGCAATCACATCGCAACAGCTGTGAGACAAGGCGCCATGATGAGACACCAAACAACACAACTACGTTAGAAGAACTGACGTGTTCCTTTGGTTGATTGCCTTCTTTAAATGGGAAAGAAAATTACGGTTCAAGAAAAAAATAAATGCCAAACCAACAAACTTCCACCAAAGCATCATTATTGTCTGGTTGTTTTACAAACGAGTTTAACCTCAACAAAATATACGGCCAGCAGTCCCCAGATAGGGGATAATCTGAGGTTGGGGTTTTTTGTGCACCTCCTTAAGAAGAAACTGGTTAAAACTTGCAAGCAGAAGTAACTGTTAAGAACAGGGTAAACAGCAGAATTCTGGAGGATATGCAGATTCTCAAAATGTGAGGGCATCCTTAGTTAAAAATTATCTTTTCTAAATTCAAGAGAAAGGATTATTTGCTTACTGGGGCTCTTTGCATTCATAAATTCAGAGGTTCTGTTTTTTCAGGATGATGATTAGAGGTAATCAGCAATTTCTGGTTCAAACTCTTAGTTCTAGGCTGCAGCAGGACATCTGAATTTTCTAAGTTCTGCTGAAATGGGTCTCTTGTGGTCCACCAACAACCTGCGGAGCTGGCAGCGGAGTCGGACAGTGAGGAGGCTGGGGAGGAACATGGGCCAGTCCTGGAGTCTGGGGAAGGCCCGGACGAGGGCTCTGCATCGGGAGGCAGAGATGGGGCCAGGGCCTTCTGGGAGTGATGCTAGACTCCAGAGCCTCCAGAGTCGGACAGCAGAGAGGCAGAGGAACAGGAGAAGCCTGTTCCTAGTGCGCGCATGTGCAGAGCTGCCAGAAGGCACAAACAATTAAAACAAAAGGGACGACTCGGGAGTAAGGCCTGGAGATGATTGGCCCCTCCCATAAGGCTTAAAAGAGGAGCAAAGGCACGTGAGCCCTTTGCAGGAAAGCAATGTTGTTAATTCTATTCCCAGTCGGCATCTGTTTGAGTCTGGAATCCATGTGGCTTTGCCAAATAGGTCTTTGGCAGCGTGTCAAGGGAGATAAAGGTTGGTGATTATCCCAAAGGATTTCTCCCAAAGGACTTTTTGCAACTAACTGGGACTCAGCTGTGAATGAACGTAATTCACAGCTGTTGCAATAAAAGAGGTTTTTGGAACTACTCATGTGTTTTAAGGACTCAAGAAGCCTAGATGACAACAGGGTCGTTTTTCTCTTTGGAAAAGAAATGGAAGCCAAGCAAGCACCTACAGGGGAGATAGGAGTTGTATTATTATTGTAACAACTACTTGATGATGTTTACAGATAAGCAAGGTTCGTTTAATAACTGCTGCAAAAAAGGTTGTAGAATCGGGGTGGTCACATGATCAGTCTGTTTTACAGCCATTGCAACATACAGTACAGGTAGTCCTCGACTTACAACATTTCATTTAGCGATCATTCCAAGTTACAATGGCACTGAAAAATAATTTACAACCATTTTCACTTCAGACCATTGCTCTGTGCAGACCACATCCTCGAAGTGTGATCAAAATTCAGACGCTTGGCAACTGACTTGTATTTATGACGGTTGCAGTGTCCTGGGGTCACGTGATCCCCTTTCGGGATCTTCTGACAAGCAAAGTTAGCAGGGAAGCCAGATTCCCTTAACAATTGGGTTACTAACTTTACATCTGCAGTGATTCATTTAGCAACTGTGGCAACAAAGGTTGTAAAATGGGGCAAAACTCACAAGTATAGAAATTTTGGGCTCCATTGTGGTCATAAGTCGAGGACTACCTGGATAACTGTAATAAACAGGTTCCATTATGGCTGTATGTCGAGAACTACATGTACAGCAAATCAATGATTAGGTGATTAGGGGACTGGAGGCTAAAACATATGAAGAACGGTTGCTGGAATTGGGTATGCCTAGTCTAGTGAAAAAAAGGACTAGGGGTGACATGATAGCAGGTATTCCAGTATTTGAGGGCCTGCGACAAAGGAGAGAGGGTAACCTATTCTTCAAAGGCAGGACAAGAAGCAATGGGTGGAAACCAATTAAGGAGAGAAGCAACCTGGAACTAAGGAGAAATTTCCTGACAGTTAGAACAATTCATCAATGGAACGACTTTCCTCCAGAAGTTGTGGGTGCTCCAACAATGGAAGTTTTTAAGAAGGAATTGGACATCCACCTGTCTGAAATGGTATAAGGTCTCCTGCCTGAGCTAGGGGTGGACTAGAAGACCTCCCAGGTTCCTTCCAATTCTATTATTCTGTTCTATTCTATTCTGCATTCCTTTCCTTTTCATTCCACATTCCAACTCATCCTGCATTCTATCCTGTCCTGTCCTGTCTCCACTCCAGAGAAGACCCTTCAGACGTGCAGACTCACCTGGGTGCAGATGTTGGGCAGAGAGAGTGCCAGCTTCACCATGTCAGGCAGAATGGACTGAAAAAGATGCTGGGCTTCAGCGTCTTCCAGCACCTGGAGTAAAAACAGAAGGAGAAATTCTGACGTCAGGATCAGGGTGGACCAAATCAGGATCTTTGCTCAGTGTCCTTTCAGGTGATTTGGGAAGCGATCTGGACGCACAAAAAAATAAGGTGATTGATGTTTTTCAGGGAATCCCTCCATCCAGCTGAAGGGATTTATTGCTGCACATCCAATACAGGTAGCCCTCAACTTTTTTCACACTTATGACTGTTGCAGCATCTCTTCCCCCCCCCCCCCCCCCCCCCCCCACTCAGACGCTCGGCAACTGACACATACTTATGACAGTCGCAGTGTCCTGGGCTCACTGGATCCCCTTTTGCAGCCTTCTGGCAGGGCAAGTCCATGGGGAAGCTGGATTCACTTCACAGGCCCCATCACTAACTTAAGAAGTGCAGGGATTCACTTAACAACGGTGGCAAGGAAGGTGGTAAAATGGGGCAAAGCTCACTTAACATCTCTCTCGTTTAGAGGCAGAAATTTTGGACTCAGAAATTTGGTCGTAAGTCGAGGGCCACCTGTAATCAAATCCAGACCTTTAAATTCCTACAAGGGGATCCCTTAAGCACCCATGTGAATCGATGAGCTGAATTTTGAAGTTTCTAAAGGAGTTCAAAAGGTTTCCATTTTTTCATTTCTCAATTAATGGCCACCTACTGCAACCATATATTTGGAAGGCAGTTTCATGAATTGAGGGCCGTCAAATGTTATCATCTTCACTTTTTCCTCCCATGTGCTCTGCATTTCCAAATTGTAATGCGTGTGAAATGTCACAGGTTGAACTTGGATTTTAGGAAGTGACTTCAAACCAATGCATGTAAAATTAATTCAAAAGGTGACATTTAACCTTAAGCATCCAGAAGACTGGCAGATCTTGATGGTGCTGCTAGCCTGGCTCTTTTGAAACTGACATGTGAAGCTTTTTCTGACTGCCACGTATCCCATAACCTCCCTCACCTGATGACAGATTCTGGCACTGGGCTCTGTTACATCTGTCAGCTCTTCTATCTTTTCCTGATGCAGAGAATAAATAGACCTAAAGTACCAAAGATTGAGCTGTACTGCCTCTGCCCTGTTCCTTTTCAAGCAATTTTTTAAAAAAACAAAAAAACTATGGAGTTTTGTCCATTTATTAGCAATAAACAACTGCACGAACTAGCAAACTCTTTATTAGCCCAAAATTAAATGCAATTTGTTGGTAAAATCCTGAAGTGCTCAGAATACGTGAATGTCTGGGAGTGTCCAGACATCACTTCTCTGAACTAGGATACAATTATATTTAATTATTCCTGTCTTCCTTTTCATCTGGCCTTTCTTTCAAGCAAAAGATAATAGATGTAACATTCCTTTTTCCCATTTTTTTCAGAAATCTGGATTCAGAACAGAATGGAACAACAGTTGGAAGGGACCTTCTAGTCCAACCCCCTGCTCAAATAGGAGACCCTATACCATTGCAGACAACTGGCTGTCTAGTCTCTTGAAAATCTCCAGTGATGGAGCACCCACAACTCTGGAGGAAAGCTGTTCCACTGGTTAATTGTTCTCACATTCTCAGAAAATTTTCTTAGCTCTAGGTTGCTTCTCTTCTTGATTAGTTTCCACCCATTGCTTCTTGTCCTGCCTTCTGGTGCTTTGGAAAATAGCTTGACTCCCTCTTCTTTGTGGCAGCCCCTCACATACTGGAATATTGCTATCATGTCACCCCTAGTCCTTCTTTTCTCTAGACTGGCCAGACCCAAATCCTGCAACCATTCGTCATGTTTTAGCCTCCATCCTTGTTGCTCTCCCTGCAGCCTTTCCAGAGTCTCAATGTCTTTTTTATAATATGGTGACCCAAACTGGATGCAGTATTCCAAGTGGGGTCTTCCAAAGCCACTTAGTAACTTCCTATGGCAGTGACAGGTCCATTGCTAGCCCAATGCCTTTACTGCCATGCTTATCCCTATTTAGAATAGAATAGAATAGAATAGAATAGAATAGAATAGAATAGAATAGAATAGAATAGAATAGAATAGAATAGAATTCTTCATTGGCCAAGTGTGATTGGACACACAAGGAATTTGTCTTGGTGCACACGCTCTCAGTGTACATAAAAGAAAAGAACTGTATATTCGCAAATTCCTGGTGGGTACACATAGGCCTTCACAGAAGCTGACATATGATGTTACAGTATCTGTGAATTCATCTAAGTCTGCAGAGGTACTTTCAAAAACACTCCAATCAGTGCAGTCGAGGCAGGCCTGTAGCTTTAACTTTGCTCCTCCGTCCAGGTCTTCACTTATTTAATTGTTGGTTTTGTGGTTTTAAGTCTTTGCCTGTAAGCAGGTACAAGGTGAATCATGCAATGATCAGAGTGTCCCACAGCTGCTTGTGGTAAGGACCGATAAGCATCTTTTAGTGTTGTGTAGCAATGGTCTAAAGTATTCTTGCCTCTAGTGGGACAATTGACATGCTGAAAATATTTTGGTAGCTCTTTCCTTAAGTTTGCTTTGTTTAGATCTCCATAATAATGGCCAGTGAATCGGGATATTTTGCTTCAGCCTCCATAATCTGGTCAGCTAGAGTTCGTAATGCCTTGTTTATACAGGCTTGTGGGGGGACATAAACAGCAATTAGGAGAAATGAGGAGAAGGACAGTAAAATGGTTTACAGTTGATAAGTAAAGATTCTAAGTTTTCATCACAGAATTTATATATTATAGTTATATCCCGAGACTAGCTGTTGTTGATATATAAGCATAGGCCTCCTCCCTTCTTTTTACCTGATGATTCTGCAATTCTGTCTGCTCTGTGTATCTGAAACCCTGGAATTTGCATGCTGTTGTCATCAATATCATCATGTAACCAGGTTTCAATAAAGCATAAGGCAGCTGCACTGTGAAAATCAGAGTTGCATCTGTTTAAAAGGAGTATTTCATCCATCTTGTTAGCAAGTGAACAAGTTCATTTGGGTTGCATTTTCATTTGGGTTGCATTTCTGAAAACCAGTGCTGTCTTGGCCAAATCCATCATAAGCAACCAAGAGGACTTCTTGGCAAGAGTCTGGAGACAGAGATGCAGCTCTCCTTCTCAATTGTGCTGGAACTTGTCTAATGAGCTGTGGTCTTCTCAGAGGCATTTTAGAAAACAAATGTGCCATGATGATGATTTTTTTTAGAATCCAAAAATACTTCCTACCACTTTAATGCAATGACATTTAAGCAGGTTGTTTCAGTTAATTTCTTTTGATGAAGAAACAGACCTTGCCAGGCCTATCAAAGAGCCATTGGGAAGAGAACTGGCTAACCATTTACAGAAGGAGCCCCCAGCTCACCTGTCCCTGGTTAGTCCCCTCAATGGGAATCAGGCAACAGGCAAATTTAATAAAAGAAACAAATAAGTAGTTTGTGTACTGTAGCCCATTTCTTTAGGTTAGTTTGTTTCTTGATATTTTTATGCCATCCGTTTCCTCAACCACTTTGAAGGCGGAGAGGTATATAATTAAAGCAGCAAAATGCTTTAATTATATATATTTAATTAATTATATTATATAGAAAATGTAGCAAATTAGACATGCCTGTTATTATTTCTTGTGTTCTAAACATGTTGTTTGGCAATAAAAAGGTTAGGGAGTGCTGTTGTCCACACAAAAGCCCTGGTGCGTCATAATGCAATTTTTGAGCAACTAACTTGACACAAAGCAAATTGCAGATGCCAGGTTGGTCTTTCTTTCTTAAAAGATGACAGAAAACTGACAAGCCCATTTTTTAAAACTCTCATTTTTAAAATAAATGTTATGACTCAGGAAAGGTTCCTTGTTTACACAATGTTGTTTGCCTCTCACAATTTGGGTGAATTTTATCAAGCTTAACTAAATAAAGAAGCTCCTGAGCGTTTAGCCCAGTTTCACCCTTAAGTCACTGGTGAGGCTAAAGCAATTTTGGGGAGCAGGATGGAGAATACCTGACCTTCCCACCAAATATCCACACCCCAACCAACCCCTCTGCTCAAAACCTAAGTGAGCAGGGCTAGGACAAGCAAAACCCTAGTAAGGCCACACCTGGAATACTGCAACCAATTTTGGATGCTGAGACTTTGGAACATTTTCAGCAAAGAGCAACTAAGATGATCAAAGAATGGAATGGACGTTGGTCTTACCTGATACGTCCGTTCTCTATGAGGAAGAAACGGCAGTCAGGACTGGGAATAGACTCTACTGTGCAGCATAGGATCGAGTCTGCGGATTTAAATAGCTCCGCCCTCTCCTGGTGTATCCCAGTGTTTCGGCGAGGGCGCTGACGCAGACTGGAGTGTCTCTCTGGAAACATAGAAGAAAGAAGGTAAAAAGACACCACCTACCCCACTAGGAACAGGGCCGTTAGCCAGGGCGGGGCTGACTGCCGTTTCTTCCTCACAGAGAACGGACGTATCAGGTAAGACCAACGTCCATTCTCCTAATCGGAAGAAACGGCAGTCAGGACTGGGACATACCACAGCTGAATGTCCAACCAGGTGGGGACAGAGCCGAGGCCCTGTTACCTCAGACAGCGTGAATGGACTGGAGGACCCGACGTCCGAAGGCCACCTCAGCCGATGCATAGGAGTCCACATGATAATGCTGGATAAATGGAGAGATGCTCGTTCAAGTAGCAGCCTGGCACACTTCCTCCAATGAGGCTTGGGTAGCCCACGCCATGGAGGTTGCCGCACTCCTGGTCGAATGGGCCATGATGTGGTGCAGAACAGGCAGGGATTGCCGCTGGTAAACTGTAGTGATGGTGGCTCAGATCCAACGCCCCAACATTGGGGCCGAGGCCTTGGAGCCGATGGAGGCAGGTTGGTACGAGACAAATAAGGCCTCGGTCTTCTGAAAGGAAGAAGTGCGAGCGAGGTAAATCTTGATGGCCCCTCGGACATCGAGGGTATACCATGAGCATTCCAAACGGTGTACTGGAGAAGGACAGAAGTTGGGAAGGACCAACTCCTGCGATCGGTGGAGTTGACCTTCGGGATGAAGGCTGGATCAAGGCGGAGGATGACCCTGTCTAGATGAAAAATGCATAAGTCCTTCCTGGATGACAAGGCCGCCATTTCTGATATGCGTTGGGCCGAAGTGATTGCTACCAAAAAGAATACCTTGAAAGACAAGAAACGTAGCAAGACCTGCCTGAGAGGCTCGAAGGGGGAGGCCGTGAAAGCGGAGAGGACCTTATTAAGGTCCCACGTGGGAAAGAGATGAACTGTCAGAGGACGCAAGTTGGTGGTGCCACGCAAGAAGTGACGAATGATGGGGTGACGAGAGATCATTGTTGAGGAGCCGCAAGTCAAAACAGAAGAAATGGCTGCCACCTGGCGGCGGAGGGTATTGGGCGAAAGACCCGCATCGAAACCATCCTGTAGAAATCATAGAATATCGATGACGGAAGCCGAGAGTGGTTGGATGTGAGAGCGTTGGCACCAAGAGACAAAAGAGGCCCATGTAGCATTATAAATCCTGTTGGTGGACACCCTGTGGTAAGCTAAGATAGTAGCGATGATAGGGCCCGGGACGTTGGCTTCCCTTAAGAGGCGCCGCTCAATCTCCACGCGGTCAAGTGGTACCATGTCGGGTCTGGATGGTATAGAGCCCCCTGGACGAGGGCAATCTGGTCGTCCAGAATGCTCCAAGGAGGAGAGACAGACAGGGACACTAAATCCGCATACCAATGCCTCCGGGGCCAGGACAATGACTTCCGCCTGCTCTTGGAGAACCTTCCTGAGGACCCTAGAGATCAGAGGAAAGGGGGGGAAAGCATATAGAAGACCCTTCCGCCAAGGACTGCGTAGGGCATCCGCGGCTTCAGCCCCGGGGTCCCCGTATCTAGAAAAATACCTCAGGACCTGGTGGTTGAGCCTTGAGGCGAACAGATCCACTGCTGGCCGCCTGAATCAAACCGTGATCTCCTGGAAGAGGTGAGCAGGGAGGCTGCATTCTGAATGGTCCAGATGGTGCTTGCTGAGTGCGTCTGCGTGGGAATTCTCCTCCCCGGAGATGTGATCTGCGCGGATGGAACGGAGGTGAGATTCCGCCCAGAGGCCGAGGAGGAGAGCCTCATCCATGAGGGCCCGAGAATGTGTACTCCCCAATCTGTTGACATGGGCTTTCGCCGTCACATTGTCTGTGAGGACGAGGATGTCTCTGGCCGCTATCAGGTAGCGGAAGGAGAGTAACGCAAGGCAGATGGCCCTCAATTCTAGGAGGTTAATGGGAAGCAGCTGTTCTGACGCGGACCACTGACCTTGTGCCAGGTGATGATCGAGATGGGCTCCCCAGCCCTGGAGACTGGCATCTGTGGTGATTCTGAGCCACATTGGTTCCCTGAAGGAGCAAGCTTTGGACAAAGCCGATGATGTCCACCACCGGAGAGAAGTGACCAGGGCAGGAGGGAGGGACACCTTGAGGGAAGAAGTGCTGGTTCCGGATCTCTGATGAGGGAGCAGGAACCACTGTAACTCTCTGCTGTGGAGGCGAGACCAAGGTACAATGTCGTAGGTGGAGACCATCTTGCCCAAGAGACAGGAGAGATCCAGGAGGGAAGACGTTCGATCCACGATACACCGATGAGCCAAGAAGCGCAAGCTGAATTGGCGCTCCCGAGAAAGGGAGACAGTGGAAGAGACGGTATCGATGACCGCCCCTAAATGTTGGATACTTGTGGAAGGGGTCAAGTGACATTTTGTCCAATTTATGGAGAATCCATGACTCTGGAGAATCTGGATGATGGTGGCCAGGTCTTGATGGGCAGCGCGTAGGGAGGAGGACTGGATTAAAATATCGTCTAAATAAAACTGAATTCTAATGGGGAGCGAACTGATATGAGCGACCAGGGCCGCCATAACCTTAGTAGAGACCCGGGGGGCCGAAGAAAGGCCAAAAGGAAGGGCCGTATACTGGTAGTGCCTACCACAGTAATGAAAATGGAGATACTTACGAAAATCGGGGTGGATAGGAACATGGAGGTAAGCCTCCGTTAAATCAATGGAGGACAAAAAATCTCCTAGCTTGAGGGTTTCAAGGATAGTGTGTAGGGTATGCATCTTGAACCGGTGATAAATTATGTACCAGTTCAGAGCTTTCAAATCAAGTATGGCCCTCCACCCCCCGGATGACTTGGGGACGATGAACAAACGGGAGTAAAACCCAAGGCCACATTGGTCAGGAGGAACCCGCTGGATGGCCCTGATGGAAACCAGGTGGGAAATGGCCGTGGAAACTAGGGTCCTCTTAACCCTGTCACTGGAAACAGGGCAAGAAAAAAAAAAACGGGAGGGGGAGGGGACGAAAACTCGAGAGAGAGACCATATTGGATAGTACCTTTAACCCACTCATCAGAAGAAGAAAAACCCCATTGGTCGGCAAACAAGGCTAAACGGCCACCAATGGGAACCTCGGAAACCTCGTCACTTGGAGCGACAAAAAGGCTTGCCTGTGCCTCCCCGAAAGGAGTGTTTGGGGAAAACCCTGCTGCCCTGCCTGACCTGAGATTCCTGTTGAGGCTGGTTCTGAAATGTACGCTGGGAGCGGGAGTGGTAGGAGCTGGCGTCTTACGAACGAAAGTACTGATTCTGGTTGTAAGGAGAGAATCGAGAATCGGCACGGCGGGAGACGGAGGGTAGGATCTTGCGACGATCCCTGGTTTTGACAAGTAGTGGTTCCAAGGGAGGACCAAATAAAGATTCAGAAGAGTAGGGAGAAGATGTGAGTTGCCACTTACTCCTGGCATCCGCCTGCCAGTGGCGGAGCCACAGCAAGCAGCGGGATGTGACAGTGGATCCGATGGTCTTTGCCGCGAACGGAGCCGAATTCAGAGTGGCATCAGCCGAGTACTCCAGGGCGGCAACTATCTTGTTCAAATCTTAGTGAGTATGTGTGTCTGAGGAGGGCAGACGGTCCTGAAGTTGTTTCAGCCAGAGCAGGGAAGCCCGGTTGATAAAAGAGGCTGAAATGGCCGTCTTAACCGCCCACGCCGAGGACTGGTGCGCCTTGACGAGAGTCTTTTCTGCCCGCTTGTCCTCGGGATGCAGGGACTCCTCAGGGGAGCTAGGCAGTCGGGAAGGCGATGTTAAGGCAGCAATGGGCCCGTCCACCGGAGGTACCTGCAACAGATTGGAGAGGGCCAGAGCCGTATGATACAGGTGCTTGTCCATGCCGTTGGGGGCTGGTCCCAATCCAGGTAAGGACCACTGTTGTTGCACCACATCGGTGAACAGCTTTGGTGCTGGAATGAGCTCCGGTTCAACTGCAGGCTCAGCAAAGAGAGAGGAAGCCGGATCAGCACCCTCAGGGGGCCCAGACCCGGAGGTAGAAGGAGCTCCCAGTCTGGTGACCGCCAGGGCTTTATATAGCAATGATCTAAAGAGTTGAGGCCTAAAAAGACCTACGGAAGAGGGATGATCAGGTGCAAACCCCTCATCGTCCAAAAGAGCCAATTCCCTGGTTTCCTCTTCCTCAGACATGGACCCCTGGTCAGAATGTTCGGGTGAGTAGAGTTGTTCCTCAGTCACATCCTCTTGAGCGTGGTGGGGCTGAGGGCAAGTTGGGGGGGGGATTGAAAGAAGCCCTGCTGGAAACCCTGAGCGAGGCCCTGTTGAATAGCCCTAGCTATGATAGCTTCCAAGGTGGCTTGAGGAACCGACGCCAGTAACCCCCCTTGAGGATTGGGAAGGGCACTGGAACTGGAGGCCTGGATTGGAGTGGGCAGGGGACCGTGCAAATGAGGATCCGGTCCGGAGGTGTTGTTGGGGTCTGGTAAGGTCTGAAAAACCTGCACCGCCTCTGGTAGAGTAGGACCACCGGAGGTTGGCCGGTCAGGAGAAAGCTCTCTCCTAGGGTGAGAAGGAGCCGATTGAGGGGAAGGAGCCGTGTTGGAGTGTGCTAAAATGGCAGGCGGAGGCTGCTGGGCAGGAGCGGCTGAAGCAGACAAAATGGTGGATGACTGCTGAGCCGGAGCGGCTGAGGCAGACAAAATGGCGGAAGGCTGTTGTTGAGCCTTGAGAACCGCCTTCTCTGCCTTCTGGCGCCGCATTTCCTTCCTGGAAGGCTTGACAGGCTGGGAGGCAGAGGCAGGTGGAGCCTTGGAATGAGCCCTGCTGTAGCGCTCTGGCTTGGTCGAAGACCCCTCCCCTGGGTCGCTAGAGTGCCGGTGACGAGCCCCCGATGAAACCGAGCCTGAGCCGGACTTCCTTGTGGCGTCTGCCATTTTGGGGCTAAGGAACTGCTGCCAATCAGGGCGAGGCTAAGGGCTCAATAATTAGTCACATTTAGCTGAAGTAAGACTCCTCCGTTGAAAACAGGAGCTGAAGATCATCGCGTTGCAGGGGGAGAGCCCTGTCACGAGAAGGGAGTACTTTCTCCGCGGCGGTGAAACAGCCGCAAGTCACCAGCAGCAAAAGTGGCAAGAAGAAAAGGGGTGCCGATAAAAAGGATCGTTTGCACGCTGAGTAAGCTGCTGGGCAATTGCCTTTAAAATGCAGTGGTGCAAGCGCTCCCGATGGAAACAGGGAGGCTGAGGGAGAGCTGACGCTCCAATCCCTCTAGGGAGCTGCCGGTCGGCAGACCCTCGCTGCTTAGCGGCCTTCGGCGGGCTCAAATAAGAACTCTTCACGCCGGAAAGAATCCAAAGGGGAAAATCCAAAAACAGTCCGAGGTCGACAGATTGAAGAATCCAAGCGAAAAAAGGGTAGAAAAGGTAAAAAGGAAGGAAGATAAATACTAGATCCAGAAAGACACAACTGTCCAGCATAGACCGAGTCGAAACACTGGGATACACCAGGAGAGGGCAGAGCTATTTAAATCCACAGACTCGGTCCTATGCTGCACAGTAGAGTCTATTCCCAATCCTGACTGCCATTTCTTCCGATTAGGAGAATGGAATGGAATGGAATGGAATGGAATGGAATGGAATGGAATGGAATGGAATGGAATGGAATGGAAT
>WNWU01013651.1:517100-578883 GCA_012654045.1 Ptyas mucosa
GAATAGAATAGAATAGAATAGAATAGAATAGAATAGAATAGAATAGAATAGAATAGAATAGAATAGAATAGAATAGAATTCTTTATTGGCCAAGTGTGATTGGACATACAAGGAATTTGTCTTTGGTGCATATGCTCTCAGTGTACATAAAAAGAAAAGATACCTTCGTCAAGAATCATAAGGTACAACACTTAATGATAGTCATAGGGTACAAATAAACAATCAAATCATACTAGGAAACAATCAATATAAATTGTAAGGATACAAGCAATAAAATTACAGTCATACAGTCATAACTGAGAGGAGATGGGTGATAGGAACAATGAGACGATTAATAGTAATGCAGACTTAATGAATATTTTGGCTGTGTTGAGGGTATTATTTGTTTAGCAGAGTGACAGCGTTCGGGAAAAAACTATTCTTGTGTCTAGTTGTTCTGGTGTGCAGTGCTCTATAGCGTAGTTTTGAGGGTATGAGCTGAAACAATTTATGTCCAGGATGCGAGGGGGTCTGTAAATATTTTCACAGCCCTCTTTTTGACTCGTGCAGTATACAGGTCCTCAATGGAAGGCAAGTTGGTAGCCATTGTTTTTTCTGCAGTTCTAATTATCCTCTGAAGTCTGTGTCTGTCTTGTTGGGTTGCAGAACCAAACAAGATCTCGAGGTCTGGAGACTAAACCAGAAGAATAGCTGCAGGTTTTGGGTCTGGCTAGTCTAGAAGAAAAGAAGAATTAGGGGTGACATGATAGCAGTCTTCCATTATTTGAGAGGCTGCCACAAAGAAGGGGTCAAATTATTCTCCAAAGCACCAGAGGGCAAGTTAAGAAATAATGGTCGGATACTAATCAAAGAGAGAAGCAACCTGGAATTAAGGAGAAACTTTGTAACAGTAAGGACAATTAATCTGTGGAACAGCTTGCCTCCAGAAATTGTGAGTGCTCCATCACTGGATGTTTCTAAGAAGAGACTGGACAGCCACTTGTCTGAGATGGTATAGGTTTTGCTGCTTGAGCAGGTGGTTGGACTAGAAGACCTCCAAGGTACCTTTCCAGCTCTACACTATCCTATTCTAAGCCTACATTTACTTTATTAATAATTAATAATATAATACTTAGCACATCCTTCCTTTGGCTATACTGAAAGTTAAAATCCAACAGCAATGTGAAGAGAGCTTTTCAAAGTCTGAGAGGGTAAAGGGCAGGTAGGCGTAGAAGACTCAAGGAGCACTACAGCATGGGGGGTGGGGGGGGGGAGAGGAAGGTTGCCTGTATATATTACCAGTTTCAGGGGATGAATGTTCATGCCAAAATGCCTTAGTGGTATTATAAATTCATCCTTCAAAACTCCCAGAGCAAGCGGAAGGTGAAGTAAAACCAGCAAATGGTAAAGTGAGGCTGGACAGTCTTTAAATCTAATCCTGAAAAGATCTGAAACTAATTCCTTTTAGCAAAGTGCAGCTCATCCTCACTTAGCAGCAGTAAACTGGAATGAAAAATCTGTTGCTAAGCAACATGGTCATAAAGCGTGATGTCGTATGCCTGGGTCCCTGTCTCGTTTGCCCCGTTAAGCGAATCACCCTGGTTTATTAAATGAGTATGTCATGACGATGACTTCTGACTTCCTGCTGGGTTCCCCACTGACGTTGCTTGTCAGAAGCCAGCTGGGAAGACTACAAATCCCAATCATGGGATCCAATTAGGATCTTGTGATGTCGCACTGGCTGCGGCTACGAGGACCGAGCTGTAAGTATCACTTGTTCAGTGATCTGTAACTTTGAAGGTTTGTTAAGCAAGGACTAGCTATAAACTCTTTCCACTCTTTTTTTTTGAGTTACAACATAAAATAAATCCACCAGGATAATATATACCAAAAGACCTTCACTATCTTAAAATAAATTTTGATTAGAAAAACACAAACAGAGCGAATGAAGTTGTCTTTGAGTGAGGCACCGAAAGAGTTATTATATTGGAATATATAGAGAAGAGCCTCATTAGAAGACAGTGAAATGGAACATTTGACATTTATCAGACTCATAAACTGACACTTGGAAAAGAAAGAAGACGACAGCTTAGATGCGAGTAGTTAATTTGGCGCTCTCTAATTTTTCTTTCCAGAAGGTAAAATATTTCTCCTGCCAATCCAGGATGACAACGATCTCTCGGGTGTATTGCTCTTGACATGTGAGGCTGCCTGTTAATGACTTCCATAATTTTAAATAAACTTCAACTGTTTAAAAGACTGAGCAATACCAAGTTACTCTCTTTATTAAGTGATATGAAAGTGTCGGTTTTGCTGTTTTCAAAACAGCATTCAGGAACTCATTCCGAGTTCCTTGTTTAATTTCCATCTTTCCCCCAAGATACACATTTGGCACCATTCATAAGCTGTGCATCAAAACACCCATCTTTTGGGTTCATCACAGATGTTTCTAAAATGCAAGCCAAGCAGTTAGCAACAATGAAGCTTCTTCCTCCCCTCCAAGTTTCTTCCCTAAATTGACAGTTTGGGAAACGTTAAAAGATTCCACAAGATGGTTAAAATGTGAAGACTACACTAGATTTTGTTTTTAAATACAAGTTAGTCTTCAACTTATGACCACAATTGAGCCCAAAATTTCTGTTGCTAAGCGAGACAGTTGTTGAGTGAGTTTTGCCCCATTTTACAACCTTTTTTGCCGCAGTTGTTAAATTGTTAAGGGAATCTGGCTTCCCCATTGACTTTGCCTGTCAGAAGGTCGCAAAAGGGGATCACGTGACCCCGGGACACTGCGACCGTCATAAATATGAGTCAGTTGTCAAGTGTGTGAATTTTGATCACGTGACCATGGAGATGCTGCAACAGTAGTAAGTATGAAAAACGGTCATAAGTCACTTTTTTCAATAGTTGTAACTTCGAACAGTCACTAAACAAACTATTTTAAGTTGAGGACTACCTGCATATTGTAATGACTAAATTAGTAATTTTAATGACTAAATTAGTCATTACAATATATATTCTGTAATATATTCCTAAGAATTATATTCTTACTGAGAATATAAAGATAGTTGTCCTTCATTGCCAGGAAATACATTGATCCACCTGGTGCAGTCTAGGTGTTACCTCTCACCTAGAGGGCACAGGTTCCTTCCCACCTTTCAGAGTGGGGAAATGGGACACAAAGGTCTCCTTCCAGAACTTCTACGTACTCTTTTTGGTAAACTCTCTGGGCGGATAACAGATGAAGAATGTTGTGGAGAAGAGGCTGATGTGCTTTCGACCAAGTCTGCTCAATGGGCCGTTTGGTCTCCAAATGACCATTTCTGGCGGAGGAGCCTGCCTAATTTCCCCATTAAGTCCTCCCCTTGTTCCCAGCTGTGCTGCCAGGGCAGGTCATGCATGGTCTCCTCATCCCTTCTTCGTGCTGCCAGGAAATGTCCTTATCAACCGGAGGCCATACATCATGGACAAAACATTGGCCAAAGGAGACTCCAAAAAAGGATGACAAACTCAAAAAAATTCTGAGAGAAGGTAGCCTTATCGGTCTGGTCTATAACCAGCTCAGCAGAGACTAAAATCCAGGAAAAGCTCCCTTAGGCCCATAACCTGTCCTTTGTTCTAGATCAGTTATGAAAAGATGATTCTGGCACACAATTAATTGATGTTTCCCATTAAGGACGCGGCCTCTACCCAGATGTATGAAATATCTGCACTTCTGGACTTTGGCTTGAGGTGGGGGGGAAATGGAAGCTTGACTTTGGTTCTGCTGATTGGATTGGTTTGTTGTTAGAGAAACGGCCGGTATATATTATGATGTAAAAACAAAAAGTTGAGGTTCTTATTCTACTGCACTAAAAAGAGAGGGAAGTCAATACTTTTCTTTCTTTTTTTTTCTCCCTACACTTTTTCCTTTTCTCTTTTTTCCTCCTTTCCCCTCCCGTTATTTTTATTTTTCTTTGTATTTTGATAAACTAATAAACCTTTTTGATACAGAAAACAATATTTGAACTTGCATTTCAACCATACAGTCAGTTTAGAGTTACACTGTGATAAAGATGGGCGACCGGTAAAGTTAATTTATTAATACATTTAGTAACACATTTAATGAATAAATAAATAAATGTAACCTTTCGCAGGCAGCATTGGGGAAGAAAATTCTCTGAGCAAGGCAAGAGCTCCCTCTTCTGTCGTTTTTTTGAAAATTAAGAAAAAACCGAGGGAGCTGTGTATTTTTTATTTATTTATTTATATTTATATGCCGCCCTTCTCCGGAGACTCAGGGCGGCTTACAATGCGTTAAGCAATAGCCTTCATACTTTTGTATATTTATACAAAGTCAGCTTATTGCCCCCACAAACCGGGTCCTCATTTTACCCACCTTAGAAAGGATGGAAGGCTGAGTCAACCTTGAGCCTGGTGAGATTAGAACTTGCAGTAATTGCAGGCAGCTGGATGTTAAATGCTGCCTTAGTAGGAGGCATTAGCCTGCTACGCCACTCAGGCTCCTAGTATAAGATTTGTCTTATACAAATCATGTTCTCTTTAAATGAAATTCAGGGCATCTTAATTATAACATCTCAAAACAACACACGGGCATTGTGGCTCAAGACATCGGAGGGGGGGTGGGGGGTGGAATCAGAAATGTGGCATTTTTGTACACCTAAAAGGCCAGCAGCTAGAAACGACTGGAAAAGATGGAGATGTATTGTGGCTCCTTTTGTCTATGGAGATTCTCAATCGTCCAGGTCATGGTTGTCCTCCCAAAGGTGGTTTTTTTTGGGGGGGGGGGGTCATTTTTAAGACAGCAAGAATATCCTGCAGAGAGCAGCCCCTGCTAATTTGTTAATCAATAAAATAATTAAAAGAAAAACTAAACAGCCCAATAGCCTAAGCTCTCTGGGTGCTTTATACTAATGAAGTGAACCGCAAGGTAAAATAACCAGAACTGTAACTAACAGCAAAAGTAAACCAGACTTGTAATTCAAAACTTGCCTGGAGGTATCAAACTAACTGTGTTGTGAATTTTGGTAGAACAAGCAGTGCATAGAAATCAAGACTCGGCATGCAAGAAACATTAATTAATGTGATAGGCAAAAAATAAGCAGTCGCAAGAAACAGGTCCGGTTTACTGGTGTAATTTATCTCTTTCCTCTTCCATTTTTACTTCTCAAAAACAGTAACTGTGAGAGGGGCCTTGGAGCCTTAATGGATGATCATTTGAATATGAGCCAGCCATGTGCAGCAGCAGCCAAAAAAGTTAATGCAATCCTAGGTTGTATAAACAGAGGCACAGAATCAAGATTACATGAAGTATTAGTACCACTTTATAAAACCCTAGCAGGACACCTGGAACACTGCAACCAATTTTGGTCGTCATACTACAAAAAAATGTAGAGACTTTGGAAAAAGTTCAGAGAAGAGCAACTAAGATGATTAAAGGCCTGGAGACTAAAACATATGAAGAATGGCTGCAGGATTTGGGTCTGGCTAATCTAAACCCCCTGCTCAGACAGGAAACCCCATACCATTCCAGACAAATGGCTGTCTAATCTCTTCTCAAAAAGCCGCCAGGGATGGAGCAATCACAACTTCTGGAGGCAAGCCCTTCCACTCACTGGCTCATTGTCCTCACTGTCAGGAAATTTCTCCTTAGACCCAGGTTGCTTGTCTCCTTGATTAGTAGCATGCCTTCATTGATCTGGTCAATTTCATCACATCAAATCCCCAATCCTTTTATTGTTTTTTTGAAAGCCAGGTGACAGAAAACATCCACAGTTGGATGTTCTCCCTAAATATGCTGCTGGAATCAATTCTCTACTGATGGCATTTATGTTCTGAGAATAATCTGAAGGATACCGTTTGCAGAGAAGCCTGGGTAAGGCAATGCAGCATATGCTCTTCATCTTCTCCTTAGAGCTGCCTGTCCTTTGTGAGGCTACGGCTGGTTTCTTCCTGAGGGCCCAAGCAACTCAACCATAAATCCTTAGGGGCCTTGTCAACGATTGAGACAGAGCCGAGTTGCAGAGTCAAATTAAAGAGCGCCTGGGATCCTTCTCACCTTCTTCTGTCTCTTATTTATGACTGGAATAATCAGGGTCAGACTTTCTGCCCGTTCATCAGAAAGAGTTAAGGGACAATTACACTTAAGAATTAATGATTGCTGTTCCCAGGGGGAGCAAATGCATTTAAAAAAAAAAGACCATTGCAAGAGGGTCCTCCATTTATAATCATTCGTTTAGTGGCTGTTCAAAGTTACAAGAGCACTGAAAAAAAAATGGGATGTTGACTATTTTCCACACTTACGACCATTGCCGCAACCTCTTTTGGGTCACATGATCAAAATTCAGACTCGCTTGTATTTATGACGGTCGCAATGGCCCTGGGTCACAGGGTCCCCTTTTGTGACCTTCTGACAAACCAAGTCAATGGGGGAGCCGGATTCACTTAACCATTGTGTTACATACTAAACAACTTCAGTCATTCACTTAACGACTGGAAAAGAAAGGTAATAAAATGAGGCAAAACTCACTTAACAACTGTCTCGCTTAACAACAGAAATGTTGGGCTCAATTGTGGTCGTAAGTCAAGGACTACCTATATGGTCACAAAGTACCTAAAATACACACACACACACACACACACACACACACAGAAATAAAATTCCTTCCGGTTTTTCTCTGACCTGTGAATTCCATACTAGGCACATTCAGTTAACTACAAGTAGGTATAAAATAGAATTAATGAAAAAATAACCATTCAAATCATATTCAACTATAGAAACTAGTATTTGAATTATTATTTGGGGGTTTTTTGCATGTTTCCGGGTCATTTTTTTATTACCTTATCGCAGAATTCAGTAAGGGCCGTGAAGTCCCATTTCTTGGCATAAGTGATATTATACCTGAGGACACCTTCCTATAAAATAAAAATATAGCAAAGCATTAGCAATGGGAAAAATGTGCTTTGAATCAACTGCACCCTCTGCTGGTCAAATACTACTTAGCAACAGATGTAATGGCACTGCAGATGTCTGCAGAAAAATATGTGTATATTCAAAAATTATGGATGAGAGTGAAAATCTCTCTCCATTTCCATTCCTATCTTTGGGGCTCCCCGAAGGATTGAACAAATGGCCTAAAATTGCCACTTGCGGTACCTCTTTCAGCCAGCTTTCTTGTTTTGGGGTTTTAAGGACAGAAATAGGAACGGAAAACTCTTGGAGTACTGGGTGGTCACAACCTTTTGATCAATCGATCGATCGATCTATATTCATCCATCCATCCATCCCTTGCCTTTACTATTTTTACAAATAATTCAAGGCAGCGAACATATCCAACACTTTCTTCCTCCAATTTTTCCCACAACAACCACCCTGTGAGGCGGGTTGAGAGAAAGGGACTGGCCCAAAGTCACCCAGATGGCTTTTATAGGTAAGGCGGAATTTGAACTCAGTGTCTCTTGCTTTTTAGCTCGATGCCTTAACTACTAGACCAAACTGGCTGTCGTGTATGCATGTTAAGATGTTGCAAAATTTAAAAAAAAATCCAATTCCTGAGCAATCAGTTAGTATTGATTGGCTGTCTCTTAAATTATTGTCATTTTTTTCTTCACCTTTTAAGGCTGATTGAATAAAAGGAACTGAATGAACTGTACACGTGATAGTGTATCGACACTGATCAACTCACCCAATAACTCACCCATTTGGGCTGCCCAGTTGTGCAATTACCCAAGTCTGCCATGAATCTCTGGGCCATTTTTCATGTTAGGGAATCCAGCCATTGCCGGACATTCATCTCACTGTGAAGCGTCAGGTCATTCGCCTGAGCTCTTCCGCTTTATCAATCTCTCGAGTCAGACACACACACACACACACACACACACACAAAACCTCTTAAACAGCAACTCTATCATATTAAGGCCAGCCAGTTATCTTGATGGATTAGGTGACAGCTTAGAAGAATAAGCACTGAGATGGCAAGCGTGGGTGATCAGTTCCAGTTTTCAGATTCATTTTTATCATCCACCTGTTGGGAATGCAAGCCGAGATGGAGTGGAGGGGTGGGCTCTATTACATTGGCTGCCACTGTGTGGGTGCGAAAGTAGTAGCTACAAATAATGAAACCTTTGACCACAAGAAATCAAATCTATATTTGAGCTAATGTGCAGAATTACCTTGTGGTAAGGTGGGTGGTCAATAAAATTAATAATAACAACAACAAAAACGACACAACTTGGTCTCTAGTAAAGTGTCTTCTAGCTATCAGTCAAGTCTGAGCCCATATAGGAGGAGACAGAGGTTTTCTGCATAGATTAAGTTGCCAAATTATTGTTACAACCAGGGCTGTGAAATTTGTTGAAATTTCTACTCCCTGAAGCCAAAGAGAAAAAAAAAGCTGATACCTGAAAGAGGAAACTGAAATATTAACCTCTTCTCCAGCTTCTAAGGAACTTTTCAATCACAGAAGTCAAAACGGTTTTTTCCACAGAAGGGAAAAAAACAGAAGAAGAATTTGAGATGATCCAGAAGGAAATAATACCTCTAACTGGCATTCCAGTTAAATATAGTTAGGATCTATCAAGAAAATATGATGAAACTATATGCATAAATGCTATACTATTTTAATTCTTTCAAGGGAAGTAATACTTAGACCAGAGCGTAGTTCTGGTAACTAACTACAGCCAGCAATTATTCTTCAGCGTAATGTAAAATCTCTCTCTCTCTCAACACTGACTTTTAAAAATTATTAAAAAATCACTGGGTTCCACAAAAAATTCTTTTAATAAGAAACTGTATTTCCTTGTCCAAAATGATGAATTTTAACTATAACCACCCCTATGATGAGCAAGAAGTAATCTGCCACATTTATAACTTGTAAATTCCTGGAAATGCATACAGCAGTTATTGCTCAGTCAGCAAGCCATAATCAATGTTACAGCTTAAGTAAGGAATCAATGCTAAAATTTTGCGGCTTCCTAACTACCATGATTCCTCATTAAAAACCATTCCCAACCTAATTTCATAAATAACTGTTTGCATTCTCATGGCAGAAGTCTCCTACATTTTGAAGAATGGGTTGTAAAACCAAATTGCAGCGTTCAGCAAGTCGCAGGCAGGGAGGACTATAAAGCAAATAGAGGCAGTCCTCGTCTTAGGACAATTCACTTAGTGATGTTTCAAAGTTACAACAGTTTATGGTCATGTGATCAAAATTCAGGCATTTGACAACCGGCAGGTATTTATGACGGTTGCAGAATAGCAATGGCAATAGCCCTTAAGACTTATATACCACTTCACAGTGCTTTACCAGCCCTCTCTAAGAGGTTTACAGAGTCAGCCTATGGCTCCCAACAATCTGAGTCCTTGTTTTACCCACCTTGGAAAGGATGGAAGTCTGAGTCAACCTTGAGCCCGGTGAGATTCGAACTGACGGCAATGGGCAGAGTTTGCCTACAATACTAGATTTTAACCACTGGGAAGGGAAGGAGGGAGGGAGGGAGATAGCAATAGCACTTAGACTTATATACTGCGTCACGCGGCTTTCCAGCCCTCTCTAAGCGGTTTACAGAGTCAGCCTCTGGCACCCAACAATCTGGGTCCTAATTGTACCGACCTCGGAAAAGATGGAAGGCTGAGTCAACCTTGAGCTTAGTGAGATTCGAACTCCTGGCAGTGAGGAGCGAGTCAGCTTGTGGTGCTGCCTTCTAACTGCTGAGCCACCGCGGGATGGCTACTTCCCAACAGGCTTCTGACAAGCAAATGGAGGAAGCAGATCGCTGCATGACCGATTCCCTTAACTGCAGTGATTCTCTTAATAGCCATGGCAAAAAACCCACAACAACCCCAACCCTATAAAACCAGCCGCCAATTCTGTGGCCTAGCAATGGAAACTCTGGTCCAAATTTTGGTGGTTAAGTTGAGGACTGGCTGATTACAGTCTGTATCTGAAAAGTCTTTTACCTTCAAATCTCGGGAACATGTGAATTTCTTGAGGAGCGAAGTCTGTATTAATTCCCATCGGCTCCCAGCAGTCCTATCGCCGTTCTTTATAAAGAACAAATATTTGTATATTATATTAAAACCATTCAATGTCTTCAGGTTTACTCTCCTATGAGAGCAAAGAAAACTGTGCGTGTAATTTATAAAGCATTAACCAAATTTACAACTGCATTGCTATTAGGGAAGGAAGTATGAAGCATTTACTTAAAATTTAAGAATATTGTACATAGTAATCAACCCTTCCCCCCCCTGACTAGTTTGCAGTAGTAATATAATTTAGCATCACGTTTTCTACTAGAAACTTGATTTTATGGCCACCCACACAGACTAAAAAAGGGTTTATAGGACACCAATTTCCTACATGCCTGACATTCTTCACAGCCTTACAATGAAACCCTTAAAACCCTTACACTTATGAATACGTACTCCCTCCTGTAAAATTCAATACCAACTTCATCCCAATGAATCATAAACCCTTGCAATAAGAGAGAACATAAGGTGAGCAAGTCATGCAAACATGCGACAGATACAGTATGGGAAAAATATTTTAAGTCACGTGGCCTTCAATTCTTTGGGAAGAAATAAAAAGAATTCCTTTAAACAAGAAAGCTTTGAATTTTTTGGCTGTCAGTCCAACTGATCTGAGGGTGGGCAGAACCCAGGAACCAAGGCCATGAGCACAGAAGACGATCCCTGAGGCAAACAGATTCTCAAATCACGTTTTGTCTTAAGTCTCTGGACTCTAAAACACAGGCAGTCTTTGACGTACAACGGTTCATGTAGTGACCGTTCAAAGTTACAAAGGCACTGAAAAAAGTGACTTGTGACCACTTTTCACGCTTATAACCACTGCAGCATCCTCACGGTCACGTGATCAGAATTCAGAGGCTTGGCAACCGACTTGTATTTATGATGGATGTGGTGTCCCGGGGGTCACATGATCCCCTTTTGTGACCTCCTGACAAAGTCAGTAGAGAAGCCAGATTCATTTAACAACCGCGGTACTAACTTAATAATGGCAATGATTCATTTAACAACTCTGGCAAGAAAGAGTCATAAACTGGGGCAAAATTCACTTAACAAATGTCTCGCTTAGCAACAGAAATTTTGGGCTCAACAGTGGTGGTAAGTCGAGGACTACCTCTAAACGTAACCAGCACAAAGTGGTGCTAACTGCTCAGACTTCCTAAGACCATTGATAACTTGGCAGCTGCTTTTCAAGAATTGTACAGTTCAATCTTGTTTGGTACTCAACGCGCACAATCTAGAAGTTGTCGTCGTCAGTTGCCCTGTGACTCACTACATGACTCCCTATGTGGAAAATCCATTTGGTACTCATCATTGTTGGTACTCATCGCACCTCCTGGAACCAGTTAACGCTGAGTACTGAGGTACCCCAGTAGTCCCACTTACCCAATAAAATTATCATTTTCTAATACTGAACTTTACAAGCAATGCTTTGCTTGTGACTATAGAACAAGCTGGAACCACAGATTCGTACATCATGAAAATATTTGCTTATGGAAATGTTATTGTCATTATTACAAAAGTTTTACTAATTATAAAGAGCAAAAGAGCTGCCACAGATATTAATTTATATAATATATTGATTACAGACAATGCATCCTGCACATCAGAAACAATTGGCCGACAAATGTGATCATTCAGTAAGACCAAGATTATAAAAGGCACTTAGAGCACAGCCAAGAGACAAAGAGGATCCTGTTGCTTAAGCAGTAATGTTGCCTCACCTCATCCTCTATAGGATATAAATTCTGTTCTGAGCAAGGCATTTTCACGTGTTTATTGTCCCATGAATCCTTATAATGGGTCGGGAAAGGTTTAGGTACTTCTCCTTCCTTCAGAAGATCTACCTGCAACAGAGAAGACAGGCTGAAAAACAGAAGCAAAAAATCTTTAAGCTAAAGATCCATATCTGCAACACTTCAAGGCTTTTGCAACCACCAAATACACGTGCCGGTGTTTCTCAGCCTTAGCAACTTTTAAGGTGTGTGGACTTCAACTCTGAGAATTCCTCTGCTCGTTGAAGCCCAAACTTTTTAAAAACTGTTAAAATTGGGAAACGTTTATATACGGAGGCCTTCTCTGACTTAGGAACCATTCTGTTCCAAAACAATCTTGTTACTTTTTGTACAAATTTGGGTATTTAGCTGTGCACTGTGTTACTTGATGTTTTAGGTACCATTTGCATTTTCAGATTTTAAGCCTGAATATATTTACATATATTTACATAAATATATTTAATATATAGAGAGTATCTGTAGTTATATCTAACACTTTACTTCATACAATGCAACCTATGCTCATTTTACGTCAAATAGATATTACTGGATTTTCTCTCTTTCTGAATGAAGTTGTAGCAAGCTACTGTAATAAAATACGGAAAAAGAACACATCATATTGGCTTAGAAATATTAAGAATTGACTAGCAAATTATATATTGCACCTCAACACTTCATCTCAAAAAATCTGCTTGTGATGTGTGCAACTGATACAAAACAAGATTTCCTCCCTTCCTTCTCCACCCTGAGTCCCATTTGAGCAGACAAATGGAACTTCTCAGTCATCCAGGTCATGGTTGCCCCAAAGGTGCTTTTTTCAAGAGGCAACTGGATTTTCTGGTTTATCTTTGAAGACATTTCGCTTTTCATCCAAGAAGCTTCTTCAGCTCTGGCTGGATGGTGGAAATGGAAGGATTTATACTCCTTTCAACAGTTCCAAGAAGGCTCCACACCCATTTGCACTACTCAAGTGACCCCGAGGACACAGATAAACCTCCAAGTGGCCTCAAGGACTCTCGAAAAAGGATGCAAACGTCCTGCAAGGAGTACAAATCCTTCCATTCCCCACCATCTAGTCAGAGCTGAAGAAGCTTCTCGGATAAGAAGCTAAATGTCTTCAAAGAAAAAACAGAAAGTCCAGTTGCCTCTTGAAAAAAGCACCTTTGTGGGAATGAATGAGTCTAGAAATCAGGAAGTGAAAATGAAATCTCCTTACTTGTGTTCTAACACAAGAGCAGCACTAAAGCAAACCTGTTTATACCTGCACTTGTATAAAACATACCATTCACTCCCAATTTTCTCTCTTTCTAGGATCCAGAGTTTGGGGGTGTCAGGATGTAGCACTCTAAATACTTCGTCAAACTACAAAATGTCAAGATGTAATGGAAGAGTGTGGGTCCAGGGTCACTCTGGAAGAAAGATTCACTAGTAAAGGAAATGTCATACTCTGATTATAACCGTATGATTGGCAGATGGTCTCAAATGAGGAAGCTGAAGCCCACAGACTGGCATTCTTCGCATCTCTTCAATTGGGGTCCCAAACCACTTTTTGTTAGTTGGGAGTGAGGGAGGGGTATATCTACAGTGCTTCCTTCCTGGGCGATGTTCACTCCTGTCATTGAAAGATTAAAACGTTCATTGTGGAAACAAAAACAATTAGCAATAAACAGGACCGTAATAAAAACTAAAACCAACAAGGATAAAATACAGGAAGTCCATAATTTACAACAATTTGTAGAGTGACTGTTTGAAGTTACAACAGCACTGAAAAAAGGGCTTATGATCATTTTTCACACTTATGACTGCAGCATCCCCATGGCCACGTGATCAAAATTCAGATGCTTGGCAACTGACTCATATTTATGACTGTTGCTGCGTTCCCAAGGTCATGTGATCCCCTTTTGCAACCTTCTGACAAACAAAGTCCATGGGGGAGGCAGATTCCCTTAACAACTACATTGGTTTTCACCTAACAGCTATAGCAAGAAAGGACTTAAAATGGGGCAAAACTCACTTAACAGCTGTCTTGCTTAGGAACAGCAATTTTGGGCTCAATTGTGGTCATATGTCGAGACTAGCTGTACTGAGTACTGTCAGCTAACATGTCAAACGAACTAGCCAAATTACTCAACAGCAAAACAGCAACACTTTTGGTATTAGTGAATCTGATCCTTAAAAGCAATCCAATTCAGAAAAGTACAAAATGATTCTTCCTTTATTATCATTATGATATTAAGTGCCCACTTCCCAATTGCAAATTATTTTGTGAGAATTGTGGATCAACTGTGTTTTATTCCAAATTTGGACTGATGAAATGGAATAATGGAACGATTAAAAAGCCTTTTAAAACCTCAAGAGAGTTTTGCACCATCCCCAAAACCTCTTGTCCTGTCCTATGCCACCCAGTGATTTTGCCACACTGAAATACCTGCATCTGTTTTCCATTTTCCTCTGTCACAACTCAAAAGCAGCTCATGATAATCCCAAATTAAGAGACCGGGGGGTGGGGGGGGGGGAGAGACCAATACCTTTTTTCATCCCCTCTATGGACCCGTGGGAAATGGGAGGTAATTTTAGAGTCCTTCCTTCCCCCGTGCTTGGCACTTCTGCCCTCCAATGCCAGATGAGGCGAGGTTCCCAATACTTCCATGTGCATTTCAGTATCTTTCCAGGGACTGTCCACTCCTTCGGTGTTGAGGCTAAATCGGGGCCCTTCGCTTTTTGGGGGAGCAAACTGTCGCTTTCTGGATTCCGGGTCAGTCTCTGTCCTCCGGAACTGGGTGGAATTGCCTGGTCCTTCCGACACACTGAGATCTCCGTGGTCCTCGAGAATGGGGCTAATTTCTTCATCCGCCTCTGACCCCTGGCAACTGTTTTTGGAATTATCCACATCCATCGGTGATTCAGGCTCACTCTCCTTCTCAAAAGATGGTGACTCCCCTAAGCGCCCCTGATCTCTGTCCCGAAAGCTGTAAAGATTGGACAAAGTCGCCAGACAGCCTCCATCGGAAAGCGGGCTCTCTGGAATCAAGTCTGCCTTGTCGGGCTCAGCTTTAAAACCTATTGGATCCTCAGAGCTGCAATTTTTCAATGGCTGTGGACTCTGTGGAGTTACTTCCCTTGCAGGATCCCAGTCTTTGGAAGCCTGTTTTAGATTTGGCATCTTTGCGGGGCTGCCTATCGAAAGCTTCCTGGCAGGACAGTTTTCCCAGATTTCAGGATCCGTTTGATAAACCTGAGCGCCGGTTTTGTATACCTGGTGAACATTCGCATTTTTCAAGGGCTCGCTTGCCTGTCTTTGTTTCAGAGCCTCAGCTTCAGATAGCTTATCCCTACAGGTGCCCTCAGCTGGAAGAAAAAAACTCTGCATGGTACTCATTTCTGCGGATAAATTTGAGCAGCCTGGCTGGAACAGGCCCTCGGCCTTTTTGGCATCATTGTCGAAAACATAATCTTTTTTAACAAAGGCCATTTGGGACTCTGCTTCCATGTTGCTTCTTTTGCTTTGTCTGCAAAAAAGAAAAGAAAAGAAAGAATATACAGTTGCACAAAAAACAGAAAGCCATTACGCACAATTCCACGCCACTGGCCAGGCTGCTAGCAATTGGTATCCCAACATCTGGAGGGTATCCAGTTGCCTATCTCCAAATTAAAATATTAAAAAGTTTTTAGAAAGCTTGATTTGAGCATTATTTTTATTCTAATTTTTCTAGATTAGTTTCCATCCTAATTCCATAATTAGGTCAAAGGACTGTGTACTTCTAAAGTATTTCCATACTTTGCTATATTACAGGAAGCCTTGACTTACAAAAATTTGTTTACTGACAGTTCAAAGTTGCAGCGACACTGAAAAAAGTGACTTATGACTGTTTGTCACCCTTATGACCCCTATGGTTACCTGATTAAAATTCAGATATTTGGGAAACTGCAATATATTTGTGACAGTTGCAGCATCCCCCAGGGTCACTTGATCACGTTCTATAACCTTCAGATTAGCAAAGTCATTGAGGAAGTCAGATTCACTTAACAATTGTGTTACTTAAATGCATGATTCACTTAACCACCATGGCAAGAAAGGTCGTAAAATGGGGCAAAAGTCACTTAACTGTCTTGATTGGCAAAGGAAATTTTGGGCTCAATTGTGGTCGCAAGTTGAGGAATTACCCGTATTCCTTTTTTCTAATTTCCTAGGTATAGGGATTCTTTTCTGACCTTTTTTTTTAATATAGTTACTGACAGCTTCTAAAAGCTGAAAAGCTCCACAAGACACAACACAAATAACATGCAAAAGGTATAGTGTTTTCTCATAAAAATGCCCAAGATACTGCAATGAGTAAGTTGTAATTAAAAAAATGAGAAGGATAAATTAACCAATCAAGCCAAGCCGAGTTTGATTAAACACCCTTCCTTTACAAAACTCTCCAAATGAGAAGCAGGTCCTCTGCGTCTGATATCAGCTTTGTGACACGTCACCACTTACACCGTTTCTTCTTTTTGTTGACATCTTTGTTAAAAAAAGTATACTTCATAAAAGTCATCTTATAACAGCAAAGGCTAACGTTCTGGAGGTCTATTAGCATTCTGGTGGAATAATCTGACAGTAGCCGTTCCTATAGGCTGCAGCAGAAATAAAATTAGTTGAACCTTGTTTTTGTTTTACCTTTCAGATTCTACAGTTCTGGGTCCTTTGTTCTCCATCCAAGAGGTAATCCTCTTTTGTTTGTAAACTGGAAGGAAATACACAGTAGTTTTACTGGAAGTGGGAAGGTTGGACCCAAACATACCAATCTTAAAACAGATCTCTATAAATTAATATATTTACTCTGGTATTTAATTGGCAGGAAGGCAACGTCATCAGTTTAGGACAATACACCAAAGCATTCAGCATCACCTGCGTATCCAAATATGCACGTTGTCATTTACCAAAGTGTCACTCTTGCAATCAAGCTACAGGTAGGCCTTGTCTTTCTTGCCCCTTGTTGTTAAGTGAATCTGGCTGCCCTGTTGGCTTTGCTGGCCAGAAGGTCACATGAGCCCAGGACCCTGCAATGTGAGCCCATAAATGTGAACCAGTTGTGTCCGAAATTTGATCATGTGACCCCCGAGGATGCTGCAGCGGTCCCAGGTGTTTAAAAAGAAAACAGTCATAAGTCACTTTCCCCTCCGCTGGTGCCCTTGTAACTTCCAAGGGTCACTCAACAAACGGTGGTAAGTCGAGGACCACCTGCAGCTAAACACAGCCTCTCTTTAGTGTGTGTGCGTGGGGGGGGGGGGGGGCCCCCCCCTACTAGGTTTACTAGGTCCAAAGCACTTTTAGGGGGGGGGGGCATCCCTCGTTGAGCAGGGCCTGAATTCACAGGCTGAACACAACGCAGCCTCCGATGGGAGGGAACCCTCCCACATTTAAAAGGTGGGGAGGCAGACGACGAAGGGAGCACCCGTGGGATCTCCTGGTGGCTTCCCATCCCTCCCTCCGCCTCAATCAGCGGGGCGGGGGGGAGCGCTCACCTTTGTTTCCCACGGTGGCTGAGGGGCCGCCGGGTCCGTACCCTTCCTCCCGGCGGCGGGGAGGCGGCGGGGGCTGCGAGACCACCGCCTCGGAGGAAGGGAAGAAGCCGGGGCCCAGGCGAGCCCTTTTCCCGGGAGGTTCACACTCGGGCCCCGCGCTCATGCTGGGGGGGGGGCGACCCAGGTCACCCCCGGGGGACGGAGGAGACCGGACTCATCCTCCTGCTTCCTCTTCCTCGTTTCCCCGCCGAGCCGGAAGGCGAGTGTCGCAAAGAGAGAGGGGGGGAGGAGGAAGAGAAAGCGTGGACGGCGGCGCGAGGGGATGACGTTATTGGCGCTCGTCGCGCCGGGCGCTCCACGCTTCTCGCGCTTAGAGGTCGTCCGCGTGGTGAAGGGGAGCTTCCGGTCCCTTCAGTACCAGGACCGGAAGGGGCGGTGCCGAGCGCAACGAGGCCCTGAGGAGAAGGAGCGAAAGGCAGCCAGAGGCCCTCCGCGCCGCCGCCAGCATGGAGGGAGGCGCAGGGAACTCGAAGAGCTCCGGATTCGCTGGCCTCTTCGGTGCCGGAGGAGGAGTGGCTGGGCCGAGCTATTCCCACGCCGACCTGGCCGGCGTCCCTCGTAAGTGGGCCCGGCCGCTTCCCCCTCCGCTCCGCGTGGGGCTGAGGTCGGGGTTTGGGGTGGGGAGCGAAAAAGACGCCAGAAATAAAATGGAGGCTGACCGGTTGGTAAAGGGAGGGCTCCGTCTCTTGCTGAGCGGAACCAACCGCAGCACGTGGGCAGTTGTGGGGCGGCTGAGGAAACGGGGCCTGGGTGAAGAGGGTCTGGGGCTTCTTGTTTGTGGGGGTCGGTGTGGTGGTGCCGGAAGATCCCGTCCTGCCCTTCCTTCATCCCATCGCCCTGGAGCTGAATAGGCTGGCCCTACCTGGCCTTCCTTCATGAGCCCAAAACCTCCCAAGACTTCGCGCATCTGCTGGATGGGGCTGCTCTCTACCTTGGCTAAGATTTTTCTCCTTTTGGGGAATATTCTGCCTCTGTTTAATATTCCCCAAAATATTTCATCCTACGGGGGCGGGGGGGGGGGGGCTTCCCGCAACCTCTTTCGTGGAGTGGGGGAGGGATTCCGTCTTTTTGGTTTCAGGGCTCCTCTCAGCACCCAGGGTGAAAAGGAATTCATGTCTTTAGTTGGGCTGCTGCTGCTGCTGCTGCTGTTATTATTATTATTATTATTATCTTCATTAAACATGAAACTCAGTCAACTGAACATTCAAAAATGCATCACAAATACCATTGACTGGGGCTAATGGTTGAAATGGGTTGCTTAAGAAAGTACCTTCTTAAGATGTACGATGTTCCAAGTAGCACAGTTTTTTGCAGTTCCGCTGGTGTTATTGCAGGGAGCTGCAATTTGTTGATGTATCTTATAAAATTCTTGGACATGGTACCAAGTGCCCCGATATCACTGTTACATGTTTCATCCATAGCCGTGTAGTTTTGATGGCCAGGTCGCAATATTTCATGATTTTTTCCCAGTTCTTTTTCTTCAACTCTGTAGCCCTTCGGGATCTCATCCAAGCCTTGCTTATCCCCTGAATCCAGGCATCTCAACCTCCTATTCTTTTCTTCGGGAGCTGGATCATGCTACGAGTCCCAAAATCCTCAGCCATCATTGGGATGATAAATGTTTGAACCCATCCGGAGTACGTATGGTGTGAAGTAACTTGCTTGGTGCCCATGTTCTTGTGGAATATTATAGGTCCAGACTTTCATAGCAAAGCTACTAGCATCACTGCACAGTCATCGTGCAATAGCAATAACACTTAGACTTAAATACCACTTCACAATGCTTTACAGCCCTCTCTAAGCAGTTTATAGAATCAGCCTCTTGCCCCCAACAATCTGGGTCCTCATTCTACCCACCTCGGAAGGCTGGAAGGCTGAGTCAATCTTGAGCCTGGTGAAATTTGAACTGCCAAATTGCAGGCAGGCAGCAGAAGTGGCCTGCAGTACTGCACTCTAACCATCATGGATCAACTATAAACTATAATAAACTATAAATGTGGCAGTTGTTACTCTGTTGAGTTTCTAACACTTAGAAACTCAATCTACTTATGAGAAAGTACAGATAGTCCTCAACGTACAACCACAGTTGGGACCAGAATTTCCACGGCCAAGCAGGGTGGTTGTTAAGTGAATTGCATCTAATTTTACAACCTTTCTTACCACACCACTGAATTATGTGGTCATTAAATGAATACGACTTCTCCTGTTCACTCTGCTTATTGGAAGCTGGCTGGGATCTCTGCAGGTGGAGATCGCATGACCCCGGGATGTGGCAACCATTGTAAATACATGCCAGTTGCCAAGCATCCAAATTTTTTTTAAGATATTAATTTTTACAAACATATCAAATCAATATGTGAACAGTGTGGCACCTGGGTGTCATCCATTCTACTAGTAAAACTAGTAAAATTAATCATAGTTATTACATTCAGTCAACTTGTATATTTCTAAAAATGATACATATTAAGTTGCAATCTGTCATTCAATTATTTCATGTTTTCTCTATTCCTTTTATTATATAAAAGTATATACACTACTATTTCCCCTTCTCTTATTTCTGTCACTTATTCTAACTTTTAATCATGTCACCCTTTACTAAAAAACATTTTCTTTCTATCCTACCTAACTTCTAGTCATGTCACCTACCAAAAAAAAAAAAGAGAGAAAAGGAAAACCAGATCAGAACAACAACAAAAAAAGAAAAATTATCTATCCATTGTCTCTTGCCCTCTTCAATACTTTAATTGCTATGCTTTTTTTGACTTGCCTTTCAAATTCCTCTCTTGAATCTTTGTTTGCCTCTGCTTCTTGGCTATTCAATCTAGGTATTTCTCCCACCTCTGCCTTCTTCCACTGCCTAGTTTCCAAAATTTCTGCCCAGGCCCCTGTCTCCCTTTCAAACGTATCTTCCAACTCTCTTAATGCATTTTCCCCCTGGTTTAATTCATCAACACTGTTATTTTCGTTGTTATCTCCTCTTTGTCTTCTTCCTTCATTTCTTCTGCTGACTCCTCCCTTTCCTGGGTGTCTTGGTCTTTACTCATCATCCCTTGTATAGTATTTTCTATTTTTTCCATAATCTACTTAAATCCTTTCTCCATGATGTCTTTTGGGTTTTGAAAAAGTAACACCATCTCAGGGTGGATAAAAATCAATGATTTTTTTTAAAAAAAATCAGATTTTTTAATTTAAATCGGATTTTTTAAATAAAATGCTTTTTAAGGAAAATATATTACCATCCAAAGGTTATTCCATCATGAAATAAAGATTAGTTTTTTAATTATGTAGAATAAGGCTGTGTATGTTTAATTTTTTTGGTAAATAAATTCCATTAATCCATTCACAATGTCATGCTCTTCCAGAGGTTTTTGTAAGATTATTGGGCAGTTTCTCTGCCTACAAGATATTATCACAGATGCTTGGTTTACTTTTGCAGTTCTCAAAACTGAATTTGACTCAGCAGAGATCACATGCCTCTTCTTCACAGCAAAAATGTTATAACATGAACAGAGTTGAGAAAAAGACCTTAATCCTATGAACATACAAACCTATGAATACAGAATCAACCCCTTCAGTGCTAAGTTTCAAGAAGTTCAGTGAATAGAATAGAAACAATATTTTTCTGATTGTTTGGAGTGGAATAGATCTGCACAAGAAGAAAGTGAAACTGTGAGGAGGAAGGGGCAAGCAGACAAGCAGTACAAAATGAAAGTGAAACTTTGTGAGCACAATACTGCACAGCCACAGACAGACAAGTCTTTGGATCTTTTTGTGTGTATGACCTGAGGTTTATCACATTCTTTCCTTGGAGGAAAAAACCTATAATGGCAGCAGGCCGTAAAAGAGACCCAGTTTGGCAATATTTTAATGAAGTTCCTTTACCTATTGGTAAGACAGGCATGCGTGCAAACTACAAACACTGCAACAAAGAAATGCAAGGCCTGGTGGCCCGAATGAGGCAACATCATGAGAAGTGCTGTGATGAAGATGACCAAAGAAACACATTTGAACAGGCAGGATCTTCAGGTTGGTAAACATTTTTATTGAATCATATTTCTAAAGACTGCCTTGAACTGTCATGTTTGAGCAAAATTATATTTCTTATTATTACTGCATGTTACTGTCATTTGGTACAGTTATGAAGAAAAGCAAATATTCCTTTTGAGGCAGTGCTGTGTACAATAAGCGGAAATTGTATAAAAATAAAATAACAGCATTGATTTTTTTGTTTAGGGGAATTCATGGATTCTGGAAACTATCCACCTTCAAGATCACCATCCTCCAGTTCTACAGTTTCAGAGTTACCCATCCAGGATAGTGCTTCATTAGCATCATCAGACACCCACAGCCACATATCAATATCACTTAAAAGAAAGAAAAAACCCTTCCCTCCTGGAACCACCATAGATAGGTTTGTGATAAAAACTAGCAGATTAGAAAAAGAGTTAATTGATGAAAAAATTGCCCGGTTTGTTTATGCAACGAACTCTTCTTTCCGTCTGACTGAGAACCCACATTTCATTAATATGGTTCAGTCACTGAGACCAGGATACAGTCCACCCAGCAGAGCAGATGTTGCAGGGAAACTGCTGGATAAAGTATATGACAGCGAAATGGAGCAATGTGCAACAGCTCTGGAGGGTAGAATTGTTAACATAAGTATTGATGGGTGGAGTAATGTCCACAATGATCCTATTGTATGTGCTTGTATAACAACAGAAGAAGGGAAAGTCTTCCTTGCACAAACAATTGATACGTCAGGAAATGCACATAGCAGAATACAAGAAGTGGCAGTAAAAGCTATAATAACATGTGAACAAAAATTCAAATGTCTAGTACTCAGTTTGGTCACAGACAATGCTGCAAATGTATCCAAGATGAGAAGAAATTTAGAAGAGCAGGAAGGGAATACAAAGCTAATAACATGATTGCAGTGCTCATTTGCTGCACCTCTTAGCCAAAGACTTAAGTGTTCCAGAAATAAAGACTAATGTTGAAATTGCTAAATACTTCCATAACAATCATTTTGCTGCAGCAGCTCTGAAAAGGATGGGTGGAACCAAGCTAAAGCCCACAAGATGTTAGATGGAACTCTGGTGGACTGTTTTGAGCAGTATATCAAGAACTGGCCTATTCTGATGACAGTTTGTGAAGAAAATCAAGATAAAATAGATGGCACTGTCACGGCCAAAATCCTCAACATTGGGCTTAAGACAAATGTTGAACATATGCTGAGCATCCTGAAACCCATCTCTGAAGCTTTAAACAAAATACAGAAAAATAGCTGTTTTATTGCTGATGCTGTTGAAATTTGGAAGGAACTGAGTGAACACTTAAAAACAGAACTATACATGGACAGAATTAAATAACAAGCATTAAAAAAACGAATGGGACAAGTACTGTCTCCAGCTCATTTTTTTGGCAAATATTGTCAATATCCAGTATCGGGGTCAAAACTTAAGTGCTGAGGAAGAAGAGTTAGCTATGACATGGGTATCCAGCAATCATCCATCTGTAATGCCAACTATAATAAACTTCAAAGCTAAGGGGGAACCATTCAAGAAATATATGTTTGCTGAAGATATTTTAAAGTCACACCAGTGAACTGGTGGAAGTCACTTAAGCACTTGGATTTAGAGACTATTCAAGTAATGATTTCACTTTTAACAGCAGTAGCTTCTTCTGCAGGCGTTGAAAGAATATTCTCTTCCTTTGGACTCATTCATTCTAAATTGAGAAATCGTTTGGGACCCGATAAAGCAGGAAAGCTTGTTTTTCTTTTCCAGATTATGAACAAAGAAGATGAAGATGACGAGTGAGCTACAGTATTTAAGTTTTTCATGTGTAGGCTGGGCTGACAATCTAAGTTTCTTAAAATATATATATTTTGTTTAGCCAAATTAGTTAACAAACATGGATGTTTGTTTAAGCAAATAACATATACTGTAATGTTATTATTTTAGTTGAATAAATTTATTTAAATTGTTGTTATTAAGGTAATGATTATTTTTCCCCTTCCTAAGTACAACAGAAAAGTTGTCCAAATATGAATGATTAACCTATTAAACTGGGGATAAAAAAACTAATATGAAAAGTTGTTATTCTAAAAATCTTCATCTACTTGCATATTAAAGTTATACCAGCAAGAATTAGTCTTTATGTAGAAAACTATGATTTAAATCAAGTCTTACTGACTAGTGATTTAAATCAATTTGGTTTAAATCAAATCCACCCTGCACTATCTCCTTCGAAATTCCATTCATTTCTTCCTTATAAAGCATCTTATTTTGTTTTAAAGGAATCAGCTTTTGTCCAGCAGTCCAAGAACTATTTATTCAATCCTTAAGTTACTCTTCAAGGAGTGCAATAGTCCCAGTTCTTTATATCCCATAGGTAAACAGTCAATTCCATTTAGATAATCCCAGAGGTTATTAAAAGCCTCTTTACGTCCCCTTTACAGGTTCAGCCTTCTAGTATAACATTCAGGGGTCCCTTTAATTAAATAACTTCCTTATTTTCATATTTGAGTCTCCAGTAATCATAAGATAGTTAAAGATAATCCAATATAGATACTTTCACAGTCCTTCATATAGGTATTCCCAGACTTGTAGTTTTTCCTTTCGTCAGCAAGTGGCACTCTCAACTTATGTTTCAGTATTCACTAGTCAAACGTTAGTTGTAAAATAATTATAAAAGCATAAGTTTTGTAAGTAAATGATTCTAGCATTTTAAAATGCCTTCCCATTACCACGTCTTCCCAGTTTAAGAGTGTAATTTTCTGTGTTTCAAAACGTCAACTGGAAGTCCTCCCAGCACCCAATTTTTGATCATGCGACCTTGGGATGTTGGGAGAGGTGTAAATGCGATTGTAAGTCACTTTTTTAGTGCTATCCTAACATCAAACAGTCACTAAATGAATGGTTCTAAGTCTAGCATTACCTGTAACCCTCTTTCTTTGAACTGTTTTTTATGCTAACTTGGCATGCTTTCCAACTTGAAACCTTTTTTTTTTCTTGCAGTGACTGGAATGAATCCCTTGTCCCCATATTTAAATGTTGACCCCAGATATCTTATACAGGTGAGACATCTGTGATAGCTCGATGTGTACTTGTTTGTGAATCAACTTTCAAAAATGCATTGGGGTTTGTGTGATTGTATAAATTATTTGATGTATAATAGAGGTAGTCCTCAAGTTGCAAACATAATTGAGCCCAAAATTTATGTTGCTAAATGAAATATTTGTTAAGTGAGTTTGCCCCATTTTACGAGTTTTCTTTTTTCAGTGCCGCTGTAACTTTGAACAGTCACTAAATGAACTGTTGTAAGTCAAGGCCCACTGTATAGTGGTTTTGAATAAGATTAAAATAGGTAACTAAAAACATTGTTCATGAAGACTTGGCAGTCTGGTGAACACAGTTGTTTGTGGTCAGGAACTGTTTTCTTTATCCTCTGACTGGAGGACTTCTTGAAAACATCTGGCTGACTTCGGGTGAAAACGCATTTCTCCCACAAAGTATTTGGGAAGGTCAAGCAAGAAACAAATGGATTACTCTGTCATGAATAATACTATCTTACCGTATATACTCGAGTATAAGCCGACCTGAATATAAACCGAGGCCCCCAATTTTACCACAAAAAACTGGGGAAACTTATTGACTCGAGTATAAGCCGGGGGTGGGAAATGCAGCGGCTACTGGTAAATTTCAAAATAAAAAAAGACTGGTCAAAAGTGCGAGGACCTGTCAGAAATCACATTTTTCAGCCCTCTGGGTAGTCCTTTTGTGCATTTGGACTACTCAGAGGGCTGAAAAAGTAATTTTTGACTGGTCCTCGCACTTGTGACCAGTCCTCGAACTTACGACGGTCCTCACATTTTACATTTTTGCCCTATCTTATCACCATTTCTCTTTTCCCCTCTCTTATTCTTTCTCTCTCCCCCTCTTTCTCTCTCTCTCTCCCCCACACTCTCTCTCATTCTCTTTCTCCCCCCTTTCTCAAAGAGAGAGATGGTAGGTTTGAGGAGAAAAATTGTTGTACAATAAAAAAAATAGAAGGGAAGAAAACCAAATATAAAAATATCAAGATAAAGAATGGTTAAACTTTAAAGAATAAAAGAGAACAAATATGAATAAATAGCAATAATTAGAAACACACATACAAACATACAATGTATTTTCTTTGAGCAGAGTATTTGGCCGGTTCACAAATTTAAACAGTGTTTAGTTATTTCACTTAAAATTACAATTTCTATATTTCCTTTTTGCCATATTTATTCCTCATCTATTTTTTAAAAAAAACAATATTACCCTTCATCCTCATCTCTAATCTTAATCAAATTCAATTTTTCACTTCTATTCTATATTATACCCCTTCCCATTGTCATCTATTTTTATATCCATCCTCACATTGGTTAATTATGTAATATTACAGTTGTTCAATACAAATTCAACATTTTAATATAAATCAATTAGTTATATAACTATCTTTTTTGTATACTAATCAATATGAACATGAATATTTCAATTATTTCCATGCCATCCAATTTCTTACAAATCTATTACTGGTAATTATATTTACCAATAATAATAAACCAAATAATTTCCCCCATATATTCTTCCAACTCACAACTTAACCATTTCTGCTTTCAACACAATATACAGTTAATAGTATCTCGATTATTACAATTCCCTAGTTAAATAGAGCTTTTTTTCTTTTGTGTTTTAAAATCTTGAACTCTCCTCTTTTGCCATCTGCCATAAATTTCCCATTGTTTGCACATACCTTTTTTGATGAGGAAAAAGAAAAGAAATCTGCCTTTCCAACGTGGCAAGGAAACAGCAAAGGCAACAACCTGCTTTACTTTCAGTTTCGTTTTCAGCTTGAATTGCCCAAAGAGAAAAAAAATGTGCTCCAGCAAGACTCTTTGCAGCTAGAAAAAGACTCCTGCCCAAAACAGCTGAGAGTCGGGAAGCTGTTCAAATCAGTTTATGGTAATTAACCTATACGAAGCTGAAAGGGGCTGTTTTTTCTATTTTTGCAGACACAAGTCTACTCATTTGTTTTCTTTTTAAAAGGCATTTTTTTTCGTGACTCGAATACAAGCCGAGGGGGGCTTTTTCAGCCTGAAAAACGTGCTGAAAAAGTCGGCTTATATTCGAGTATATACGGTAGATTTTAAATACATCACACAAGCCTGTGTAACCTAAGTTGTTATGGCACAAATTTATTTGCACTCTCTTTGGATGTAATACAAATTCCTTTTCCCCCAACTGCCAAATGGAAAGTTACATAGCTGGGTCCATTTTTTGAATTTGAAAAAGTATCAGATTTTTTCCCTTGCTTTATATCATTTAAAAAGAAAATATTAGAGAGACTTTCACGATCCATTTTTATTTTTTAAAGAGAAACAAACCTCAGTGAAAGTTTTTTTTTTTCCCCCTGTGGGTTTTTCCCATCTATAGACCTGGCCCTAATCTCAGAGCTGAATATATTTTGTTCCTAAATTCCAGCGGTGGTCAGCTGTCTATGTCAGAACTGTGTCTTTGACAGTGTTACACTGCTGGGAGAGAAAGATACTGTGTGTTTAGCTGTCTGTCATTTTCTCCGTTCTGGAGGTAACTGACACCAGCGTTAACAGTATTGTGCTTTTCTGAGAGTGTGTTGAGCAGACAATCTCCTGGTCAGCACTAGTCTGAAAGCATACACAAATTGCACAGCTATGGGTTGGCTTTAATTTCTGAAGCGGAGGGTATTATGCAACAGGGTAGTACAGTTTATTACATCAGCCATGTCAATAGTAACTAATACTGGATTAAGAACATTTTACAGCTTCTCACTGAATGCTGAATAAAT
This sequence comes from Ptyas mucosa, assembly GCA_012654045.1. Taxonomy (NCBI): domain Eukaryota; kingdom Metazoa; phylum Chordata; class Lepidosauria; order Squamata; family Colubridae; genus Ptyas; species Ptyas mucosa. The sequence goes on from WNWU01013651.1 coordinate 544,296, forward strand.
GAAAACAACATTTATTTGTACTATAGAAATACAATTGTTCGCTTTTCTAGGGCTTAGTAAAAACTGTTCGAATATTCAAAAGGAAAATGGGTAGACTCTTTTCCCTTCTATTTTATTTACTGGGTTGACGGACAATTAATAGTTTACGAGTAAAAGAGTACCATGTGCTTCATTTCATGAAACTAAGAAATTCATATTTCTTGGAGCCTAAGTGGCGTAGCAGGCTAATGCCTCCTACTAAGGCAGCATTTAACATCCAGTTGCCTGCAATTACTGCAAGTTCTAATCTCACCAGGCTCAAGGTTGACTCAGCCTTCCATCCTTTCTAAGGTGGGTAAAATGAGGACCCGGTTTGTGGGGGCAATAAGCTGACTGTATAAATATACAAAAGTATGAAGGCTATTGCTTAACGCACTGTAAGCCGCCCTGAGTCTCCGGAGAAGGGCAGCATATAAATATAAATTAAAATAAAAAATAAAAAAAATATGCAGATATTGTTGAAAAGGATTGTTTTTGTTTCAGGATACAGATGAATTCATTTTACCTACCGGAGCTAGTAAAACCAGAGGAAGATTTGAACTGGCGTTCTTTACAATTGGCGGTTGTTGTATTACCGGTGGGTCATCGTTTTTTATTGATATCACGATGTTGGATGGATGTTTCTATTTGGTAGAATAAACAGAGAGAAATAATCAGTCAATTCTTCAAAGTTCCCTTTGAACAGATAAAGAGTTGCTATATTTGGTATGTATCAAAGAATGGAACCCCAGTTTGTCAGACTGAATGAACCCTTTAAAAATCTCTACCGTATACTGCATGCAACTCAATTTTTAAAATAAATACTTATATTTTATCTATTTGACTTTAGCAGTTTTGTAAGCAATTTAAAGACTGTTGAAGATTCCTTGGAGAGGTTATTTACTGTACATTCACGAAGCATACTTTATTACTTATTAGGGAGTCACTGTAAATTATAGTATTCATTTTTATTCATAAATGTGTTCGAACCTTGTGCTTTGATATGGCCTATAGCCGTGATGGCAAACTTGTGGCATGTGGAGCCATATCTGCGGGTATGCAAGCTATTGCCCTAGCTCAACTCCAGTGCGCATGCACGCTCCGGCCGGCTGATTTTCTGCTGGCCCCGCCCATGCCTCCCCTCATGTGGAGGCTCTGGGAGAAAGCCTCTGGAGCCTGGGGAGGGCGAAAAATGGGCCTTCCGGGCCCACTGGAAGTCTGAAAACAGGCTGTTTCCAGCCTCCGGGGGTGGGGGGAGGCCATTTTCACCCTCCCCAGGCTCCAAGAAAGCCTCTGGAGCCTGGGGAGGATGAAAAATGGGCCTTCCGGGCCATTTCCAGCCTCTCGAGGCTTTAGGGAGGTCTGCTAGGGTTAAGGCGGGGGCATTGAATTATGGGTGTGGGCATACGCTTTTGGCACCCGAGGAAAAAAAAGGTTCGCCATCACTGGCCTATGGGCTAATCAATAAAGCTATCTACACTCATAATGTGACCAGGGTGGATTTGATTTAAATCATGATTTGAATCACTAGTAAAAAGGCTTGATTTAAATCTACTCTTTAAATCATAATTTTTAAAGAGCAATTGTTATCTCTGTCCCGCAGCAGCTCATCCTCTGACCTGCGGTTAACTCACCGATAGTCCCAATATTGCAGAATATACAGCCTCATGCTACATAACTAAGCTCCATTTCATGCTCAATAAACTAAATTATTAATGTATCTTAAATAGATTTTTACTCCAAAAGCATTTTATGAAAATAAATTTGATAAAAATAAAAAAGTCCATTTAAAATTTTAAGTAATCCGATTTTTTTATTATTTTTAAAAATCCTTGCTTTTTATCCACCCTGAATGTGACTAATAAAAGCATCACTGTCACAGTAATGTTGGAGAACAATTCATTGGTTTTAACTACAAGCATGAGATTAATAATCCTTTTTACACATTGTTCTGTTCTGATTTATCTGAATAGGAGCTGCTTTGGGGGCATTAAATGGCTTGAGACTAGGTTTGAAGGAGACACAAAACATGGCTTGGTCCAAACCTAGGAATGTACAGTAAGTATTTGATTTCATTAGGGGCCATTTACTTCATTCTCTGTTTTGAGGATTCAAAGCTATTCTTGATGTGCGGCCAGGGTGGGTGTCACATGTTTGCTTACTCTCTGCTCCGGTTGGCTGGTTGTGTCAGTGAGGTCCAGGAGGTTGAAGCAAATGAAGGTTATTGGAGCTGTATGTAAAAGAAGCCTGGGTATAAAGTATGAATGATACCCTAAACGATCTGTCCCTTTTTTGCTAACACGTTTTAAATTTGGGATGAATTTATTATTTGATAGACCTTAAAAAAACCCTCATCATTCCCCTTTAAAAAAACACCTTAAATTAGAAAAAAAAGGGCTCAAAGGGATGACTTATAATACAACCCGGGAAATAACTTCATTTTTAATGAATCTTTGTTGAAAGACTCTAGTCAAAATGGGGCCATGTAATTGTACCATTGTTCTTAGTTTATTTTGGAACAGCAGTTGCATTTAAATAGGCTAGAGAGGACATATTTTTGGATTTTCTGCTTGGGTGAGTGAAAAAAAATGTGTGACTAATAACTAGATGCTTCTGGAGGTCATTTTAGACTTAAAAGTGATCATTTGAACCAGCAGATGGCGCCAAACTTCAATTAGCCAAGACAGTAAAGGTAGCCTTGTGAGGTTTTTTTTTTTTTTTTTTTTTTTTTTTTTTTTTTTTTTGCAGCCTTGCTTTATTCTGCAAGCATGGCTGGGACAGGAGAACAATCATGGAGGGTTGCAAATTTCTGGGGGACAAAAGGATAGACTTAGAAGACTTATAATAACTTGATTGTCACTTTGAATGTACACTAATTGGCATATATTAAAATGAAACTTTATTGCATACAGCTCTCAAAGGGTCGCCACCTTCAAAATACACTACATAAACATGACAAAAATAAATAAATAAATAATAATAATAATAAATGAGGAAGTACTCGCAGAGATGCAGGCGCAGGAGGCCACCTTGTCGACTGGCCGAGTCTTCACGAAGCTCGACTTGCGTGAGGCCTATTATCGAGTCCGTATTAAACTGGGGGACGAGTGGAAAACCCTGTTCAACTGTCCCCTCGGCAGTTTCCAGTTCCGGGTCATGCCGTTTGGTCTCCAGGGCGCCCCTGCAGTGTTTATGCAGCTAATTAATGAAGTGCTGCATGAACATCTGTACAGGGGAGTTCTCGTTTACCACAAAGCTAAAATTGACTACCTAGGGCAGTGGTTCTCAACCTTCCTAATGCCGCGACCCTTTAATACAGTTCCTCATGTTGTGGTGACCTCCAACCAGGGGTGGGTTCTAAATTTTTTTACTACTGGTTCTGTGGGCGTGGCTTATTTTGTGGGTGTGGCTTGGAGGTCATGTGACTGGGTAGGCGTGGCTAGCTGATCATGTGACCGGGTGGCCATGGCTATGTGTATAGGGACTACTCAGGGATGAAAAAAGTCATTTCTGACAGGTCCTCGCACTTTTGACTGGTCCTCACACTTACGACCATCTTCACATTTATGCCCGTGCAGCATTCTTAACAACCATGTCACTCATTTCACAACTTCACCATGGTGACAAGATAGGGCAAAAATGTAAAATGTGAGGACAGTCGTAAGTTCGAGGACTGGTCAAAAGTGCGAGGACCAGTCAAAAATAACTTTTTCAGCCTTCTGAGTAGTCCATATGCATAAAAGGATACAGAAATAGAGAGGGATGAAGAAAGGGAAGGGAAATTAGAGTAGGTGTGAGGATAAAAGAGGGAGGAAGAGAGAAGGAGAAAGGAAGAGGAAGTAGGGAGGAGAAGAAGAGGGGGGAAGAGAAAGTAAGAAGGAAAGAAAAGAGAGAGGTGGTAGGTTTGAGGAGAATTGAGGAGATTGCTGTACAATAAAAGAGATGAAAGGGAAGAAAACCAACCCCAAACAAATATAAAAATATTAAGATAAAGAATGAATTGTTAAACTTTAAAGAATAAAAGAGAACAAATATGAATAAATAGCAATAATTAGAAACACACATACAAACATACAATGTATTTTCTTTGAACAGAGTATTTGGCCTGCTCACAAATTTAAACAGTGTTTAGTCATTTCAATTAAATTTACAATTTCTATATTTCTTTTTTGCCATATTTATTCCTCATCTATTTTTTTAAAAAAACCAATATTACCCTTCATCCTCATCTCTAATCTTAATCAAATTCAATTTTTCCTTTCTATTCTATATTATACCCCTTCCCATTGTCATCTATTTTTATATCCATCCCCACATTGGTTAATTATTTAATATTACAATTGTTTAATACAAATTCAACATTTTTATATAAATCAATTAGTTATATAACTATCTTTTTTGTATATTAATCAATATGAACATGAATATTCCAATTATTTCCATGCAATCCAATTTCTTACAAATCAATTAATTCTATTTACCAATAATAATAAACCAAATAATTTTCCCCATATATTCCTCCAAACCACAACTTAACCATTTCTGCTTTCAACACAATATACAATTAATAGTATCTCAATTATTACAATTCCCTAGTTAAATAGGGATAGATAAATAGATAAAATAAATAAATTTTGTGTGTGTGTGTTTTAAAATCTTGAACCTCCTCTTTTGCCCTAAACTTCCCATTGTTTGCAGTTTTGCACCTACCTTTTTTGGTGAGGAAAAAGAAAAAGAAATCTCTCTCTGTCTCATTTTGTCATGTTGCAGCAAAGATCCTGCTTTACTTTCAGTTTCGCTTTTCAGCATAGCTAGGGGGAAAAAAATCTGCACCTCTTTGCAGCTAGCAACAGAGCCCTGTGCAAAACAGCTAAGAGTTGGGAAGCCGATCCAATCAACTTATGGTAATTAACCTATGCTGAAGCTGAAAGGGGCTGTTTTTTCTATTTTTTCAGGCACCAGTCTACTCATTTGTTTTCTTTTAACACTGATCAGCTGTAGGGCGGCCCTTTGAAGCCCCGTGGCAGGAATTTAAACAGTTTTTTTCCCTCTAGCCATCAGCTGGGACTCAGGAGATAGCAATAGATTGGGAGTGGGCAGGGTAAGCAACCGGCGATCCAACAGAGGCTGAGGGTGAGGGTGAGGGTGAGTGAAGGCGTGGGGGGGGGGCAAGAGAGGGCTTTGGCAACCCCTGTGAAATGGCCGTTCGACCCCCCCCCAAAGGGGTCGCGACCCCCAGGTTGAGAACCACTGACCTAGGGTATAGGATATCAGGGAATGGTGTAGAAATGGACCCACATAAAGTCCAAGCGATAGTGGATTGGCAAGCATCTAAAACGAGAAAACAACTCCAAAGTTTCCTCGGTTTTGCTAATTTCTATCGTCAATTTATCCCTGCTTTCGCTAGCATAGCCCTACCATTGACAGACCTTCTATGGACTAACGCAGGTACAACAAAACCAAGGCCCGGTCAGGTGTTGAATTGGACCTCACAGTGTCAAAGTGCATTTGAACAGTTAAAATACCTGTTTACGAGAGAGCCGGTTCTCAAACATCCCGACCCCACACGAGAATTTATTGTTCAGGCGGATGCTAGCGACATTGCCGTGGGGGCGGTACTACTACAAAAAGATGAGCAAGGCCACGTACAACCATGTGCCTATACCTCTCGCAAATTGAGCCCCACGGAGTGAGGCTGGGCGATTTGGGAAAAAGGCTTTTGCTGTGCGATGGGTGTTGATGACATGGCATCACCTTCTCGAAGGGGCAACTCGACCATTTGAAGTATGGACGGACCATAAAAACTTGGAAGCGTTGCAAACACCAAGACATTTATCCCCAAAACAACTAAAGGTAGGCCCAATACTTCCATAGGTTCTTGTTCTGATTGAAATATGTTCCAGCAGGGAAAAACTTCCTCGCTGATGCTCTATCCCGTATGCTGCAGTACAATAGTAGACGGGAGGAAGTAGTAGAAGCCCTTATACTGCCCAATCAGGGCACACACACCATGTCAGCAGCGATTCGTTCAGAGGCGTCCTTCCTAACGGAACTACAAGCGGTTATTCAGCATGATCCATGGTTGCCACAGAACCAGGCCTTAGTGACTATGCAGGATGGGTTAGGATGGAACGGGGACTGGTTATATATTCCGGAAAACCTTCGAACAACTGTTCTACGACGGTGTCAGGATTCCAAGCCGGCGGGTCATTACAGCTTCCTCAAAACACTTCACCTGATCAGGCGACAATTTTAGTGGCCGCGAATGTGGGGTGATATCGAACAGTACGTGAAAGGGTGTCCCATATGTGCAGTGTGAAACCATGGTTGGGAAAGCCGATAGGATTATTACAACCGGTGGCTGATCCCAGCAGATCGTGGGAGGAGGTCGCTATGGATATCATAGCGACCTCCCAGTCAGCAACGGTTATACTGTCATATGGACGATGGTGGACTTGTTTTCGAAGCAAGCTCATTTTGTGCCCTGTCGTGGTTTGCCGTCTGCCCGACGATTGACTGATATGCTCGTCCGTCACGTTTATCGCCTACATGGAGTCCCTAAGCGGGTTATATTGGACCGGGGTGTCCAATTCACTGCCAAATTCTGGAAGTCTTTCATACACCAGATAGGATCCACCCAGGGGTTGAGTTCGGCCTTCCACCCAAGCACCAACGGAGCAACGGAACGAGCCAACGCCGTTGTGGAACGATATCTCCGTTGCTATGTTTCCTACCAACAAACTGATTGGTCAGTTCTCATCCCGTTTACAGAGGTCGCTTACAACAATATCACCCATCGTAGTACAGGCCTTTCTCCCTTCCAGATAGTCTATGGTAGAGAATTCCCAGCTATACCAGAGGTGGAGCCTCCCTCCACAAGTGTAGACACGCCAACTGGCTGGGCAGACAAAATCCGCCAGGTTTGGCCAAGAGTTAAATCCGCTCTACAGAAAGCAGCGGATGAATATAAAACGTACGTCGATAAGAAAAGAGCAGGCCCAAAACCGTTTGCAGTGGGGAATCGAGTTTATTTGTCGACCAAATATTTGAAGCTACGAATGCCAAGTAGGAAACTAGGTCCCAAGTATATAGGCCCTTTTACAATAACACGTGTTATCAACCCCGTTACTGTGGCACTCAAGTTACCCACGCTGCTGGGTAAAATACACCCAGTATTTCACAGTAGCTTATTAAAACCCGTTACTGTAGATAGAACAGCTGACTCAACCGGACCACTGGGCCCAATTTATACGGATCAGTATGAAATAGACAGAATCTTAGATTCCAGACTCTGTAGAGGCAGACTGCAGTACTTAGTATGGTGGAAAGGATATCCTTTAGCACAGGCCTCCTGGGTGGCAGCACCAGATGTGCATGCCGATCGTCTAGTACACTGGTATCATCGCAAATATCCGGCTCAGCTGGGACCTATAGGAACAGTATCTGCTGCAAATGTGTCTGTTTTGCCTCCCTCAGGTGGACCCCTGGTAGAGGGGGAGCCGCCTGTCGAGCCCTGGCCAGGACTCGCCATTGCTGAGGCTGGAGAGGAGGACGTACCGGCTGTTCGGAGGGGTATCTGTCTGTTTGGAGGTCTCCCCGGATGATCCCATGCCCTGCTGTTCGCCGCGGACAGTCTCCTCGGGTTCGGCACAACACACAGCCGAACTGTCGGCACCACCCTTTGACGTCAGAGAAGCGCCGGCGCTTCTACCGCCGAACAGCTGATGGGGGGGCGTTTGCTTTAATCACTGAATGGTGGTTATTGACAAGATAATTGTATAAAGGGCGCTACACGGCAGCTGCGTGTAGCACTGACTTTACACCTATGTTCCGGCTTGTTCTTTTCCTCTGGCTGTGTTGCTGTGAGACCAAAATAAAAATGCTGCAAACCCCTCCATTGTTTGGTTCTTTTGCCGCTATCCAGACTGGTTGGGAGACGAGACGAGACGAGACGTCTATTAAGATACTTTGAGTTTCTAACGTTTTCTAGAAGTTACAAATTTTAGCAAATGTACAGTCATTGTGTATTTTAAATTCTATGTTTATGGTATTGATACAGTGCCCTGCAATTTATAATTTTATGACTGATTCACGGTCAGAATACAGCCATGGAACCAGAAGATGTCGGCAACACATAAATAAAAGTCTGGAAAATGAATTTCACAGTAAAACCAGCCCAGCCAAACTACAACCACCTAGTTTCATCGGGCAGGAAAGGCAAACCATATTAACCAGTCGTCTGTCCTTGGGAGGATCGTACTGGCTGCTTCCTGAAACTGACGAGGAAGCAACTCACCTCTGAGCCCAGAGTTACTCGTCCACTTTCAGACCAGCTCTGCCTAAACAGATCACCAAACCAACTTCGCCTTGTTGCATGCTGGCCCCAGCTGGGATTCCTCCTTGGTCCTGATCTGCTTTCCATAGATGAGTCACAGTGCACATATTGAATTTCCTCAAAAAGAGGCGCTTGGGCTGGTCGTGTGCTTTTCCTGAAGGCACCCCAATCTGTCAGGAAGAGTGATAGATGGTGCAATCTGTGCTGTCTGTCATTGGCTCGGCATGTGCTCACTCACTAATGACAAGGTGTCAGAAGAAGCACCTGGCAATAAAATGGTTGAGACCGCTTTTCTGTTCTATAAAGTAGCTTGGGAAGAAAGTCTTCTACCGGCCAAGTCCTTACAATGGTGGAAATCTAGAGAGAAAATCTCTGTTGGGGACGCACTGCAAAGTTGTTGAATTACCTTTTGCTTACTCCAGCTGAATCAAACGATGATCCAATTGCCTTGACTTTCATTCCCAGGAGACTTCGTTATGGATTTCCCTTTCAGGAAATGGGATTCAGCCTCTCAAGGTGGAATGCTAAATACATTTAACCAGCATGCTTAGGGAGAAGAGTTTTAGTAACATGTTGATGCCTAGTGCTTTTCTCCAGAGTTGAAAAATTAGAAGCTAAAGAGATCCTTAAATGAGGATCTGCTAGGAACCTACCTTGTTTTTCATGTACATGATCATTTGTCCTGTTAGATACGAGTCATGATTCTTCAGGATCTCGCAGATCAGTTCATTCGCTACTTGGTTTAAACTGTTTATTGTTGAAATAATTGCTGTTTGTATTGATTGTGCTGCAGTAAATGCTAATTATGCAAGTGGTTTTAACATTTTTTTTGGCCACAGATCGATTGGGTAGTGCCGAATTGGATTTACATAAAAGTTCCAGATTTACTTGACAATATCAACTGTCTTAAAGTTAGATAAACATGTTGGCAGGAAATCACTTTTATTCCATTGCTAATCCAGATATTACATAGTAAAATTACATGAAAATATTTGTGTAACACACAGTTCCTTTTCGTGGGAAGGGTTAGCTCATCCTTTAATTATCATTGCCTAATGTAAAACAAGTTATATAAGACAGGGTGTTGGCAGGCAATGTTAAATTGACTGACCTATTATTTGGGTGTCACACTAAACTTCCCTCTTGTTACTTTCTTGAAGGATTTTAAATATGGTGACCCGGCAAGGAGCATTATGGGCAAACACTCTTGGATCTCTAGGTAAGTAGGCTTGTTTCACAAACTAAATCTACAAAACTCTGTTTTTCAAAAAAATATGTACATTCTAGGATGGTAAAAGAAAAGGAAATTTTAAGATCCAACTGGAACTGTATGACAGATCCAGGAGCTCTTACTGACTGACTGACTGACTGACTAGCATAAAGATAGTCCTTCATTTATGACTGCAATCGGGATCAGAATTTCCATTGCTAAGCAGGGCAGTGTTAAATGGGTCACAGCCCATTTTACGGCCTTTTCTTCCATGATTATTAAGTGGATCACACAATTGTTAAACGAATCTGGCTTTCCCCACTGACTTTGCTTTTGTGGGAAGTCAGCTGGGAAGATCACAAATGGGAAGATCACGTGGCCTCAAGGATGCTGCAGCTATTGTAAATACATAGTTGGTATTTACAGTTGTAAATACACAACTGTAAATACCAGTTGCCAAGTGGCTAGATTTTGATGACAGGACCATGGGGTGCTGCAACGGTCCTAAATCCCTATTTTTCTGTCCTGTGGCAACTGAACGGTCACTAAACAAATGGCTGTAAGTAGAGAACTACCGGAAGAGTGCTTTCACTCCAAATTCATGGATTAAAGCTGTTGATTATTATGCTGCTCACTGAAGATTCAGAGGCCCACTTCACCCTACACACTGCCTACGGAGCAGATCTAGATTGCCACCCTGGAAAACAGGCCCTAAGACTTTGGCTCAAAGATGACTGGGTTCAAAATTCCAATCAGACCGGTGATACATTAACAGACGCTTCACAGCTGTGTTGGTTTATCTTGGGTAACATTCCTCTGTGTTCTTGATATTTTACCCTGACCTGCTTTTGTGCAAATAACATAGATTCAGCAGGCTGATAGGTTACTGGAGAGAGAGGTGAAGGTGAAAAAATGTCTTTTTAGGACTCTGCTCCGGCAGCTGCGCATCCCTAGATCAGCCTTGCCATCTCATTAGCCTGATAAATGTTTTGTTTCAAGACTGTGAAAGCTAAAAAGAGGCAACTCTCCGGGCTTCCATCATTAGATCTGGGTTTGTGTACGTGTGTGTACAGGGTCTTTGAGTCTAACATGAATTGCAGGAGGAGGGATTCGCTTGACAGCACTAGCAACAGCACTTAGATTTACATACCGCTTCACATTTCTTTACAGCCCTCTCTTAAGCGGTTTTACACGGTCACCATCTTTCCTCTGACAATCCAGGTCCTCATTTTACTGGCCTGGGAAGGACGGAAGGCCAAGTCAACCTTGAGCCGATCAGAATCGAGTTGCCGGCAGTCGGCAAAGTCAGCCTGCAATGGTCCCTTCCAAATAACGCACCATCATAGCAGTAGATGGCAGCACCCACTGATCTGGTCTGCCATGGGTCTGATCTAGTGGGATGAGGGGCCTCCACCGTAACATCACCACCACCACCCCAGCAGCAGGGCCAAGCATAACCTGAGTGCTCTTTTTTTCTTTTCTTCTGGCCAAATGGAATCATCTACCACTATTAAAAAGAGAGCAAAGTAAACAACAGCTACTTCCAAGTGAGCGATGGGCATTCCGAGGCCTTTGCCATGCTTGGGCATAGTTTTTGCTTTTGGAGGGTGGAGCTAGGTTAAAAAGAAAAAAACCTTTTTGAATCTAATCCCAGTTTCAAAAACAAGAAAAGAAACCTGCATGACCCTCCGTTGCTAAAGAAAGATGTGTCTGTGGCTCCCTTTTGTGATTGTGGGTTCCTCTGGCTGCTCCCTTCCAGGTGCAGGGCAGGAGGAGCTTCAAGAGAAGGTTGGAAACCACGGAGGAGTTCTTACATTTTGCTGTTGCTGCTGCTGCTGGTGGTGGTGGTGGTGGTGGTGATGATGATGATGCTAAGCATGCAGGAACAGGGTGGCTGATCAAATACAGGCAGTCCTCGACTCACGACCACAGTTCAGCCCCAGATTTCTATTGCTAAATGGAACATTTGTTAAATGAGTTTTGTTCATTTAACTGATGAACAATTGTCACCAGTTAAATGACAGTTGTTCAGTGAATCCCCGCGTTTAAGCGAGTAAAGCAGTTGTGTAATGAATCCGGCTTCCCCATGGACTTTGCTTGTCAAAAGGTCTCAAAAGAGGATCGCGTGACACACACCCCAGGGACACTGCAACAGTCGTAAATATGAGTCAAAGGCCAAGCGTCTGAATTTTGATCGCGCTTTTTCTGTGCTGTTGTTAACTTCGAACGGTCCCTAAATGAACTGCTGTAAGTCGAGGACTCCCTGTATACAAAAGACAGCAGCCCTTCCTGCAACTCCAGCCGGGGCCTCAGTTGAGCTGAGATCCTGGAGGAGAGGGCAGCTCTTTCAGTTTCAGCCTGCAGCCACAAGGCCCGTGAGGAGGGCAGGCAGGGAAGGTGGGTTTCGCCCAGGTTAGGAATGTCCCTTTTCCCCCCCCTGAGCCCAGCCTGAGGAGGAAGGGGGGGGGACGAAGTGGGGCTGACAGACCTTCTGGTTTCTTTCCAGCGCTGCTCTACAGTGCCTTTGGTGTCATCGTGGAGAAAACACGAGGGGCCGAAGACGACCTCAACACGGTTGCAGCTGGCACCATGACGGGGATGCTGTATAAGAGCACAGGTAGATTGGGGGGGGGGGGGGCAGCAAAGACACTCTGGCTCCTGCTGGGTTTCAGACTGCAGGCAGTCCTCGGCTTAACAGCCACAATTGAGCCCCATGGTTCTGTTGCTAAGCGAGGCAGTGGTTAACTGAGTTTTGCCCTATGCTACAACCTTCCTTGCCACAATTCTTAAGCAAAGCACTGCAGTTGTTCGGTTAGTCACACGGTCGTTAAGTGAATCCAGCCTCCCCGTGGATTTTGTTCGTCAGAAGGTCGCAAAAGGGGATCACATGACCACCACCACCATGCCGGGACGCTGCAACGGCCATAAGTCAGTCTGTTGCCAAGGGCCTGAAATTTGATCACATGATCCTGGGGATGCTACAAAGGCAAACGTGACAAGCGGCCACCAGTCACTTTTTTCAGTGCCCTTGTAACTCTGAACGACCATTAGATGAATGATGTTAATAGCTAGACAAGAAGGCACCATTCTTCATTTTTCCTCTGCCTGTTGACCAGGGAGTCTTTGTCATTACACCTGACAAAGGGGCTAAACTCCACCACACCTTTGACCCTGCTGATTGCCAGGTGAAGGTTTCCCAGCAAGCCCCTCCCGGGAAGAGGGAGCAGGACAGAAGCCGAGGGAAACAAGCTGCTCTTTGCTTTACGGACGTGGCTGCTCTGAAGGCTGTAGGGGAAAAGTCAATGGGCCTTTCTATTTGCCTGAACTTCTCCCTAGTCCAGCTTTAATAGCCCCCTCCTCCTTCGACTCAGCCTTAGTCAGACATTATTGGATGCAATAAAGCTATTTGTTCTATTTGCTTAAAGATAAAGTGAACATTAAATCTTAAAAGGCAGCTTTGCTTTACTTGTCCTCAGAGTGACGCCCGATACCAGCCACCATTTCTTGTACTAACAATGTTCATTAGATAAAATATTGGCATTGTATCTGCAAACTGTTATTTAATACATTGTTCGAACAAAGTGTCATAAACATTAAATATCAGGATAATATACAGGTAGTCCTCAACGTACGACCACACTTGAGCCCAAAAGCTACATGAGACTTGTGTTAAGTGAGGTTTGCCCCACTTTACAACTTTTCTTGCCACAGTTGTTAAGTGAAACATTGCAGTGGTTAAGTTAGTAACACGGTTGTTAAATGAATACAGCCTTCCAATTGACTTTGCTTGTCAGATGGTCGCAAAAGGGGATCACGTGACTCAGGGACACTGCAACCATCATAAATAGTCAGTTTCCAAGTATCTGCATTTTGATCACATGACCATGGAAATCCCGCAGTGGTCATAAATATGAAAAAGGTAACTTTCAACAGTCACTAAATGAACTGTTGTAAGTCAAGGACTACTTGACCAGTAAAGTCCAGTAAAGCCTTGTTTTATCTTCAAGACTTGCATTATGGAAAGGGTCTCTTGGATTTACTTGGCTTTGAGGGCTCTTTAACACAAGGCAGAATATTTTTCCACGAGTGAAAGACTGGCTTCATATCCCAAAGACGACTTTTGTCTCTTTTGGGGGGGGCCTCCTTTCCAGTGGCAGTCAGCTGTCTGGATCACTTTCATGTCTTTGACAGTGTTACACTACTGGAAGATAAAAGGACCGGGTTTTTTTTTTTTAAATTTATTTAAATTTATATACCGCCCTTCTCCCTGAGGACTCAGGGCGGTGAACAGCCAGAATTAAAAACATACAATACAAATATTAAGAATTAAAAATACATATAAATTTGGCTCCAATTTTAAAAATAACAAACCAATTTAAAAAATGTCTAAAATTTCTTCCTAAGCCAGCCCGGCTTGTTGAAAAAAGTAGGTTTTAAGGGCATGGCGGAAGGCACTGAGGTCTTGAGTTCTCCTTATCTCAGGGGGCAGCTGGTTTCAGAGGGTAGGTGCCCCCACAGAGAAGGCTCTCCCCCTGGGGGTCACCAGCCTACATTGTTTGGCTGATGGCACCCTGAGGAGGCCCTCTCTGTGGGAGCGCACGGGTCGGTGGGAGGTCATTTGTGGCAGTAGGCGGTCTCGCAGATAACTAGGCCCTATGCCATGGAGCGCTTTAAAGGTGATAACCAACACCTTGAAGCGCACCCGGAAGACCACCGGGAGCCAGTGCAGCTCGCGCAGGAGCGGTGTTACATGGGAGTGCCATGTTGCTCCCGTCACTACCCGCGCGGCCGCATTCTGGACCAGTTGGAGCCTCCGGGTGCTCCTCAAGGGGAGCCCCATGTAGAGAGCGTTGCAGTAGTCAAGGCGAGAGGTGACAAGGGCGTGAGTGACTGTGCACAGGGAATCCCGATCAAGAAAGGGCCGCAACTGGCGAATCAGGCGAACCTGACAAAAGGTCCCCCTGGTCACAGCCTTCAGATGATCCTCCAAGGACAGCTGCCTATCCAGGAGGACTCCCAGATTGCGAGCCCTTTCCGTGGGGGCCAAAGACTCGCCCCCAATAGTCAGTTGGGGTCTGCCAGTCCCTGTCTCTGTTCCGGAGATGGTCGACGTGGCCTTTGCGGTCACACTGGGCTTCATTGCAAGTGTGCTGAGCAAAACAGACCTGGTCAGCATGGGTTTGGAAGCAAACACATACATTTCTCCGGTGTAGGGTATGTGCCTTTGATTTATAAAGGGAAGGCGCTAACGTCTATTAAGATACTTTAAGTTTCTAATGTTTTTTAGAAGTTACAAATTTTAGCAAATGTACAGTCATTGTGTATTTTAAATTCTATGTTTATGATATTGATACAATGCCCTGTTCAGCTTAACTTCATTCAAGGGATGGCCCTTGAAACAAGAGGCAATAGAGAGACCGCGTATGGAGTAGCATAAGACAATGCAGAATGCTTAAATGTTTGTAATAGGGTCATAGTGCAAACAACCTAGAGCGTGGTATACATGGTATACTTCTACATTTAACAGACAGTCTGGAATAACAGATTCCCCCTTTCCCCAAAGAGTGGGTTAAATCAAAGTTGTTCTGTATTCACATTGCTTCTTGTTTTAGAAGTTTGAGTTGGCAACGGTGGGAGCTTAAAATCGCCTGAGGGAAATGCCTGTACAATAATTGAGTTTGTAAAATCCTAGGCAGTTACCCTGGGAATGAGTACCATACAGATACCTGTTAGGACATACAAGCACATTATTTCATGGAGTTGTGTTCTATGTTTTTATTTGTTGCTCTTGAAGCATGTTTTGCAACATGCTTGTCATACTGATCTAGTTTATGGCAGGCTTTGGGATCAGATTGTGTCCCAGCGTTTCAGAATCTGAGCATTTGGATACCGAGGGCCCTAACAGGCTTGCACTCGAATCCTGGTCAAAGGAATATCACAAGACTATTTAGCACCCAAGTGTTTGGATATACCCACAACGGCTCCTGAAGAAGTTTGGCCACAGACCCATCCCCCTGGAGTCTGGGTCCCAAGGATGACACCCTGGCCAGTGCAGCACAATCTCCCTGCCTCTCCCAATTTCTTTGACAGGGGGAAGCATAATGCCAGCCCCCAATCAGTTGGACTGCCCATTGCACATTTTTCCTGTTCAGATTGCATAGGATTTCTCCTGTGTAAATGGAGTCACGTAGCTTCTCCATTGCTGGAGGCTCACAGAAAGGAAAGTGAACAACTTCTGCGCATTTCATCAGTTGAGTCAGAGGTCACTTTATATCTTCACTTCTTTATAACATCTGCATAATTAGGTGTGGCTTGTCAATCCACTTATCTATGGTGGGCCCCTGCTCTTCCCAAGAGATAGGAAACTTAATATTCACCACACATGCAGATAGATTAGACTGCCAGTCCTGCAGGATACAGACAGATTCTGCAGCATGAGTGGCTAGGAATTTCTGGGAGTTGAAGTCCACAAGTCTTTGGAGGACACCCCCCCCCCTTCAGTTTTCAAATCTTCTGATCTGAGTAGCAGCTGCAGCAAGATAACCTACTTATGCTTGTGCCAATCGGGAGGTGCACATTTTCACGGAGACAACCAACCCCAGACAGCTGTCATCCAGTCGTGGTGTTGCCTTTCTTCTTAACTGCTACCTGTGTACAAGGCAGCAGTGGCATATTTCACTTGCAATTGCAGGGCCGTGTTCCGGCGAGACCTTACTAGCTGGGAAGAAAAATCCAGATATTGTTGTCAGGATAAACCTTAAAAAAAAAAAAGCTGTCCTACAGGTTTGCGTGAGGTGATGACAAACACCCCCTTTGTGAGGCTTAGGGGAGTTGACTGCTATCTCACCCAAGCATAAGGCTGATTGCAGGGGTG
Source organism: Ptyas mucosa (assembly GCA_012654045.1). Lineage (NCBI taxonomy): Eukaryota > Metazoa > Chordata > Lepidosauria > Squamata > Colubridae > Ptyas > Ptyas mucosa. Next base: position 560,733 of record WNWU01013651.1, read on the forward strand.
GAGGAGAACTGTGGAAGCCTATCACTTAGTAGACAGAAGGGGAAAAAGAAGAGTTAGAAAGTCACGTGTGAAGTATGGGAATTTCCCGCCCATCGGCTCAGTTTGGCCTTTCCGTGTGTTTCAAGGCAAACTCAAAATGCCCGACTTCTGAGGGCAAGCAGGGAGGCTGCAGATCTGCGCTCTGTTCCTTTCAGCTTTCAGGATATTGAGGAACACAAGAAAAGTTTAATGCTGTATGAGGGGCTACTCTTTTCTAGCCTTGATTGCTGGCAGTCTGTTCGCTTCAACTTCACTGCTCTTCATTTTTCTGGAAAGCACTTTTATCGCACCCTCCCTTCAGATCCTAACTTTTCCCACTGGGCAAATTTTTAAATCACGTTTGATGTGAAAACATGTATTTCCCGCCTCTTCCTGCTTTAATGTGACTTTGATATACCATATCACTGCATTGCTCTGGTTGCATCATATTTTACTTTAATTTTGTTATTGTTGTTGGATTTATTTGCCGCCCATCTCGTAGCAAAGGACTCTGGGCAGCATCTTGATTACAATAATGTCGTATGTGCAGGAATCCCCACCGCCATTTTTTGTAGGTTTGTGACACTATTCAGTTATGATTGAGATGATTAAAGATCAGCGTCAGTATTCTAATGGAGCATAACTAATATGCAGATGGCAAGCCACTAACCAGGGAACAGGCTCCCGAGTTCACATTCACCCTTCCCATAGACCAACTAGAGTTTTGTTAAAGAACTTAAGTACTGGAATTGGATTTTCAAAATCAGCACTGTAAATGTTAAGAGTTTTTTTTTCCTTTGGTGGAGCCAGATCATTGCCACAAGGCTCTCAGCTGATTCTGAAGAGAGGGATTTAAAAAGAGAGTTCAAAAGACCAACCCTGATTCTCCCCCAGACAGAGTGAGGAAAGGGCAGGTTACAAGAGACAGTAGCTTGTTCTCTACATGCTGGGAAGTTGGTACCCCCCCACCCCCACCCTTTGCATATCAATACGTGAGTTTGCCCGTCCCTGAGGCTTCTTGCATGGACTTTGCAGATGGGCCTGCGTGCTTCGCTTGGGGGAAGAAGGTCCACCTTAGCCAAGATCTCACCTGGAAAAATAACATGCTCCAGGTGGTCAGAAAGGCTCAATAGAGATTCTGTTTCCTTAGGGTCTTGTGGAAAAATCAGGTGGAACAATGACTGATGACTTCCTTTTATCGGTCTGCAATAGAAAGCGTCCTCACATATTGTGTGACGTTATGGTATGCTGACCTGACTGCCGTGGACAGAAAGGCATTACAGAGGGTGATGAGCACAGCACAAAAAATCATGGGCTCCCCCTGACCTCACTGGACGAAATCACCAGGCTTAGCAGAGTGAGGAAAATCCTCAGGGATGATTCTCACCCTGGTCAGCACTTCTTTACTCTCCTGCCATTGGGCAGGAGATATAAAAGCCTAGCCAGTTGAACGAATAGGCTGAAGGACAGGTTTTATCCGTGGGCCGTCAGACTTCTGAACACAACATAACATAATTAGGTTTAATAGGGTAGACTTGCAGGGCCAGTGCATGCAACATGTTCATACCAGTGTAGTATAATGTTATATACATATATGTATATGGGAATGTGTGCTAGTTATTACTTATTTGGGTGTAGAGATTTTCTTTCCTGTACAATAAGGTTTGATTTGATTTGACTGCTCAATGCTGGCTGCTGATGTGTCTGTATTTACTGTTACTTCATGTCCTCACAGGTGGATTGCGTGGGATAGCCAGAGGTGGCGTTGCGGGACTCATGCTCACAGGTCTCTATGCGCTCTACAACAACTGGGAGCATATGAGGGACTCCATGCAACAGCAGTCCCTTTGAGCGGAGCGGAGGATGGAGCCTCCACCCAAGTAGTGCAATCAGACTTGACCCCCTTCGTCGTTACAGTACCTAGAGGACACCCACCCACCCCCACACTCAAGACCACTGGTTCTCACAGCCCGGTTCTTGAGCAGTGGCTGGTAAAAAGGGCCATTTTATCTGCCAAGATGAAGATCTCGTCTCCATAAGCATATTCACTTTTGCTCAGTTTGTACACCGAGACCATTGCTTAATTTGACTGTAATAAAATGTGTGTGCTGAAAAACCAACTTCTGCTTGTGACACAGATGTTTCTAAAAGCTCCTGCCTATGGCCCCGCCTTAGCAAAGCACCAGGAGTCGGCATTCAAGGTAGGTGTTAAATCCTTCCTTCGAAGCAAGGGAGACGAACGTTGCAGTCACAATGCTGCTTGCCACCCCATGTAGTGTTCTTTCACAGATCATTTTCTGGATGCTGAGCTGAAAACATGTTCTGGTAATTTTCAACAATCCTTAGTAAAAGACATAAATGTTGGAGTGCATGTTTTAAGAAGAAAAGTTCAACTTGTGAAACAATTGCTTTATTAAGTCAGTTTCTAGAGTGTATAGACCGAGGTTTGATTATTTCTTTTAAGTAAAGTTCTTTCAAAATGGGTTGGAAATCACCCCCTCCTCCTATTTACATTGTAGATTTCTCCTCTTGCTGTTCTGCCTCTTAAAGCAATTCTCAAGAGCTCTGTTCTCTTGTTGAACTTTTGCTACTAAGCTTGTGCAGAAAAGCAGGGGGGAGCCAGGCATGAGCCGCGGGAGCCACATCACACATAACTGTACTCATTCTCTTTTTGTAAAGTGATGATGCCCATCACCATGAAACTTGTCCCGGCCACAAATGACTCGTCATTGGTGGGGTTAAGTAGGGTTTGTACCCTGACAGTTGCCCTGGGAGATTGAGAAAGCAATGGGATGCAGCCTCGGTAAACTATTCCTAGGTATGCCCATATATTCACCAAGACTCAAGGCTGGCTTTCTGGTCCCAAGCAGAAAGCTTTGTAAGGAAAAACAACTTCTGAAGTTCCTAACAAAACATTGAATAGAATATTGCAGTTCTCCATTAACAGCAGATAAATGGTATAAAAAGGTCCAAAATGATATCACAAACATTTTGATGCTTCTCTAAGCATAGAGCACCTCTGTGAAGTTTAAGAGAATCTGATCCACTCTTGTGATGTGTGACAGTTTAGGAGTAGGGCTTAGATGTTCCGTAGGTTTCAGACATTAAGCCACGAATGAAGGCAAGTCCTTCATATAATGATACATAGCCCGATCCACCAGGACCAGGGATTTACTCTTCCGAGCTTCTTTAGGGATTCTGCAATAGGTGCTTTGGGCTATTCCGTGAGTTGTATGTGAGCCAATAGGAAGGCACCACATAAACACAACTCGCGGAATAGCCCAAAGCACATATTCCAGTAGCGTTCCTTGAAGATGCGCTCCAATGTGAGTCCGAAAGCTTGGAAAAGGACCAACCCAGATTCCACCTTCCATCCATCAATTCCATCAACAGAGCTATGAAAAAAACTTCAGGCAAACGTACTTTTTATTTACAATGGTTTAATGGCATACTTCATTAGCATCACAAACATTGGATTAACGTAAAAGACAGCGGGGGTTGGATTGCATTACATATCCGTCAGGTCTTCCACAGGAACCTGAGCAGATACGTTGTTAAGCACTGAAAGGCAAATTTGTAAATAGTGGTTAATTTTTATGACAGCCGGAAGGCCTATTATGCCTGTGAAATGTCTAGCAATTAAAAGTGTACCTGTGGTAAGCCAAGAGCACTTCAAAAAGAAAATTTTTCATTTTTTTTAAAAAAATTAAAAATTTTAGCATCACAACTTTTCAAAGTTGCCCCCACAAATTGTGGAAGCAGGTAAAAGTGATATTCAAACTTCAGCATTAAAGTTTCTAAGGCTACTGTCAATCTGTCGGGGGACTATAATTCATAGTGCGAGAGAAATAAAAATAAATTTTTGTTCTGCAATACAAAGGATACAACTTGTACTTAATACTGGGCTTTAAAACCACACACATTTCATCCGCTCTGTGCTCAATTTCACCCTCCCCCTTCCCATCCTAGTTACCTTAACCAGGATATCACCAAAGTTGCCAGGTGCCCATGCCAATCTAGGGCATGCCGTCATTTTACAGCAGAGAAGAGTGTGTATATATTATACAGAACACACAATTCAGAAGTGTCTTAATGACTTCGTAAGAGCTGTACCTCATGGACATGTTCTGTAAATATATTTAAAATTAGGAGCTGGAAAGATGGCCAATGGTTTGTGCTCTGGATAAAATTCTGCCTCTCCCACCCCAGCTAAGGGTCATTCTGTCAGAATTTATTTCAAAATACTTGCTTTTACATTTAACGGCTTTTGTGAGACGAATCGTAACAGACTCTTCACATCCCAGACCAAGAGAACCCAACAAGAGCACTTCTGTTTGAGGACTCCAAGGTCCATTTTCTGCAACTCAACACCAGCTACATACAGCTTTTAAAGTGACATTCGAAATCTGGAAAAGACAGATGGTCAAAAACACAGGAGAAGCGACAGGCTGCAGTCACTCATTCCAGGGTGTGCGATAATCAGCAGGAAATCAAAGCGATCATTTGGATCACACTGCAGGGTTGTTTTTTTACTTTTTTCACATCTAGGAAACAAAAACCCAGAATTGTGTTAAAACAAAAACAGTGCTAATCAGGGTCAACAAGTAATATTTCAAAAGCGCAAGGTCATTGCAGATGTTCAGGAAAAGATTTTATCAATTGTGCTTAGCCCTGCCTTCACCATTCTTGGTAGGAGTGCTTTGTGCAATCTGAATGCTTAGCCAGGAAGAGGAAGCGTCTGGGTAGCCTATCTGGTGAGAATCAGCAGCCTTTTGTGGGGAAGCAGCCCTCCTAATATTGCAAACTGATGCTTGTGCCTCCCCTAAATGAACTGTTGGAGAGAAGCCACATTAGGGTGTATGTTGGTGTAAAAACACCTATTTTTAGAACCCCCTCATTGAAAAAAAAAAACTGCAAAAAAAAATAATGATCACTCCATTAAATGACACCCTAACCACATGGCTACCCATTGGAATCAGCTGCTGGTTTCCAGGTAAAAGAAATGGGCTTCCCTGAACTTCTGTACCACATGATTGGAACTACAGCTCTAGTCAGAGGCATACCAAGCACGATTTGGTCAAAAGCACTTGATTAGATTCACACATTCTCCCGAGACACAAAAAGAAGCACGCTGATTGTATCAGCATCTTGTGAGAAAGCTAGACTCGCATTTCAACAAGATGTTAAAAATAAGCTGGGGTGTTGCTTTCAATATCTCTGCATCTTTTCATCAGACACAGAAAGGAAAAGAATGGATTGTGAACAGGCTAAAATTAAGCAGAAAGCCTAGAATAGTGAATGGATATCTAACCAATCCTGATGTTCTCAAAATTGGGCTCAAAACGGGTTCTTGCAGGAGCATCTAAAATTAGATGTTAGTTAGACTAAGAAGTTAGTCAAGAAGCCAAAAAGCAAGAACGCAACTGGGTAGACTTCCGCTTTACGAAGAGGCTTTTACCTGTAAAGGCGTCTGATACAGCCATTTTTCTCTATCTCCACTCAGATTCATACAGGCAAAGAGGTCGCAAACGGCAGGAAGGCCGCTGTCCTGTAAGAAACAAGAATTGGTTTCTGTGAGATTAGAAAATTTACTGGTCTGAGTCTTATATTTCCAAATAAAACAGTGGGCAGCAGGACACCAAAGTTAGCACGTTAACTGCCTCTCCAGTGAAGGGTCTTCTGACCTGGCAGCTTTAAGACGTGTGGACTTCCAACTTCCAGAATTCCTCAGCTAACATGGCTGGCTGGGGAACTCTGGGAGTCGAAGTCCACGCATCTTAAAGGAGAATCCCCTGGGTTATATTAAACATGCCACAGATCGCTTTCAGCGGGTTAAAGGGACTGGGCGAGAATCCTACTTACGTGTGCTTTCTTCCGTAGCAGCCATTTATCTTCCACGAGAGGCTGGCTGGAGACTTCTGCGTTTTTTGACAAGATCCAGCTGTTTATGTTGAAAGGGAGGTGGAAGGGCGTGAGCAGTTCCAGGAAGGAACCCTTATAGCTCACTCCAGCCTCCTCTCGGATCGCCTTCTCTTCGCCGGGTGAAGCTTTGACTTCTTGCTTGGCTAGCCAAGAGGACAATGAGGTCTCCTGCAATTCTTTCAGAGGTTCTGCCACCTCCCGGACAGCATCCTGTTTTATGGCAGAGCTGGCCGAATCCCCCTCCATTTGTCGAGAAGGATGGAGCCAGATGTTCAGCACAGGCCGACGTACCTCGGGTTCGGAAACCTCTGCTAATGGCATCCCATTTTTATCCTTGCCTTCTTTCCTAAGAAGCCATTTGCACAGGGCTTCCTTTTCACAATTCTCATCACACGCACACTCGGAAAAGCTGGAACACGGCTCGTTGGCTTTGCATAGGTCCTCGACTCTGAAAGCGGGCTGCTGCAGAAGCCAGCTGTCGGCGTTTGGCAGCTTCCTCGTGTCCAGGTGCTCATTAAGGCATTTCAGATTGCCGAGATTTTCTATCTCTACCCCAGTGGCTTGACCGCCGCAACAATGACTGCAAGAATCGGTTTTAGGGAGCCAATCGTTCGGGTTATATTCCTCGCGGAAAGGCTTAAAAACCCATTTCCACTTCTCATCGGAGGCATTCTCATTTTGGGATTCAGAAGGCACAAGGAGCCATTCAGAAAGATCGGAGTCGTCTTGCTCAAAGAGCTCCAATTCGTCAATCTTCTCAATGGACAAGGTGGAAGCGAAGGTAGAAGTCGAGCTGTTCCATCGGTGGAGGTCTGTTCTCTCAGGAAGGTCTTGCTGTTGGTTCTGCAAAAGCCAGTTCTCCAAGTTTTTCAGGTCTCCCCATGCTTTCTCCAAGTAACACATTTCCGAAGGCTTGAAATCCTAAGGAGAAGACACTGCAAGCATTTAGCTCCATCAAGGTAGCATGCAGCATTGCAGGCTAACTTTACCCACAGCCTAAAAGTTTGAACCTGACTGGCTCAGCCTTCCACCCTTCCAAGTTTGGTAAGACCCAGACTGTTTATATTGGGGGGGGGGGGGAATATGCAAATAATGCTTCTAGAGAGGGCTGTAATAAGTCTAAGCGCTATTGCTATTTCTTGGGAATAGCTATTGCTATTTCTTGGGAATAGCTATTGCTATTTCTTAGGAATACAACAGCAAGATTAAGATCGCTCTCAATGTTCCAAGAGCAACCTTTTTGGATCCACCAATTCCACTTCTTTTGGGAGATAGATAAGATTGATTGATTTGCTGCCCATCTTACCATGAAACCTTACAACAGGATCCTAACAACAGGAAGAAACCCCCAATATTCAAAGCCACAGCATTTCTTGGAAAATAAACCATTTGGCGATGTATTTGGGTCCGCCTTTTCCAACATTACTAGAAAGCCCTCCTTCTCTATAAATGGAGACAGTAGATCGCAATACCTGATTGGCCTCCTCAGCATGTGTTTTCAAGAGCCAGTCCTCCTGCTTGTAGCTAGGAATGTAAGGGATACAGCTCACACCATCGGATTTGGTTCCAAGAAGCCAATCAGAGAGAGGGCAACCCAACGTCCCACGGAAAGGTTTCGGCTAATAATCAAGAACAAACTGAAGGTCAATTTAATCCCGGACAAAATCCACCATGGGAATATACTCTCTCTCTCCCCAAGGATAGATAAAAGTCTCCTGGAGCCCTGTTCCTGTTAGACTTGAATTCTGAACCACCAGCAGCCTATTTGAGCACCCACTATGCATTTTAAGGACTTAAAATTATTTTCTCACAGATCAATTGTATGTTCTCTTCTGGAGATTAATTAATCTCTCTTTCTGGAACACTATGCATTTTTTTAATTTATTGATTTATATCCCGCCTTTTCCCACCACAAATAACTCAAGGCAGCAAACATATCTAACACACCTTCCTCCTCCTATTTTTGCCCATAACAACAACGCTGGAAGGTGGGTTGGGCTGAGAGAGAGAGTGATTAGCCCAAGTCAACCAGCTGACTTTCATAGCTAAAGCAGGACTTGAACTATGACCTCTCCAGAGGCATGGTGGCCCAGTGGCTGGAATGTAGTATTGCAGGCTAATTCTGTCAACTGCCAGCAATTCAATCAAGCATGGAAATCCACTTACCTTTACTACTGGTTCAGGAATGGGAGTGCGCGTGCACTATGCTCGCATGTGCCTCTTCTGCGCATGCACAGAGGGTCAAAAACGGGATATAATGATGTCCCGGTGGGTGGGTGGAGCCTCCCACCACCAGTGCTACCGGTTTGCGAAAGCCAGAAAGATCTGGCTGGATTTCACTGCTGGTTCAATCCTGAACAGCTCAAGGTTGACTCAGCCTTCCAAGGACAGTAAAATGAGGACCCAGATTATTGACTCTGTAAACCACTTAGAGGGGCTTGTAAAGCATTATGAAGCGGTATATAAGTCTAAGTGCTATTGCCAAGTGCTATTTTCTAGACTGGGGCCTTATCCACTAGAACAGACCAAACTGGCATTCCTAGCGAACAGCAAGAGAAGACGAAGTTTAAAAACTCTGCTGCCACCCCCTAATTTCAGTTCCTCTAAACAAATCTGTAAATTACCTTTTCGAAACTAGCCATCACAGGACAGTTCTGCACAGAGATCCAAGGGGCGTAATCTTTATCGGAAGTTTGCTATTAAAGAAAGAAACCAGAGATGATAAGCCATGTTTTCAAACAAACAGAAAGTTAAGTGCCCACACATTTAAAAATAACAGATGGAGTCACTTATCCGGGTTCTTTTGGAATTTGAAAAGGATTATGGTAGCTATTTCAAGATAGGTGTTCTGAAAGAGATGGAATAAACTCCAATCTCATATAAGCCTTAGTGTTTCTTCAGGAATCTGGGTTTTAATTACAGGTAGTCCTCGACTTACGACCCATAATTGAGCCCAAAGTTTCTCTTGCTAAAGGAGATAGTTGTTAAGTGAGTTTTGTCCCATTTTGTGACCTTTCCTGCCACAGTTAAGTGAATCACTACAATTGTTAAGTTACTAACATGGTTGTGAAATGAATCTGGTTTTCCCCATTGACTTTGTCAGAAGGCTGCATGACCCGGGACGCTGCGACTGCTATAAATATATGCCAAACATCTGAATTTTGATCACGTGACTGTGGGGGTGCTGCAACGGTCATAAGTAGGAAAAATGGTCCGAAATCATTTTTTTCAGTACCTTTGTAACATCAGTCACTAAATGAATTGTTCTAAGTCAAGGACTACCTGTATAGCTTTCCAAGTTGCATACATTAGAACAGGCCTTTTCATCCCGTGGTCCATGTGCCATTGGTAGTACTTTGGCACCTGGCATGTGGTACACGTACCATGGGTTGCAAAGCCGCGTCCTAGACAAGTGTTAACGGGGAGGATAAGCCTGTGGGAGAGTCAGCTGGAGCTGCGGGGTTGCCCCCTGTCCAGCCACGAGTACAAAGTTTAATGGCAGAGAAACAGGCACAAGTTTACCATTAAAAGTGTGGTAAGTGGGTGTACTTTATCACTTTTCTTTTTTTTGGTCATCAAGTTTTTGACACCTTGCTAAGCCACTTCGAATATTGACATGTCCTAAAAGTGGTACAATCTATGAAAAGGTTGAAAATCCCTGCATGAGGATACAGCTCCTTTTGCTTACCATTGTTCTAATGGAGCCAAACGAGGTGATTGCCTGGCGAAGAAACGCCACATCAGCCTCAAAGTTCAGGATGGAAGTTTCTTCCGGCTGGAGAGTCAAACTGCCAAGACTTAGAGGAGAAGGCAAACGTTAAGAATTCAGAAACAAACCAAGGCGGTAAAGCCATTTATTATTATTATTATTAATTATATTTCTATACTGCCTTTCTCCCGTAGGACTCAAGGCGGTGTACATTTTAAAAGATCATTCACATATTCATGTTTAGCCCTGCCTGTTGGAACATCAGGGTCTTGAGAGCACGGCGGAAAGCACGGAGATCAGGGATATTCCGTACCCCCGGGGGCAGTTCATTCCAAAGGGTTGGAGCCCTCACAGAGAAGGCCCTCCCCCTGGGAGTCGCCAGTCGGCATGATTTGACTGACGGTACCCTGAGTAGTCCCTCCCTGTGAGAACGAACTGGTCGGTGGGAGGCTATTGGTGGCAAAAGACGGTTGCGCCCATAATCACCCGCGCGGCTACATTCTGGACCAGCTGGAGCCTGCGGGTGCTCTTCAAGGGGAGCCCCATGTAGAGAGCATTACAGTAGTCCATACGGGAGGTGACTAGGGCATGAGTGACTGTGCGCAAGGCGTCCCGATCCAGAAAGGGACGCAACTGGCGGATCAGGCGAACCTGATAAAAGGCACCCCTGGACACAGCCGTCATGTGCTCTTCTAAAGATAGCCATGAATCCAGGAGGACACCTAAGTTGCGAGCCCTCTCTGTCGGAAGTAAGGTCTCATCCCCAATTGTCAGTGATGGTACCAGCTGACTATACCGGGACGCCGGAAGCCACAGCCACTCGGACTTGGAGGGGTTGAGTCTGAGTTTGTTTCTCCCCATCCAGATCCGCACGGCCTCCAGGCAATGGGACATCACAGTAAGGGCATCATTGGGGTGGTCCAGGGTGGAGATGTATAGCTGTGTGTCATCAGCATATTGATGAACACTCACCCCAAAACCACGGATGATCTCGCCTAGCGGTTTTACATAAATGTTGAGCAAAAGGGGTGAGAGGACTGACCCTTGTGGCACCCCACAAATAAGGTGCCTCGAGGTCGACCTCTGCCCCCCAGCCAACACAAACTGCGAACGGTCAGAGAGGAAGGAGGAGAACCACTGAAGCACGGTGCCCCCTATTCCTAACCTCTCCAGTCGGTGCAGTAAGATACCATGGTCGATGGTATCAAAAGCCGCTGAGAGATCTAATAGGACCAGGACAGAGGAACAACCTCTGTCCCGAGCCCTCCAGAGATCATCAACCAATGCGACCAATGCCGTTTCTGTGCTGTATCATGGCCTGAAGCCCGACTGGTACAGATCCAGATAGACAGCTTCATCCAGGTATCGGGGTAGTTGTCGTGCCACCACACTCTCAACAACCTTCGCAACGAAGCGAAGATTGGAGACTGGACGATAATTTGATAATATAGCTGGGTCCATTTCCCAAACAGTCAAGCAATTTTTATGCATAAAATACATATGTCTTCCTAAGGGATACCGAATCTTCAAATCCCCCATTTCCACCCACAGAGGTGGCAAGATCTCCAAAATTAACACTCGGGTTCATTTTGTGTGATAGAACCAGAAAGGTTGATGTCACAGCCCACAATGACGTGGAAAACAACCAAGATAAATAAATAGCTGAACTTTCATTCAAAACTTCTTGGAGGGCTCACCTCTCAAAACACGCTGAAATCTGATTTGTGAGATCACCACTTTGAGGCTGTTCCAGCTGGCGGATGAGGCCAGTGAATTGTCCCAACAACTGAAAATTAAACAAAAATATACGTGACCTCACTAGGAACAGGATGAGCCAGCATCATGTAAGGTTAGGATACGAAGCTGTGGCCTTGTGCCGCAAACGAACAGCTCACGGTCAAGGCAAAGTCCCCGTAATTCTGAATGCAGGAAGAGAATCCAGAGGCCCATCAGCTCTTACCCAACAGAGCTGCTGTGCTTGTTGCTGCAAAGCCTCTTCCTTCAGCTGCTGAATGAGGTCAACCTGTTCCAACAACCAAACTTCGCGGCTTCGCAGGCATTCCAGGTGGCGACTGATGCAGCTGTGAACCTGAGCTTTCACCTTTAAAGAGAGAAGAAGCCACCTCTATAAGTCTAGTCCCAAAGATGCTTTTCTAAAAGGCAACTGGACCTTCTTGGAACTGAACTGAAGAAGCTTCGTGGATCAGAATGGGGTTTTTTCCCCCCCCAAAAAACCCTAAGGAAGTCCAGTTGCTTTTTGTAAAAAAAGCACCTTTGGGACGAGAACTGGATGATTGAGAATCTCCCATAAAAATCTCTATAATTCTGTTATTCTGATTCAAGTCTCTCATCCCTCCTGTTCCTATCCCCACATTTTGCAATTCAGGCAGGGTCGCCATCCAATGGAAGGATGAGATCCCAAGGGATCAAGATCCAACATGGCTCTCACTAGAAAGATGATTCAATGGCTTGGAAAGGGATGGGGGCTGTTTTACACTGATGGGGACTTAAGCAAGACTTTTAAGGAATTCAGATTTTTTTCCCCACAGAGTTAATCATTGTTCACCATGAACCTTTGTACTTAAAGGTGCTGATTGAGAAATTGAGCTCTGGGGATGTATCACATTTGTTCCTTATGCAGGAATTTACCCAATAAGAGTAGGTATACTTTAAAAATGGCATTGTACCTAAAATGAAAGATACACCATCTTGATGACCAGTTAGATGGCAACAGCTAAATGATCTTAAATTACTTAAACAAAACCTAACAGGGTCAAACCTGGTTAGCATTTTGGTGGGACCACATTCATAAACCCCAGAATTACGGGCTGGAATCCTAATCTGCAGCCCCCAAGAAAACTATCTGGATGCATCCAGAAGTTGAGATCAACTCAATTCTTTATCTTCACAACCCTGCTTGATGATTGAGTACATCCACACACTGTGAAAGTTAGACCCACACCCCAGCACTCATGAGTGCTCTTGTTTTTTTTCAGGCTAGCTTTAAATAGCTGCATAAAACCTGAAGATTAAAAGAAAATCTTTGCCAAGCTACTGCATAAGAAGTTCTGCAGCCAAGCCCTTTTAAGCAAGGATTTAACCCCTTATTAGAACCACAAAGTGGTGTCTCTTTCGAAGCCCATTCCAAATACCTCTTTCCAGTTGTCTTTGACTTGCTGTTCGGCTTTGACAATTTCAGCAAACGCAACTTCCAGGTCTTTTTTGGCCTGCAGACACTTGTCCAAGGCTTCCGTGTTGCCAAGGCTTCCATTTCTCTCTTGGAAGGGGATCATCCTAGACAATTCTGGAACAGGGAGAAAAAGAACCCACTTCAGAATCTGTGGTATGTCCTAAAAATTGTCCTAGGCCAATGCTGGAAATGAGATTATCATGGAGTCTCTCAGCCCTGGTGGCCCAGTGGTTAGAGTGCAGTACGGCAGGCTGACTCTGCCGACTGCCAGGGGTTCGATCCTGAACAGCTCAACGTTGACTCAGCCTTCCATGGTTGGTAAACTGAGGACCCAGATTGTTGGGGGCAATATGCTGACTCTGTAAACTACTCAGAAAGCACTGTAAAGCAAAGTAGTATATACCGTATTTTTCAGAGTATAAGACGCACTCCCCCCCAAGAGTGGGTGAAAATTTGGCTGCGTCTTATACACCGAATGTAGCCCCGCCCACCCACCAGCCCCCATACTCTCAGAGTTTTTGGAGCTTTGGGGGCTGTAAATGCAGCCTCTCAAGCAGCATCCAAAAGGTCCGTTTGAGAGCCTGCCTTTGCAAAGAGAAGCTCCTTTGCAAACAGAGCTTTTGGAGGCTGCAAATGCAGCCTCTCAAACGGAGAGCCTCCAAAAGCTCCATTTGCAAAGGAGCTTCTCTTTGCAAAGGCAGGCTCTCAAACAGAGTTTTTGGAGGGCGAAAAAGCAAGGTGCAGAGGCCAAAATGGCTACCTTCCCCTGCTGTATTCACTGGAGCGCCCTACAACTATCGGCTGCATTTTTGAAGCTGCGTATCTGCCCCAATGAGGCCCGTGCGTGCTCACAACCAGCGAACCTGTTGCTAAAGTTCACCTCTGGGAACAGCTGATTGGGGGTATTCCGGAGGTGATCCACCTGCCAATCAGCTGCTCGTGCTGAATCAGGCTAATATGCTGAAGCTGACCAGGCTGTTTGCTAAGGATGCTAGCCAGATGAATACCGATAGATGCTGGTAGGCAGAGGCAGAATTTTTTTTTCTTATTTACCTCCCCCCAAAATAAGGTGTGTCTTATACTCCAAAGCATCTTATACTCCGAAAACTACGGTAAATCTAAGTGCTATTGATATTTTAGTTTTCAGAGCTGGTTTACACACGTCTTCATTGGTGATTTTCTCCCTTTTTTTTTTTAAAGTCAACTGGCAAATACCTCCAGCGTTGCTAATTCTGGTTATCCAAGACCGAAATTTCGTTAACTTTATTTCTTTGTTAAATTTATTTGCTCTGCCTATCTCACCATGGGGCTGCTGTAGGCAGCTGACAACAATAAAAATGGAGAAATGAAGCGTCAATATAACAGTAGCAAAGTATTGGAACAATAAACAACTAAAAAGAAAGCAAGAAGAATATCACAATTTGAGAATAAATAAATACTGAATGTTATGATTGCAGATTTCCAAAGCAGCTCTTCGGGGTTGGGATGAAAAAAGTCCCTTTGCTTAGTAGTCCCACCAGTGACATCTCCTCAACAGCCAGTTGTGACTCGCACTTCTAGCCTGCAAAAGCACTGCATGGTGTTGGGCAGTGTTGTAACAACTTTTGAGGCATCTTCCCCAACTCTTAGGCCGATACAGTCTCCAACACCCGGCTCATGTTTTAAGCTCATCTAGCAGCTCATCTTCAGTTCCCTGCAAACTTTGCACTAAGCCCCCCCGCCCCGCCCCCCCACACACGCACACAGCCACACGGGTCTTAACTTACATTGCAAGCATTTTTTGGCTTGTTTATTCATGTTCTAACTCTGCTTTCCTACAGGTGTTGAATTAACATTTCCTACAGTAGCTTTTGGATTGAAGCCCACAGTACTGAAACATCTAATTCATAGAACTGTGCAATTTTAGGTAGCTGAGAGGAGAGGAGAAAGTTTGAAAGTTTCCCTAATTTAAGGCATCTCGAACACAAAATAAGCATTCAGAACAGGATCCTATCCGTTTTCTGATTATACTAAAGTTTTCAGTAGTTAAACTGCTGCTTCTGGACTATAGTTCATACAAAGCATAGTAAATTAGAACACCCCCCCCAAAAAAAAAAGAACTAGGGAATAGATCCAGATATGCCAACACTGGTCTAAAACTAAATCGTATTCTGCAACCCAAACAAAGCTAAACTTGAAGGCTAAGTAAAATGACCCAGACCATAATTTATTTAACTGAAGGTTAACCTGTAATCGAAGTGTCAAGTCCAAATCAATAAAATCCAGGAACATAGAAATAAAATCTCTACAATTTGAGTGTAAAAGAGTAAAGCACACAGCAACAAAATAAAACAAACAAAAATAATAGAAGGATGTCAAAATAAACACTTTTTCCCAGAAAGCTGGATAAAAAACAATATAATAAGTTTTAAGAAGTGCTATGCAGGCCTCTCTGGAGAGAGCAAGATTAATATCCTCTGGTTTTTACTGGGCTTTATATCTTTGCAATTGAATTAAATGAATGAATGCAAACCCCACTCCCTTCTAGCACTGATGATGTTACCTAGTTTGGGAATGAAACATCTGCAAGAAAGAGCACCAAGGACCCCTCAAAATAATGTAAGTTTCTAATTGTTCCTTCAATGGTATTTATTAAGTGCAGAATTTAGGCACTGGTTTGACTCCGATGCTCTTCATGGTCAATTCATGATTATACAAGATCTTCCACTGATTTTTTTTCAATAACTGAAAATACCTTCTTACATGTTTTGTAAGTCAAATTCTGCTGCGCGCAGAAGCCTTGCAACATCTCCATCCTATGAACCCATCTGTTCCCTTAAAAAATCTTCCAAATTAAAAATCTTCAAAGTTAAAAACCTTCCAAATTAAAGGTGGTTTTGGTTAACCGATCTCAGTCAGGACGAAACAGACAGCTAGCAAAGAAGCAACTTCTACAACCTCAATTTCTGTTAGCCAACTTCCAGAGTTGGGAATTATTCCTGCTTTATTCCATGCTGCGAAAGCTGCCAGGTCTCCTTTTCCCCTTCCCTCTTTTTTCCCCCCCTGGTTCCTGCATACCTCAATTTCTGTTCGGAGAAAGGAGAAAGTTCTAGGTGACGGGAGAGCAGCCGGCCACCTTCTGCAGCACACAAGATAACTATCAGCAGCCCAGCCTGCTTTAAAACCTGCTTGCCAGTGCACATTTCAGGCACGGCCCTGGCTTGGCCTCGCCTCCCAAAGCCCACGTGGCCACGCCGCCACAACTGAAGCACAGCCTTGCACGTCCGCCTTTCACAGCTGTGGAGAGGAGGAGGAGGGAAGAAGATTGAAAACTGCCCAGCAACTCCCCAGGAAGGAAGAGCAGCAGAGAGGCCATTCAGGAAGGAAAGAGATGCAAATTTGAATTGTTGCAAACAAGCTAGAAATGTCTATTTTGTAAAAGAAGCTACTATTTACATCTTGGTATGATGTTAAGACCACCTTAGTAGTATGGCTGTATTCTTATTGTTGTTGTTGTTGTGATGATGATGATAATTTAATCTTCAATTCACAGTCTGGGACTGGTAAAAGCTTAACAATTCAAGTCCTAACCAAGGACCTAAAAGAGCTGTTAAGGTAACGTCTGAGTATATTGGCAGCTCCGAGTAAGGTGATGGGGTTTTTTTCAAAGTCAGGATATTCAGGTCTGATAAGTTCAAATTTTCCCTGTACCTAGGCAGCCCTTTGGGTATTGGTCCAAGGGCTCCTATGTACTATTGATACAACCCTTGGTTTCTTCCTCCACAGTTGCTCAACTTCAATTTGCAAATCATGATATTTTGTTATTTTTTCTAGCTTTTTCTCTCCAATTTGTGCATCCCCTGGTATTGCAATAATCAATGACTTTTTTTCCTTTCCACAATAATGATGCCAGGTGTGTTGTGGGTGTCTTGTCTGTTTGCATTTGGAACAACTACGGCAGGAAAGGTCATATGCTGGGACAAAAAAAACTCGCTCAACAAATGTCTCACTTAACAACAGAAATTTTGGGCTCAATTGTGGTCATAAGTCAAGGACTACCTGTATTATGATTGCCATTATTCTGTTGCTTTGCATGTACACAAAGAGCTTCTGCACTGAGACAAATTTCTTGTCTGCGCAATCTCATTTGGCCAAAGAAAGCGTTCAATTCAATTCACCTTCCCGCAAGCAGGTTCAGGACAATCTCAGGCAGGGTTAAAATGAGGATTGCTTTTCCAACCAGGCCAAGCACCAAGGACCCACTCACACATACCCTGCGCCTGGGAGAGAGAGAAAACCCACCACCAATCCTTCCAGACCAAGGTGAACCGTATGCCTTGCACCTTCCTCACCGAGCCTCTCCTCTCTGCAAAGACAGCAGGAAGAAGGCCTTGTGGAAGAGTCTCCAAACAGGTCATACCAGCTGTAGCAGCATTTCCACCATCTACATGGCCTCCAAAGGAGTTGAATTTCAACTTGCAAAATTCAGAATCCAACATGGCCGTTTCAAGTGTGACAGTTTGGATTGTCATTGGATTTTTGTATCTTTGCTTTCAGGGCATTAGTTTGTAGTGCTTGTTCTTGAGCAGCCAGTATTAAACCTTCCATTTCTTTCTTGATGGTTCCCATCTTAAGCCATGCCCATGTAAAGTTGTCATCACATTTTCCTTCAATGTTTTTCAAGTGCTGTCCATGCAACATTTAATCTGTCATCCAGTTGTTTTTCCTTATATTCTGCCTTTGTTTCTGTTGTTTTTATAATGTTCTCCGTTTTCACAGCCTGCAGCAATTTTTCTGTACTTTGGTTCACATAATCATTCAAACTTCATTTTTCTTCTACAATTTGATGGATTTGCACTAGTCCTCTGCTCCCTATTTTTCTTGGCAGATAACCCTGTCAATGTCACTTTGTGGATGTAAAGCATGATACATATTCAAAAGTTTGCATGTTTCCAGTCCAAGTTTTCCAGTTCATTATTCTTTTTATTATTATTGTTGTTGTTGTTGTTGTTGTTATTATTATTATTTAATCTTTAGTGAGATTCACAGCCTTTGAGGCTGGTTAATAGCTCAGCAGCTCGAGTCCTAACCAAGGACCTAGGAACTGTTAAGGTATATTATTATTATTATTATTATTAATAATAACAATAATAATAATAATTTATTAATTTATTAATTTATTTATTGGTTCAATTTATATGCCGCCCTTTTCCGGAGACTCAGGGCGGCTTACAATACGTTAAGCAATAATAGCCTTCATACTTTTGTATATACCTGCTTATTTTATTATTATTATTATTATTATTATTATTATTATTATTATTATTATTATT
>WNWU01013651.1:578893-699699 GCA_012654045.1 Ptyas mucosa
TTATTATTATTATTATTATTATTATTATTATTATTATTATTATTATTTGCTGAGGCTGTCTCCCAAACTTCCCAAGCTTAACAGGATTGTTGTGAAACTGCTGGCCTCGCAATTTTCCTTACTTCCTCCAGATGTTAGTAGGGCTCATTCCGGCTGTTTGGCCTGCAGAAGGCAGGCATGCCCCATCTCAAAACCACAAGTTGCTGCAATTCACCCCCCTGTGCTTCATTGCACAATATCCTTTGCTTAATCCAAAAACAGAAAGGCGCAAAGAGATTAATGCTTGTTCCATATTCACTTGGTAAACAGTTAATGTGCCCTGTGAAATGCTGTGGTCTGCTGAAATAGCTGTCTTAAATCCAGCCATTTACCGTATTTTTCAGAGTATAAGATGCACCTTTTCCCCCCTAAAAGGGGGTGAAAATTTAGGTGCATCTTAGACACTGAATGTAGCCCTGCCCACCCTTTGGCCTCTGCAGTTACCTCCTTGCAAGCAAACAAGAAAAAACAGCTTTCAGCTTCAGCACAGCCTGATTAGCACAAGTTGATTGGATCGGCCTCCTGACTCTCAGCTGATTTGCTCTCAGCTGTTTTGCCCAGGGCTCTGCTGCTTGCTGCAAAGTGGTAAATTGCTGGAGCAGATTTTTTTTTCCTTGTGCTAATCAAGCTATGCTGAAAATGAAAATGGAAGTAAAGCAGGCTGTTTGCTGTAAAGAGGCAAAATTGCTCAGAGGGAGATTTCTTTTTCTTTTTCTCACCTAAAAAGTTAAGTGCATCTTATACTCCAAAAAATATGGTAATTCCTTTTCTTAAGAAATCTCATTAATTAATTAATTGGTGTATCTATTCACAGGCATTGGACCACAAGGAAGGCTGAGCGCCAAAGTATTGAGGCCTTTGAACTATGGTGCTGGAGGAGACTCCTGTGAGTCCCTTGGACTGCAAGGCAATCAAACCGGGCAGTCCTAGAGATCAACCCTGACTGCTCTTTAGAAGGCCAGATCCTGAAGAGGAGACTCAAATACTTTGGCCACCTAATGAGAAGGAAGGACTCACTGGATAAGAGCCTATTGCTGGGCAAGATTGAGGGCAAAAGAAGGGGACGACAGAGAATGAGGTGGCTGGATGGAGTCACTGAAGCAGTAGGCGTGATCTTCAATGGACTCCAGAGGATGGTAGAGGACAGGAAGGCCTGGAGGAACGTTGTCCATGGAGTCGCAATGGGTTGGACATGACTTTGCAACTAACAACAAAATTCACAGGCAGCAATCCAAGGGAGGAGTGGGTGCATATTGACTGCTTCTATTTTTCAACAGGAAAATGTTCGCAGCTGCTTTCTGGAAAATGGTTATGTATTCACTTTAGAAATTTCTCATTTCTTCCACTTCCTCCTGCTTGTTTCCACTAAATTTCATCTCAGTCACAGATTTATACCTATGCAAATAAGTGGCCTGCTACCTTTTCAACACTAGACAAATAATATAGTCCTCAAGTTACAAGTTCCTTTAGTGACCATTAAAAGTTACAATGACACTGAAAAAATGACTACCATTTTTCAGACTTATGACTGTTCCAGCATCCCCATGGTCATGTGATTAAAATTCAGACACTTGGCAACTGACTCATATTTATGATGGTCATAGTGTCCTCATGTGATCCCCTTTTGTGACCTTCTGACAAGCAAAGTCAATGGGGAAGCCAGTTTCACTTAACAACTATATCACTAACTGAACAACTGCCATGATTCACTTAACAAATGTGGCAAGGAAGGTCAAAAAAATGGGGCAAAATTTATTGAACAACTATCTCACTTAGCAACAGAAGTTTTGGCTCAATTGTGGTCATAAGTTGAAGATTATCTTGTGTGTGTGTGTGTGTGTGTCACCCTTGGCATTTATATATCACCCTTGGCATTTACTTTTGGCATATAGGTAAACGTAAAACACCTTTTGTAATCTGTATTACATGCAGGCAGCAAAATGGCTTTATTTGGAAATAAAAAATCAAATTATTTTAACGCCAAAAAATTTCCAGCTTCTTCTTAAATCTCATATCTGAAGCCTGAAAAGTCAGAGATAAGGGAACAAACATATTTTTAAAAAAGGCCTCTCTGCACATTTCATTTTTTTCCCACAAGAACTGTGTTTGTGGCTCATAATAGCCTACAGAAGAGGAACTTCAGCTTTTGTAAGACTGCATTTTTGCTGCTGAAAATCCACCATTTTAAAATAAAGTTTCAAAAAAAGGACCACCACTTATTCCTGTGCAATGTTTCATATTCAGCTCCGTAATCCTGCCAGGTAGATTACAGCGAGATACAAAACTGGTTAATCCAATTAGTACTGTGGCTAATTAGAAATGGGCCTTGAACCTGGAAGCATAGTAATCGCAATTTAATATTTTACAAGCTTGCCTGTGTACAGGTCTCACGCGATCACTTTTTGCCTGAAAGGATAAAGGGGGGGGGGGGGAATGGGGCCGGAGAGATTGTTTTTTTCAACTGTTTTTCAAACCTTCTTGGTCTGTTTAGGTCTAAGTCTGTCATTTCTCACCTCAACAAGGAAACAGATTTTCAGGAAGCCAGGATCCTAGCTTGCCTACTGTTCTTTTGAGGTTTAATGTTACCAGTTGTCTTCTGGATCCACTTCAAGGTGCTGGTTCTCACCTATAAGGCCCTACATGACTTAGGTCCAACTTATTTGCAGGACCTTCTCCTACTTGCCTCTCACCGTCCTGCTCGTTCACATAGGGCTGCTCTCTTCAGGGTACCATCGGCGAGCCAATGTCATCTGTCGACGCCCAGGAGGAGGGCGTTCTCTGTGAGTGCACCCACCCTCTGGAATGAGTTACCTACTGAGCTCCGTATGGCTCCTGATCTCCACTCCTTCCATCATGACCTGAAGATCTGGCTGTTCAAGCAAATGGACTGACTATGATTCTGGATTTTATTATTTATTATGTAATTTGATTTTAAAAGGGGGTTTTATTGTTGCATGTTTTTAACTTGTGTATGCCGCCCTGAGTCCTTGGGAGGGAGGGGGGAGGGAGGGGGGAGGGGGGAGGGAAGGAAGGGACTGCTTGTATTCCCTAAGGAGAAATATGCAAATTGAGAGCTCCACTAACAAAACAGTAGAAGGAGCAGAATTTCCATAGTAATGAAAAGTGGAAAGGTCGATCTTAATTACTGGGAAAGCAATTAAGGAGGGAACATTAGCAGGAAACCAAGCCAAGATGGAAAATGGGAGTCATAACAACATCATGCTATCTTGCCCGAAGCAAATCTTTGTGGAAGAAACAGCAAATCTCACACCACCTTCAAAACAAATAAAGTCCAGAAAGCACCTTGACCACATAAACACACAATTATGTTTTTACAGGATCAAGTGGCTGATTTTATGACTGTTAAGCCTCTATTCAGAGGCCAAAGTCAAAACAGACTCATTCTATTTTTGACCCCTTTTAATCTGCACACAAGGGAGAAAAATATCAAGTGAATAAATAAAAACTGTAACTAAAGCCTCCAGAATTACCCATAAAACTGAAGGTTATTCTCCAAAACAAGTCTCTGTAAACATTTCACACCAATTATGTGTTGAATTACACCGTTTGCCCTTGCAGCCCAAGAGAAGGCTGAAATTTTGCACGGTCATGTTTATTATTTAGTATCAAAATAAATTCAAACAGAGAAACATATGTCACCTTCTCTTCTAGTTCTAAGAGGCTCACACCCTGAAAATAACATAATAGCAGAGTTGTTATTCTACCTTAACCTTTAAGGTCTTCTAGTTCAACTCCCTGATCAAGCAGGAAACCGCTAGGTCTAGACAGTATAAACCCCGGTTTGTGAAAAACGAGAGAATAAAATCTTCACAAAAACTCAAGAGCCTGAGTGGCGTAGGAGGCTAATGCCTCCTACTAAGGCAGCATTTAACATCCAGCTGCCTGCAATTACTGCGAGTTCAATTCTCACCAGGCTCAAGGTTGACTCAGCCTTCCATCTTTTCTAAGGTGGGTAAAATGAGGACCCGGTTGTGGGGACAATAAGCTGACTTTGTATAAAATATACAAAAGTATGAAGGCTATTGCTTAACGCATTGTAAGACACCCTGAGTCTCCGGAGAAGGGCGGCATATAAATATAAATTTTTAAAAAATGATTATTTCCTTTCTTGAAATTGATATGAATCAATACAAAGCTTCCAAGCTCTTTATAGGGATAAGAGAACTTCACAGCATTTGGTGAAAGAGGCAAGGGACTGACTGAGAAAGCCCAGGTCGAAAAGGTGCCGGAGGGAAGCCACATTTCCACACGCAGATAACCCAGGTTAGTCTCAGTACTTGCAAGCCAGAAGAAGGAGGCCGGGTTGCTGCATTCTGTTCTGCAACTACAAGGCCCAGGCTGAACCGGCCTTATAATGGGGATTCCAACCCCCACCCCTCAAAAAAGCCAATTCTAGCTGGTTCTCCCCCCCCCCCCAACCTTCTTTCTTGGCATGGATGCAACCCCAGAAAGAACAAAGCACATTAAAGAGCAATAAAGTAGGAACAACAACAAAAAAAATAAATACGTGCATAAAGAAAATGACCTTTTCCCACCCAGAACTGCCTGTATACATCCGAACTAGACTAGGTCGCTTCTCTGTCTCATATATTGGTATATATGAGACAGATATGAGACTCGCATATTGGAGGTGGGGACTCTTTGAGGGCTCCATGCAACGAAATTGCGTTTTAATGTATGCCGATCAATGTACATTTAAACTGACAATAAGATTATTCTATTTTCTATTCTGTTCTAGCTTGTATTTTTTAAAATATATCTTCTATTCTATTCTACATTCTCTATTCCTCATTCTGTTCTGCTCCCCTGGGACGGAGGAATTGCAATCTGCACGTCGGGATGGATGGGGGGGAAACCCGAGTCCCACCCCAACCCGCCTTTTCAGGCCCCCTTTTTCCTGGGGCCTGAGTGTCGCCCCAAAGGAGGGGTCTGCGAAGGCGCAGAGGCCCCCCACGCCCACCCCACCCCACTTCCAGAGAAGAAGGGGGGGGGAGAGGGAGCCAAGCGGTGGCGGGGACACGTGCGGGCCCTTCCCACGTGCAGTTACATAGAAAACGGGGACACGCGCGTCCCGGGCTTAGCGGGGAGGGGGGGTGAGGCCGGGGCCCCGGAGCACACAAGGCGGCCGGGCTCCACTCACCCGTCGGCCGGCGGCCAGAGCTGCGACCCCCGGAGGCTCTAGGAAAGAGAAAGAGGTCTCCCAGCTCCCGCTGCCCAGCCTCGCGAGAGTTCCCGGCGGAGGCCGCGCGGTGGTCTCGCGAGGTTTCCGGGAGACATGCGCAGTGTCGCCCGGTGAAGCCGAGCCAGGAGTTGAGGGGGCGGTGTATCTCCTGCTTAGCAGAAACGGGAGTTGTGGGCTGGCGACGGCGGCATGATTGGGGAGAAGGGTTAGGAGGTGGGGTCTCAAGGGGCAGCTTTTCGCTGATCTTAGAAAGATAGACGGGTTGGAGGCGGATAGGGCGTGGATGGGAGACCACCAGAAAATGTTAGTCTCCTGCCCCCCCCCCTTTTAACCCAGATTTAGCATTTAGCCTTATCAAAAGCAGCTTTAATTTTGGTCCTCCTATTTTATTATCCTGTTACTTATTTCCCCTCGCTATTACAATAAAATAATATTTCTTATTGCTGTTTTTTTAAAAACTCTGGTTTTACAACCCTGTAATCCTATCATTATTATTATTAAATTGTAAAGGCTGGTCAAAAGCTCTAATAAAAGATATTTGATTTGATTTCAACTTCAATGCCTTTATACAACACCAAGAACTTTTATCCAGGCAGGAAATGCTAACTGGCTGCTTTCCCTGATGGTGCTGGGAGTCCTGCATTGCTTGTCTTTTTGCGAAATCACCTTCTCCTTGCAGGCCTTCCTTCTCATTACAATTGGGAAATAAATTTAAATAAAGAGCCTGAGTGGCGTAGGAGGCTAATGCCTCCTACTAAGGCAGCATTTAACATCCATCTGCCTGCAATTACTGGGAGTTCAATTCTCACCAGGCTCAAGGTCGACTTAGCCTTCCATCCTTTCTAAGGTGGGTAAAATGAGGACCCGGTTGTGGGGGCAATAAGCTGACTTTGTATAAAAATATACAAAAGTATGAAGGCTATTGCTTAACGCATTGTAAGCCGCCCTGAGTCTCCGGAGAAGGGCAGCATATAAATAAAAATTTTTAAAAATGAAAAAAATGAAAGCCTTCCCAAGCTCTTCCAAAGCAACGAATGGGATTCCTTTTAAACAGAATAGATATCTGTTTTGCAAGCCAATGAAGCTTAAAAGAGCCGTCAAATGCTGCAGCCACAGGACAACTCTGCAACTCTCCTATTACAAACTGTTTTGTGTCTATTTGGCAAGGCAGATCCTTTAACCTGAAGTGGATCTGTGCCTGGAGCACCTTTCCATGTAAATTCACTCTCTCTTCATTGCACCCGTGTGTGAGTTCCATCCAGAATACCAAGTGGCTTTTAAAAGTCGGTGTCTAGTTTTACATTTAATGCCACAGCTTCAAGGACTTCCTTTTTGTAGCCTCAGCTTTTCGAATTTTGAATTCCTGGGGGGAGGAAGAACAACATATTACAAGAAGAATCCCTCAAATCATGGGGAATAGAAATAAGCTACAAATGAATGGGACTGGTCCCTGTGTTGGCTGCTTTTTAAAGAGTGGAGTGGAGTGGAGAGTGGAACGGAACAATAGAATAGAATAGAATTCTTTATTGGCCAAGGAATTTGTCTGTGGTGCATATGCTCTCAATGTACATAAAAATAAAATACATTCATCAAGAATCATAAGTTACAACACTTGGTGATAGTCATAGGTTACTAATAAGCAATCAAATCGTACTAGGAAACAAATAATTAAATTCCGATGCCTTGTCGGTAGAGGAGTTGAACACCTTCGCCCGCTATGAGCTCAAGAGACCTGACCCTTTAGCCCCAGCCCGCCGGCCCTCCAACTCCCAGCCACTCACCCTGCATGAACATCAAGTGAGAGCTGTACTGAAGGCCATGAATTCCAATTAAGCTGCAGGTTCAAATGGGGTGCTGGGGGTAGTGGTTAAAACCTGTGCTGACCAACTATCAGAGGTCCTAACTAGGATTTTTAACATCTCCCTGCAAACAGCCAGTGTTCCATCATGTTTGAAAGCAGCCACTATCATTCCAGTCCCGAAGAAAACAGCAATAAACAGCCTGAATGACTACAGATCCATTGCACTAACCTCTGTAGTGATGAAGTGCTTCGAGAGACTGGTTCTTCAAAACCTCAGGCTGTGCCTTCCATCAAACTTTGACCAATATCAGTTCACCTGCAGAGGAAATAGGTCGACAGGCAATGCCATTGCTACTGCCCTATATTCTGTAGTGAGTCATCTAGAGAAACCTGGGAATTACGTCAGAATGCTTTTCATAGACTACAGCTGGGCTTTCAACACCATTTTGCAGGGCATTCTCATTGAAAAGTTGAGTGACTTGAATTTCCCCTCTCTCACCTGTGATTGTATTAAAGACTTTCTGACGGACCGGCCACAAACAGTGAGAGCTGGGTCTTTCACATCCTCCTCCGTGAAGCTCAGCACTGGTTCTCCGCAGGGCTGTGTGCTCAGCCCTTACCTGTACTCGTTGTACACATACAAATTCATATCTTCTGATCCATCTAATATGATAATAAAGTTTGGAGATGATACTTGCTGAAGTTTGCACCGTACTGGGTCTTATTACAGGAGGAGACAAATTAACATACAGGGAAGAAGTCCAGAAGTTATCCACATGGTGCTGAGTAAACAACTTGCATCTAAACACCAGCAAGACAAAGGAGATGGTGCTAGACTTCCGGAAGCAGAGAGAGGAACCTGCCCCACTCTACATCAAGGGTGGCTGTGTGGAGAGGGTCTCCTCTTTCAAATTCCTGGGAGTCTACCTGGGAGTCCACCTTAGCCAAGATCTCACCTGGAAAAATAACACATTCCAGGTGCTCAGGAAGGCTCAAGAGACTCCATTTTACAAATTAACCGAGTTGGAAGGGACCTGATAGATCATCTAGTCCAACGCCCCCCTCCTCTGAAGCAAGAGACCCTATATCATTTCTGACAAATGGCAGCCCAGTCTTTTCTTGAAAGTCTCAAGTAATGAACCTCCCACAACTTCCGAAGGCAACTTCTGTTCCATTGGTTGATTATTCTCACTGTCAGAAAGTTCCTCCTCATTTCTAGGTTGAATCTCTCCTTGGTCAGTTTCCATCCATTGTTCCTTATCTGGCCTTCAGGTGCTTTGGAAAAGAGCTTGGCCCCCTCCTCTCTGTGCCAGCCCCTCAAGTATTGCAAGATGGCTATCATGTCTCCCCTGGTCCTTCTCTTCACTAGACTAGCCAGGCCCAGTTCCTGCAACCGTTCTTTGTATGTTTTAGCCTCCAGTCCCCCTGATCATCCTGGTTATTCTCCTCTGCACTTTTTTATAGTGTGGTGACCAAAACTGGATGCAGTATGTGGTCTTACTAGGGCTTTATAGAGTGGTATTAGTACCTTACTTGATCTTGATTGTATCCCTCTGTTAATGCAATTTAGGATTGCACTGGCTTTTTTAGCTGCCGCCACACACTGCTGGCTCATATTTAGCTGATTGTCCACTAAGACTCCAAGATCCCTCTCACAGTGGCAGCTATTAAGCCTGGTTACCCCCAGTTTATATGTGTGCTTTTGGTTTTTCTTACCTAAGTGTAAGACTTTACTTTTCTCTACATTGAATTTCATTTTGTTAGATAGGGCCCAGTGTTCAAGCCTGTCAAGATCCATCTGGATTTTGAGCCTATCATCTAGAATGTTAGCTATTCCTGCCAGCTTAGTATCATCTGCAAATTTGGTGATTTCCCCTTCTATTCCCTCATCTAAGTCATTTATGAAGATATTGAAGAGTACTGAGTCTAAGATGGAATCTTGTGGTACCCCACTGCTTACTTCTCTCCATGTAGACTGAAACCCATTAAGGACTACTCATTCGGTACTCTTTGTCATCCATCTGGTGGTGATGCTATCTATCACACTTTTTTCTAGCTTACAAAGAAGTAGGTTGTGGTCTACTTTGTCGAATGTCTTGCTGAAGTCTAAGTACCATATTTTTCGGAGTATAAGACGCACCGGAGTATAAGACGCATCTACCTTTTTTGGTTGTTG
Organism: Ptyas mucosa; assembly: GCA_012654045.1. Taxonomy (NCBI): domain Eukaryota; kingdom Metazoa; phylum Chordata; class Lepidosauria; order Squamata; family Colubridae; genus Ptyas; species Ptyas mucosa. The sequence goes on from WNWU01013651.1 coordinate 588,113, forward strand.
TTTTTTTTTAAAAAAAGTTTTTTTTATTTTTTAGACAAGCGCACATACAAACATACAATGTATTTTCTTTGAACAGAGTATTTGGCCAGTTCACAAATTTAAACAGTGTTTAGTCATTTCAATTAAATTTACAATTTCTATATTTCCTTTTTGCCATATTTATTCCTCATTTATTTTTTAAAAAAAACAATATTACCCTTCATCCTCATCTCTAATCTTAACCAATTTCAATTTTTCCCTTCTATTCTATATTATACCCCTTCCCATTGTCATCTATTTTTATATCCATCCTCACATTGGTTAATTATTTAATATTACAATTGTTTAATACAAATTCAACATTTTTATATAAATCAATTAGTTATATAACTATCTTTTTTGTATATTAATCAATATGAACATGAATATTCCAATTATTTCCATGCAATCCAATTTCTTACAAATCAATTAATTATATTTACCAATAATAATAAACCAAATAATTTCCCCCATATATTCCTCCAAACCATAACTTAACCATTTCTGCTTTCAACACAATATAAATTAATAGCATCTCAATTATTACAATTCCCTAGTTAAATAGACCTTTTTTTCTTTTGTGTTTTAAAATCTTGAACTCTCCTCTTTTCCCCTAAATTTCCCATTGTTTGCACCTACCTTTTTTGGTGAGCAAAAAAAAGAAGAAGAAATCTCTCTCCCTGCCTCATTTTGTCACGTTGCAGCACAGCCTGCTTTACTTTCAGTTTTGTTTTAGCTAGGGGAAAAAAAATCTGCTTCTGCACTCTTTGCAGGAAAGCAAAGAGCTTGCAAAAGAGCCTACACAAAACAGCTGAGAGCAAATCAGCTGAGAGTGGGAAGGCCAATCTAATCAACTTGTGCTAATTAGCCTATGCTGAAGCTGAATGGGGCTGTTTTTTCTTGCTGTTTGCTTTCAAGGAGGTAACTGCTGGGAGACAGAGGCCAAAGGGTGGGGGCCAGTGGGTGGGCAGGGCTACATTCAGTGTATAAGACGCACCTAAATTTTCATCCCCTTTTGGGGGGTAATACTCTGAAAAATACGGTTTATTACGTCCACAGTATTTCATTGGTCTACTAATTTAGTCACTATGTTGAAGAATGAAATAAGATTGTTTTGGCATGATCTGTTTTTAACAAACCTGTGCTGACTGCTAGTTATTACTTTACTCGTTTCTAGGTGTTGGCATATCTGATTTTTTTATTATCTTGTTGGAAGAAATATCCTCTAGGTTCTGCTCCAAGTGGGGAAACAGACACTGGAAACATGGAGACTGCTTGGAAAGATGGTTTAATGGTGGACAGGATCACATGGCTTGAGTTCCTGAACAGAAAAGGGCAGATACAGTAAATCCTCGGATTTTTATGGTCTCTCTGACTTGCATTTCTTGGGGCCCCGAAAGAGTATCCTGATTGGTTGTCAGACTCCCAGGGGGTGGGGGTCTTAGCTAGCCTTGCTGGCTGATGGTCACATGTGCTTCCCAGGTCGCATGCTTCCCAGGTCACATGTGGTGAGTTTCGGTTGCTAGATGGGGCCCATTTTGTTAGTTTCTGTTGCTATTGTGTTGCAAATGTCCAAAGGATTGGGTTTCTGCCTATGGCCCATTAACAAAGGGTGGGGGGCAGGAAGGTGGGAGCTGCTTTGTAAAATATGCTTCTCCATTTCTCATCCAGGGAAATATAATATTCTGCCTTTTTTAATATTTCCTAAAATTATTTCACTCTTCCAGGAAAGGGATGGGTGCTAACTTTCTACAATCTTTTCCAGTATCTTCCCAGGTATTGATATTAGGCTGATTGGTCTGTAGTTTCTTGGGTCTGTTTTCCCCCCCTTTTTTGTAGATGGGAACCATCTCAGCTCTTTTCCAGTCCTCTGGTAGTTCCCTGGTGTTCCAGGATTTTTGAAAGCTGTGGTGCAGTGGTTCTGAGATGACATCTGCCAGCTCCTTTAGAACTCTGGGATGTAATCCATCAGGTCCTGGTGATTTGTATTCATCAAGATCAGACAAGTGTTCTCTTACTATTTTTTGCTTATTTTAACTTTTATTTCCACTCTGTTTTTTACAGTTCTATTTCTGGTAAGTTGGGCTATAGTTTCTTTTTGCACGAAGACCGATGTAAAGAATGAGTTATGCAGCTTTGCTTTCTCTCTATTGCCTGTTACTTCCTTGCCATCTTCTCTTGTTAGTGGACTGACTGTTTCCTTGATTTTTTTTCTTGTTATTTATGTGTTGGAAGAAACTTTTTTGTTATCTTTGACTTTTGTTGCAAGTTTTTGTTCATTCCGAGTCTTTGCTTCCCTGACTTCGTCTTTGCAGATTCTGGCTGTCTGCTGATATCCTGCGTTGGTTATGTGTCCTTCTTTCCATTTTTTATACTTGTCCTTTTTGTCTTTTAATTTGTCAAAGAGATATTTGTATAGCCATACTGGTTTCTTCTTGGATTTCTTGTTTTTCTTTCTCAATGGTATTGTGCTGGTCTGGGCTTTTATGATTGTATTTTTCAGGGTTTCCCAAGATTCTTGAGTTGTTTTCCCCTTTAGGATTTTCATTCAAGGAATCTTTCCCAAGTTCTCTGTGAGTTTATTAAAATCAGCTCTTTTAAAATCTAAGACTCTGGTATCATTTTGTTCTACTGCTTGTGTTTGTGTTATGTTGAATTCTAGTATGATATGGTCACTCTCACCCAAGGTTCCTGCAGTTTTAACTCCCACTATCACATCTCTGTTTGTAAGTATTGAGTCCAGTATGGCTATCCCTCTAGTTCCCTCCTCTACCTTTGGGACAACAAAGTTGTCAGCTAGGTTGGTTAGGAACCTATTTGATTTTTCACTTCATGCAGAATTAGTTTTCCAATTGATATCAGGGTAATTGAAGTCCCCCATTACTATTGTAGTGTGTTTCCTACATATGTTTGTTAGTTGGCTGGCAAAAAGGATATCTATTTTTCTGCTTGATTGGGTGGCCTATAGTATACACCAGTGGTGGGTTTCAAAATTTTTTACTACCGGTTCTGTGGATGTGGCTTGGTGGGCGTGGCATGATGGGCATGGCAGGGGAAGTATACTGTAAAATCCCCAGTCCCACCCCACTCTAGGGGAAGGTTACTGTAAAATCCCCATTTCCTCCTGATCAGCTGGGACTAAGGAGGCAGAGAATAGATGGGGTGGGGCCAGTCAGAATTTTTACTACCGGTTCTCCTAACTACTCAAAATTTCTGCTACCCGTTCTCCAGAACTGGTCAGAACCTGCTGAAACCCACCTCTGGTATACACCTATGGCCATGTCATTCTTTTTGTTTTTTATGTTGACCCATATGCATTCTAGGAGGTTTTCGTCTTTGGTTTCATGCATTTCTGTAGCAATTTAGTGGTCCTTTACATACAGTGCAACTCCATCTCCTCTTTTATGGGGTCTGGTTTTTTTGAAGAGTTTGTATCCTTCTATCAGTATGTTCCAGTCGTGGGTTTCATCCCACCAAGTTTCTGTTATTCCAACTATATCATATTTACCTTCATGTATTAATAGTTCAAGTTCACCCTGTCCCCCCCCCCCCCCCAAGACTTTGTGCATTTGTATATAGGCACTTGAGGTCTTTGTGCCTGACTCTGGGTATGCTTCCTGTGTCTCCTATTTGGCATTTATGTTTGTCTTCCTTCCCATCCCCACTTGCTTTGTTATTTGACTTGCTTTCTAGGGATTTTTGTTTGGTATTAGATCCTGGAGATCCTAAAGACTGGTCACCCTCCCCCCTCAATTTTAGTTTAAAGCCCTCCTGATACGTTGAGCCAGTCATTTGCCGAAAACATTCTTCCCAGTTTTTGTGAGGTGCAGCCCATCCCTTGCCAAAAGCCTATCTTGGAGGTAGTACAGACCATGGTCCAGGAATCCAAAGTTTTTTTGGCAACACCAACCCTTTAGCCAGTGGTTCACTTCTGCAACCCTTTGTTCTCTTGCTGGATGTTGTCCTTTTGTTGGCAGTACAGATGAAAAAACTACTTGTGCACCTAAATCCTTGACTTTCTTGCCTAGCTGCTCATAATCATTCAATATTGTTTTCGAGTCCTTTTTTGTGTCATTCATCCCTACATGTAGTAGTATAAAGAGGTAATAGTCTTGTTAGTTTTATTATTTTGGTTAAACTGCTTAGATGCCCTGATGTAAGTGGCAGCACCTTAACCATATGCGTGTTGCAAAGACATTTCCTTAGGGTCAATTTAATTTGTCTCACGAGAGTTAATACAATTTAAAGTTATACAACTAAAGTCAGTTTTCAGGAGAGGCCTGTGGTATTGTTGGAAGAAACATCCTTCTGGGTTCTGCTCCAAGTGGGGAAAAATACACTGGAAACATGGAGACTGCTTGGAAAGATGGTTTAATGGTGGACAGGATTGTTATGGAATGATGGGACCAAACAACATTCCGGATCAGCCAGAGACAGATTTATTATTGCGCAAGGTTCAGAGCAGATTCATACCTGAAAGTCTGAACAACCAAGAGATTTGACACAACTGCTTATATATGTTTTCAAGACAAAGGAGTTGGTGATCTAATACATTTTCCATATATGGTAAAATTACATTTGGTATCAAATACATGAGCTCATACATTTATTCCATATATGGCTAACATACATTTATTATAAAATAACGGACAGTTCCTCATTACTAAACCATTAGCTTCTAGTTTATAAGATTATTTTCAGCTGGACCACTTTCCTAAGTTCTGTAAGTACTAATGGAGTTTTTACTGCTGTCCTTAGGTGATAATTAACTCTTTGCCCCATACATGTCTTTTGTGTGGATGACAGTGAGCCTTTTCAGACATTCTCTATATGGCTGTCTTCCGTGACAGCTAGGCTTCATCAGAAGATATATTACCAATAATGGGGTTTAACTGCCTTTAATATACTTTCCAGTAAACACGTTTCTCTTAAACCAGCACATTTTCTTTCTTACAATACTGTGAATAAAGAGGGTCCTTCAGTGGTCATCTAGCTGAACCCGCATCATTTACATTAGGATCACATGGCTTGAGTTCCTGAACAGAAAAAGGGACAGATACAGTAAATCCTCAGGTTTTTATGGTCTCTCTGGCTTTGCATTTCCTGGGCCCCCGAAAGAGTATCCTGATTGGTTGTCAGACTTCCAGGGGGTGCGGGTCTTAGCTAGCCTTGCTGTCTGATGGTCACATGTGCTTCCCAGGTCACATGCTTCCCAGGTCACCATGTGGTGAGTTTCGGTTGCTATTGTGTAGAGGGCTAATCCTATCTTTGTTGAATCTTTGGCAATTTCTACTATGGCTCTGCCTGAAGGAGGTAGATCTTTGTTATGTAGAATAGACTGGCCCATGCCTTAATGGCCCATTGACAAAGGGTGGGAGCAGGAAGATGGGAGCTGCTTCAAAACATGCTTATCCATTTCTCATACAGGGAAACATAATATTCTGCCTTTTTAATATTTCCCAAAATATTTCCCAAAATATTTCATTCTCCTAGGAAAGGGGTGGGTGCTAACCTCCTACAATGGGGAAGTGATGAGAAGGGTTTGGATATAAAAGAAAGGAGAAATAATGCTGGTTTTCCTGCTACCAAAGCCTTGTAGCAAAGGATCAGAAATATGTGCCTGGTGTGTGTTGCAGTTTTGCAATTCCTTTCAGGTACAGTTTCATCTGGCCTGCATCTCCCTAATCAATGATCCATCCTGATTTGCAGAAATATCTAAATAAGTAGTTTAGGGGAAATATGCAAACACACAGATATGCAATGAGTGAGATTATGGAAGCAGTTACAAGGGAAAATGGAACGGATTATGAAAGAGGACAGTTAAAGCAGCACATGAAGGCTTCCAATTCTCCCTGGAAGAATTGGAGAATGGAAGTGAACCCATTTTTTTCCAATTAAAATCTTTTAACCCAAAGTGTAGCAAAATTGTGTGACACGTGATCTCACAGCCATGTAATAGAGCAGTATTTCTGAACTTTGGCAATTTTAAGATGCGTGGACTTCAAATCACAGAGTTCCCTAGCCTAGGAGAGACGTCATGAAAATCCAAGTAGGATCGGACTAGGTTGACATTTGGATAGGACCCCACCAGGAAATCCCAGGGCTCTAGGCTATATGCGGAAGGGGAATAAAATAAAATAAATCCCTAAATCATCCAACTACTATTAAACCACCAAATTTAACTTTTTCCTAATTGAAGTCTCAGAGAAGACTATTTGATACTAAGCTTCTACTCTTGATCCACAAACAGCTTATAATAGGAAGTTAAAAGTGCTTCTTTTTACATATTTGATGATTCTTTACATGTTGTGTGAGTGGGAGAGCTGTAATTCAGCCTCATTCTATGGTCTTAATTTCATGTATTTAATTTGGGAGCCCACAGAACAAGCCTTGGTTAACAAAATAGTTATGTTACACTGCAAGCATTGTTTGTTCTTAATTTATGTACGCTGCCTGTGGGAATTTTGCTTTTGCAGATTAAAACAAGTCCCTGCAGTATTAAATAATATTTAATAATATTTCAGGGGCTGTGTAGCAGGTGGACGCTAGGTGGCAAGAAAGAGCTGCCCATAGCAGGCAAGAAGTAGTTTGACCAGGCCGCTTTCAACTGAGATTCATTAAATCCATGTTTTTTAGAGCATCAGATGGATTACCTTGCTAAACAATCAGCCTCCAAACTGATCTGAAATTCATCCCAGGCAGTTTTTGCTCTTCTTCTTTCTTGTCTCTGATCAAAGCCAAAGCATCCTTAACCTTTCTTCTTTTTCATCCATCCGTGCCAATTTATTCCCCCCAGTGTTACTTAAGATGACGCAGGCTCTATGATCCACTGAGAATCCGATCAGCAGGAAGTTAACATCTGGCTGGATCACATAGTCAATGGGATTAGTGCATCGGAGAGCACCAAAACAGGGGTTTAGGATTCTACAATCTCCTTGGGAGTTGATCCTTGGGGTGATTTGGAAAATCAGCCGTTTTCCTCTTCAGCAATCTACAGGAAGTCCTCGACTTACGACCACAATTGAGCCCAACATTTCTGTTGCTAAGTGAGACTTGTGTTAAGTGAGTTTTGCCCCATTTTACGACATTTCCTGCTACCGTTGTTAAGTGAATCATTGCAGATGTTCAGTGAGTGACATGGTTGTTAAGTGAAACTGACTTTGCTTGTCAGATGGTCGCAAAAGGGCGTTGCAAGAAATATCCATCTGGTTCAATTCCAAATGGGGAGAAAGACATTGGAAACATAGAGATTGATTGAAAAGATGGTTTATTGATGAACAGGACCACATGGGTTTGAGGTCCTGGGCAGCTGTCCACATGGAGTGGAGTGAGAGAGGTACTTATACACTCTCATGGGCCTTGCCCTTGAGCTTCCCGTTCCTGTGCAAGAAATGTATTTGATTGGTTATTGTAGGGGTCACTGCTAACTTTGTAGGCTCTCTGAGTCCCAGGCTTGGTTGAAGCTTGCTGGGTGATGCAATGAAGGGACTTGTTGTGCCATGTGGTGAGCTCTGCTGCTAGATGGTAGAGGGCTAATCCTATTATGTCCTGAGGGGTCATGTCTTAACCCCATCAGCCTGGAGCTGAAGGTCTTTTGTCTTGTAGATAGGCTGGCCCAGTCCTGCTGAGGATATTAAGAAAGGTGGAGGTTGCTTTCCAAGAACATGTTTCTCCTTTAGGGAAATATAATATTTTGCCTTTTTTAATATTTCCCAAAATATTTCATTCTTCTAGGAGAGGGGTGGATGCTAACTTTCTACAAGGGGATCACGTGATCCCACGATACTGCAACCATCATAAATCTGGGCCAGTTGCCAAGTATCTGAATGATCACGTGATCATGGGGATGCTGCAACGGTCATAAGTGGAAAAAACGGTCATAAGTCACTCTTTTCAGTGCCATTGTGATTTTGAATGGTCACTAAATGAACTGTTGTAAGTTGAGGATTACCTGTATAGATATCCAAACCAGGCTGATTTTAAGGCCAAGCACAGCCCTCGGCTCTTCCATTGGCAAACTGATGAGACACGAATGCTCAGATGTTTAAACTTTAACCCCTCTCCCCTGCCAAATATCTCTGGAAATTCTCCATCATCCAGGTCACGGTTGTCCCAAAAGCTCTTTTTTCAAAAGGCAACCAGACTTCCTTGGTGTTTTCTTTAAAAACAAACCGAATAAGCTTTTTGGAGGAGAAGTGAAATGTGTTCAAAGAAAACACCAAGAAAGTCAGTTTGTCTTTTGGGAAAAAAGCACCTTTGGGTCTCCATGCCAAAGAAAACCTATTTTTTCATCAATACAGATTGAAGTTGAACAGGGCAGATAAGGTCAATTACAAGAAAAAGAAATGGACTAAAAGCAAGTGAGACAGTTAAAGATGAAGGGCTTGAAATTTGGGGGAATAATTTCTCTTTCCCTCAGCCCCTAAGCATATCTTTAGTTTGCTTAATGCCCAATCCAGAGTTGGGGCAAACCACCAATGCAGCCTTTTGGCCAAACCTTTTGTTCCCACCCCCAGTTGGACTCTGCTCCAAAAGGTCACATTCCCTGATAATGTGCAGTGGCTTTGTTCCCACCACAGAATCTGACCAGCCATCCCGGCTCTGGGTCAGTTAAGTCCCCTTCATGTTGCTGCAGCACACAGTGCAGTTGTGTGTCAGCTGTTTCTTCAGCAGCAACAATGGAAGCTGAGAGGGTCTCATTTATTTCCTTCCTTCCTTCATCTCTTCCTCCCTCCCTTCTTCTCATTCCTTCCTTCCTCTCCTCTTTCTTCCTCACACCTCTCCCTCCTTTCTTGCCTTCCTGCCTCTCTTTCCTCTTCCTTCCTTCCTTCTTTCCTTCCTTCCTTCCTTCCTTCCTTCTTCATTCATTCATTCATTCATTCATTCATTCATTCATTCCAAGTCAAAAGGACTTGCAAAGATGGAGCTTTGAACGAAGAGGGCTATGTTGACCCCAAATCAAAAAGAGTTAGGAAGCCTCTTTTCAGGCTAGCCCATTCTGCTAAAAAAAAAAAAAAAGCATGAACTGCAGCTCTGACAAGAGGCTACCAGACCTGTCTTGAGAGATGGGGTAGAACCTCCCTCAAAGAGCTGGTTAAGGAAGGGATCACCAGTCTCTCAGTTATCTCTACTTTAGTAGCAGTCATCTGATGTAGAAAGGTTTTCTTCTCCACATCCATTTAAAAGCCAGTTGATAACTACTCAGCCCCATTCTGTTCATATCGAGAGTCAGAATTGTGTCTGAATCAGCCATGCACGTTAAGAGAGTGGGTGACTTACCCCCATGGTCTCATTCTCTCCAGCCACACATAGAAGTCCCACCCCTCGTCCTGTTGCAGAAAGTGAAATGATTGCTTGGGTTCAACAATGCAGACTTGGCTCTTTTCCAACCACAAGATTCCAGAGGAGTCATCTCCAGCTCAGCGTTTCTCAACCTTGGCAGTTGGAAGATGTATGGACTTCAACTCCCAGAATTCCCCAGCCAGCATTTCTGGGAGTTGAAGTCCATACATCTCCAATTCTGGGAGTTGAAGTTCACACACCTTCAAGGGGCCAAGCTTGAGAAGCGCTGTTCTAGCCCTTATATAGACCTCTTACCCAATGCCTGCAGGGCAAGATCTCCCTCTTGGACTACAGAGACATCTGCCTCACATCCCAATGATCAGAGCTATCATTGTGTCATCATGCCCATGATGCCAGATGCCCAATGACATCATGGTGCACGTGACACTACCTGTCCCTCCTACAGACACCCAAAGGGGAACATCCCTTGAAGATAACCCCGTTGCAACAGGAAAGGACTCATAATGGAAGAAGGAGGCATCTGTTTCACTGACTTGATCTTAATCTGCAAGAGACTGAATGCACCGTCTGTTTGTCCTTCCTCAACAATTGCAGCCTGCTTTGTAGATGTCAATTCAACAGGATAATTACATTTTATGCCAGGAACAGAAGCAGCTATATCACAGAACATGGGGAGGTTAACTTAAGGTTAAGCATTCATTGTAAAGTAGCTGTTCAGGTCTCTGCTAACTCTGTCTGTTCTTTGCTTAACCATGTCACTAAGCAATGCTTTCCTCAAGGGTGTTGGTCCCCGTGGACCAAAGAAGTTGCAAGGAACGTTCTTTCAAAATATCATGTCTACAAAACCACACAGGGACTTCAACTTCTTCAGCCTAGAAGAAAAAAGACATTTATAACATGGATCCTCTTAATTCCATAGACATAGAGAAGAGGGGGGGTGTCAATTTACGGCAGGGCAAGAGGCAATGGATGGAAACTAATCAAGGAGAGGAGCAACCTTAGAACTAAGGAGAAATTTCCTGATAATTAGAACAATTAATCTGTGGAACAGCTTGCCTCCAGAAGTTGTGGGTGTTCCATCACTGGAGGCTTTTAAGGAGAGAATGGACAGCCATTTGTCCGAAATGGTGTAGAGTCTCCAGCTTGAGTAGGGGGTTGGACTAGAAGACCTCCAAGGTCCCTTTCAACTCTGTTATTCTGTTATTCTGTAAGAAATGTTCCCCTGCCTATTTAATATGTTGTTTACATGTTATTTGCATTGGTATGAAAAGTATAAAATGGCATTCACTCTAATATTTTAGTGATACAAATAACATTGAGACAGAACAAAATCTAGGCCACAATCAATGTAGAAATATACAGAGATCAACAGCAGGAGGCGATTCTAATAACCATAGAGAGGAGGTTGTGATATACTCAAGCAGTTGTCAGTCATTCACTTAATTAATAAAAGAGGTCTTGGTTCAGTTTTCCCCAAAGATCAAACACAAAAGGAAACTACACAGTTTTTGATTCAGAGAAGGAGGAATAATGTCATATTCCTGCTTTTTTAGAGCAGAATTCCTTGCTACTCAAGATGACAAAGTGCAGATAGAAAAAGAAGGCAATAATATTTAACCTTCTGGTCTGCTTCTAGAGGCAATTTTTTTTTTGCTGCATAATCACATTTAGAACTCAAGTTCACAATGACATACACCACAAACATGATACAATAAGAAGTATGTGAAGACTCAGACTACTAATCCAGATGGAAGAAGGGTGTTTCAGTCCTTCCAGAAAACCAAAAATGAAGGAAGCTACCCCAATAGGTGGTAGAAGCAGAAATCCTTACAAAGCTGAGGAAAAGTGTGCGTAAGTGGAATGCTCTTCCCCATCAAATGCACCAAGATAATTCTACAAGTAATATTTTTGTTTTCTCTGCAGGGTGAAATGAAGAGTTTGCTTCCACTGTGGTTCCTAGGGCTCCTAGGCTGTCCTTTGAGAAAGCATCTCTATAGCATATCTGATGGGTAGAGGAGATTCCTGTGGTGGCCAGCTCTGCTCCAAGAGGACATCCTGTATTGCACAGGAGAAACAGTGGGCCTCCGTGGGCCTCCAGGCAAAGGGAGTCCCTGGGGGGCAAGGGGAGGGGGAGAAAGACCTCACAGTGCAGCAGTTGAGGTAGGAGAAGCCAAGAAGAACAATCATGTGGCCTTTCCTTCCCTGCCAGTGTTGCAGGAGGAATATCATCCCATTCAGGGTCTCCAGAAAGCTTGACGAGGCTGACCACCAGCAGGCTCCATCCCACCTCTCCCCACTTTTTTAGAGAGCTGAGAAGGAACGGGTAGGGTAGATGGGGGATTGCCTCAAGAGAGGCTGCAGAGAAGGAGGTAGCAATAGTTCCTTCCCCCTCTTTTTTTGGAGGCCTGTCCTGTACAAGCAGGGCTGTGAAGGTCCCAGGGCATCAAGTGGCCCCCCTGAAGCTTCACTTTTGAGGTGCCCTTGACCCCCTTGAAGAATCAATATTCGCTGGCAGTTTGGGAACAATGGTTTTTGGGTGGAGTTCACTCCACTGCCATGTTGGACCGTGCACAGCAGGCTGGGTTTCGCAGACAGTGCATCACCATGCCAAAGGAGATTCGCTTCTCCTCTTTGGCAGGCTGTTTCTCAGTGGCCTTTGCACAGAGCTCCTCGGGTTCTGTTTGGAATTGTTCTATCTGGATCTCCAGGTGTTTCTGGATGGCCAGTCCAAGCACCTCGGGATCAACCGCTGCCCCATAGACTTCCCAGGTCATGCCTTCATCGTCCCACCTGACGTCTTGCACAGGAGACTTCTCGCCCTCAGCTTCTGGCTTCAGGTTCACCTCTGGGAAGACATGAGGCTGGCCTTCTGCCAGAACGGATGGGCTGGTTGCCATAGACTTGCATTCCTTTCCTGTGAACGTTTGCACTTCTGCGTCTCTGTAGTCCAGTGGAGACTGGAATCCCTGGGTGAGATCATTCCTAGAGGTCATGGTCCATGTGTCTTTGGTCTTTATGACTGTCTGAACCCCGTCTTGGTGGCTGTTCCATACCACATACACGGTCTTCGTTTCCTCCTGACTCTTGCTTGCTCGTCCATAAGACTGAGGAGGCAGCACCCGCTCCCCATGGGCCCCACAGCATCCCAGGATGTGGTTGGCTTCCAGACTTGACCCATTCACAGAGGAGACTTCAGTAGCAAGCAAAGATGAACAACCCTCAGGGTTGGCATGTTCTTCACCCAGTTCATTAATTGGACATACCGGCCTCTGGGTAAACTGGAGAGAAGGTATTGGTAAGGAATGGCAGTAGGCAGGAATGGTGCCTTCTTCCTTCGCAGAAGACATATGGCTTCTGCTGCAGGGTGGAAGAATACCATTAGGAATGGTCACCATTCCAGGTGGGCAGGTGCCAATTGAAAAGCTGCTGTGTCCTATTCCACTGTGGGCATGCATTGTCCTATTGGAGAAAGTAGAAGGACTTGAAGCAAGAACATTTGCGTGATATGCTCCAGAGTCTGTAAAAATAGCAACATTGTGTGATGTAGCACCTTGGTGAAAGACTTTAGCAGGTACAATGTTGTGGTCCCTCGGCAAACTTGGAACCTGCATCCTATGGCTTTGCAAATCTGGGCTGTTTTCACGAGGGTCCGCTCCATATCTCAGTCGTGCAATCATCAGTCTGTCCGCCAAAGCAAAATTACTACTGTGTGAACATACCGCCGGAGATGTGGCACTTGACTCTATGTGGAAGGCTGGACTCGGTTGCTTGCAGCTACAGGTGAGGTCGGAGAGGCTTCTCCGGACTGCAACTCCTGGACCCTCCATTGTCCACTGATGTTGGAGGTTGGCATCAGAGGCTGGAGTTAACTTCTCAACAGGACCTCCTTGGAGGTATGTTCTAGGATACATCATCCCTTCTTCAGATGTTGGGGACTGGTCAACACTGAAGAAGCGGCTGCTGTTTCTGATGGGACATTGTGCATTGTCTTGTGGAGAGAAGCTGCTAAGAATTCTTCCAGCAGTGGTCCCCTTCTCCTGGGCTTGGCAAACAGAACTGCTGAGGCTTTTGGGAAGGTCCTGTCTGTGGCACTGGCTTTCTTCAAAACTTCCCTGCCTGATGCCTTCTAGGTTTGTGGAGCTCTTTGGCAGAGGGTGGCAGTCGGCACTCAGATTATTCGGGTAGAGATAGTTCAAGGTTTCCCTCAGGGAGCAGTTGTGGAGCTGATGGTCTTTGTTTGCCATGATCAGTGGCTGCGCTGGAGGAGGAAAAGACAAGATTAGCAGTCAACTCAGTTGCTGGAGAGCTTGGTTTGAGTTGGGCAATGGATTCCTCTTTTGGCATTGCACAACATCGAACACCTGAGCTATGGTTTTCTGAGCACAAGTTATTTGAAGAGCATTTAAACCAATGGTGCTTTCAAAGCAGTGTTTACTGTGCTCTTCCTGCAGCTGGGGTCTCCTGGGGCTTCCTTTATTTGGGGAGCTCGATTGTATATCTAGGTTTCTATGTAGGTCTCAAATGCCAAACTAGATGAAGGTCTATAAAAGAGGAGAAGAGCTTCTCAAAAGACCTTCCTGGTTAGAGAGGGTCTTGTGTACTGCACCTGATAGAGAAAGATAGAGATAGATAGAAAGATGATGATGATGATGATAGATAGATAGATAGATAGATAGATAGATAGATAGATAGATGAGAGAGAGAGAGAGAATGGATGGATGGATGGATGGATAGAGGGAGGGAGACAGGGGAGGGAGGGAGAGGGGGAAGAGAGAGATGGTAGACAGATAGATGATAGAATGATTGGTGGTCAAATATAGATTTTTCTTAACCTCCTTAGTCCTAAGAGGAGAAATGCAGGTCTTAAAAAGCAGAGCAATGACAATATGTGCCCCAAAGGTGCTTTTCTTGGATGAGAAATGAAACATTTTCAAGGAAAAACCCAAGAAAGTCCAGTTGCTTTTGGAAAAAGCACCTTTGGGACAACCATGACCTGGGTAATTGTGATTCCCCATAGACAATAACAACAACTGCAACAACACAAAGGAAACAAAGGAGCTAGAACACCATGGCAGAGAGTTAATGTTTCATGCGCTTGCTCTTTGCTCTCCAAGCTGTTGCTAGAAGAACAGGAGGGCAAATTTAAAAGCTGGCTTACCAACATGGCAATCCCTTAAGGAGTACATTACAGGAACCACTGGAGAACAGGGAGGCTGTGCGTTTGTCATGGTGCCTTACATTTAGAGTATTTTGTCTTTCTATCAGCTTCCCAACAAGTGCAGAGTTTATGGTTGAGTAATTGAGCCTTCCTTCCTTCCTTCCTTCCTCCCTCCCTCCCTCCCTCCACTTACTTATGGTACTTACTTACTTATTCTCTGTATAGTCTGAGCAGCAATACATTCCATTAAGTTCTTAAAGTTGAACAACTACATTTATCTGCCTTGAGTGAAATTCAGCATAGCTATTAATGGTTTGAGAGTCCTCTTTTAAATCCAGCCTTTTTAATCTCTTCTGGAAAACTAATCACAAAAAAAGTCCTGGAATTAAAAAAGAAAAAGAAAGAAGCAGAACTGCACACACAAAAATGAAAATATCCCTTTAAAAATATGGCTGTTAGTCCCTTCTGTCTCTTTTATCTTGTCAGTGTTTCTGAAAATTTGGGGGTGGCGGGGGAATGCCAGCAAGTTCCAGGCACAGGTATTCCCCAATATTCTCTTATAATCTCAAGACACCAGATATAGACAATCAATTTGGTCTCCAAGCAAAGAAAGATACCCTTCCTGAATATGCCTGCTGTTTGATTCTACAAGTTTTTGTTTACGTCCTCTTTCATTTTTGACATGTTCTGGAAAACCCCCAGTTCTGCATTGCATAAAAGAGACACGAAATTCAGTGGAGAAACTTCCCGTGTTTTGTTTTTCAAAAACCTCCCTTTTATGTTGTTAAAACCTGTCACATTACCTAGCATTTAAAATCATTGTGTGCTCCCTTCCTTTTTTTATTTAATTCTGCACAAATGGCATGATATTTTATTTATCTCAGATCTGAGCTTTCCCTTTCCTACAGGAGTAATCCTATGATTTGTAACTGCAGCAACCACTATAACATTATTATAATCCCTTTTTGCACATTATTTTATCTGTTCAGGCAGATATGTTCCATCTGCAGATTCATATTTAATGCCACCATTGAACAGGCCCATTTAAAAGGAAAGAAATACAAACTCTGATCAATAAAGATACATTTGTCAATATTTTTTCCTGGTGGAGAAAGAAATAAATGACCTCACACATGTCAGTCAATAGATCCATCTAATTTTCTGGTGTTTCAAATCTGCCAGAGTTGTTTAATTTGACCAACTTTAAATTAATCATCTCTTGTGTACATCCATAAAAATGTTTTTACCCACTAGGGCTGTCATCTCAGCTAAGAAAGGACCCATCTCTCATTTCTATGGATATAACTAAGGATTAATAGAAAGCAGAAGTAGCCAGCTTTCTTTCAGATAATTACAGAACTGAGTTACATTACAGAATATCATAGTCAATAGATCGGCCACTGAGTGGATGTAATAGACAATGAAAGAGCAATAAAATTAATTTTCTTCCTCCCTGTATTTCAGTGGAGAACAAGAATCTCCTGTCTACATCTCTAAAACTTTCAAGCAGAGACTGGGAACTCAAAAATCAATACAAGATGTAGAGGCTTCAGGTCCAGTTCTAGAAGTCACCAACTCAAATCTTAGAACCTGTTTTCTATCTTAATCTGGACCAAGTGGAGAGTAGAGCAAACATGACAAGTATACCTTCACTTTCCCTTCAAACAACCATCAAGTTATTTTTCTATCCCATCAGTTAGAAGGACTGGAAGAGTGTATACAATACAGTCTGAGCAAACGCTTTCTTAAAAATCCTCCAGGAGCAAGGGGAGGAGGGGAAATCACAGGAAAAGGAAGCACACTTTCAAAATGACTGCTTTGAGTGTATTTCTTAGCTACTGATTGGATTTCTTTTGGATCAATTTTCTTTCTCTAGAATAAAACTGGATAATTGCTCCAGTTGTTTTATCAGGCTTCCCGACTCTACCCCTCCTCGTTCTGCTACTGTTGCTTTTCTAATTTTATAGATTCCGCTTTGTTGTTTGCCTAAAAACCAGCTTCTAACATAAGATATCTGTCAAGGGTAAGGAGAGAATGAAAGATATTCTGCAAAGATACTTACCTTCCTTCCACGCTCTGAGATTTCACATCCAGATCTGAGAAGGAGTTTTCTAAAAGATGCTCAGGAGTCAGAGAGAAAACCCGAACAGCCTCGGGAGAGTTTTCAACTTCCTGTGAGATCTTTTCTTCGGGGAATGAATCTGAGGAAGGCAACCAAACAAGATCAGAGAAGAGGACATGGTCCTCCCCTTGTCAATGATAGGGAAGACCCCATACCCTCTCTTAATGCTTCTCTACCCCACTCCCCACCCCCTACCCCAACAGACAACGAGGGAACAAAATGGCCACGAGGGACGGAGATAATCCTATGTGTTTCATCAGATTAGAGCAAGAAGGGGAGGAGAGAGGGAGAAAAGAGAAAGGGAGACGTTGAAAGCTGTGGAGATAAAGCAATGAATGCAGCCAGACCACCAATTTGGGCAGTAGATGTCAAGCAGCCGAACAGTTTTGGAATAAAGAAGACTCTCCAGTTGGTTGTGGGAGAGTTTGGGACTCCCTGCACTGAGGAGCGGTTCCAAAGTGGAGTTGAAGGAGCTGCCTGCTGATCAGATGATTCTGGGACCACGGGCATCTTTGCCCCTGTCTTGTGCTTCCCTGCAGACACGGAACACAAAGGAACAACCACACTTTCAAACAGGAAGGTCCTGAATTGGTATCCTTGTGAATGGAGGTGAGACTGGACCTCCTTGTCCCAGCCCTGTCTCCCTAGCCCAGTAGGACCTTACCATGAGAACAACGGCTGACCTAGTAACCATGCGAAGGATAAAAAGAAGGAATGCCACAATGGCCACCTTAGTCACACCTCCAGTTTTAATATTATTTTTTTAAAAAAAATTCAGAAGGCAGGAAGAAGAACTTGATCTTCCAGGTTTTCCAATGATGTTCCCACAGTTGCTGTAATTCAGGCCATCTACCTGCTGACACCCTTCTCTTCTCTTTCTTTCCACTTTTCTCTGCATTGCAGTGTAGGAAGAAAAATCCAGGTCCAGTTCCAAGCCGGGAGAAAGGCACTGGAAATAAAATGGAGGCTGGCTGCTTAGGAAAGAAGGTCCATTTATTGATGAGCAGAACCAGCAACAGCCTATGGTTCTGGAACAGCTGACAAATTGGCTGAATGAGTGAATGGATCTTTATAGGTTTTTGTGGCTTTGAAGTTTGAACTGTTCTGGCGATTGTGCAATGAAGGGGCTTTTGTGTCTCTTGCTATTTCAGTGGTGGTGGGTTAATCCTATCATGTCCTAAAAGTCATGTCTTGTCCTTCTTAATACCATCACCCTGGAGCTGAAGATGTTTTCTTTCTGAACATATTGGCCTGGATTTCTTAATGGGCACAAAATCTCCATCTCTAAAGATTTCAGGCATCTGCCGGGGGCTGTTTTACTATGCAGGAAACTGTGGCTGTTTTCTGCCTTTAAGAGCATGCTTCTCCATTTCTCCTTTGGGGAAATATATTATTCTGCCTCTTAATATCCCCCAAAATATTTCATTCTCTAGGAGGGGGGAACTTCCCACAGTAGACTTTTCCAGAAGTCTAGATCTTCAAATATTATGTCCAAAGGATGATTATTTGAACCTGGTCATTTGTGTTTTGAGTTTTCACTCATCTGGTTGATTGTCTCAATGATCTATTGGTTGGTTTCCTTGACTATTCCTGGTATTCCTCGCCCGCCCGTCCCAACCTAGAAGCAGAGGACCCCACTATTGGCAGGTTAGACTGCAGCCCATATACATGTCGCACACTTGCTTTCCTTCTAAAGCCATCCATTTAAAAGGAAACTTCCGCAAAGGGCAGAGTTTGGCCTGAATTCACCCTTTGCTGATCCCCAGGAGGTAAAGCTTATGGTGGGTTTCCAGAAAGACAGGTCCCTAAGGGCATTTTGCAAAATGATCTTTCCTCCATGCACCAGGGGAAGAGGAGGAGGAGGAGGAGGAGGGGAGAAGGAAAAGGAGAAGGAGAAGGAGAAGGAGAAGGAGAAGGAGAAGAAGAGGATGATGATATGAAGAAATTATTTTAAACAATTCAGCCACAGAATTGCAAAATGTGCCAGGATTTTTTAGTGTTGTTTTCCCACAATGCCCTTTTCAGTTTCATGGGCCAAACTTTACTTTAGGAGATTTCAAAATTCACTGTGTCCACCAGCCACTCTTTACTTGGAGATCTTGCCTGGTGGGCTCACCTGGTGTTCTAAGAATTGGGCTATTTCCTCTCCAGTTAAGACACGTTGTAGGGAAAGTGGAAGAATGGAGCTTTTTACACACAAGTTAAAAGACAGCATATTTGTCCCCAGAAGCCTCTGGAATTCCCACCACTACTTTTGGAGAAGCGAATGGAAATGCAAGAAAAAAAATAAGACCAAGGATGCTTTTATTTCAGCCTTCCCCTGACTACGGAAGGAAAATTAATGAGGCTTGATTTAATGTACAAGCCAAAGCAAGAAAAATTCATTATAATTTGCTCTTCTGCTCTGGTTCCTCATCCCGGACAGTTTAGGTCAGAAGGATGCTTTAGAGGCAGGAGCTAAGCCCCCTCTCTTTCCAGGAAGGAAGAGGTGGCTGCTGCCCTGCTGGGGCACAGACCCTAGACTTGGCAGCTTCTCCGCAGCCCTGAGACATTCAGGAACTGGTATGTGACCAGGAGGCGGAGCTGGTTGTTCAACAGCCAAAGGCAGACAAAGACAGACTGAGTGGAGTTCTTGCAGCTTTCTAATACCAGGTATATCAGATCTGGAGGAGGGTGTGGGGAGCAGAGCCATTGCAGCCAAGAGAAAGCCCTGTCTGGCTGCTGCTGCTGCTGCTGCTGCTGCTGCTGCGGTGGCGGCCACCACCACCTCAGATGCCTCAGTGCTAGAGGAGAGCAGAACAGGACAATCACTAGGAAAAAGTGCATGTTGGAGAGTTGGATCCAAGATGGAATTGAAGCTCTGAGCTGTGGTGCAATCAAAGATCCTGAGAACCTCACAGTTTCTTCCGTCTAGGTGCCATGTCCGGTAAGGAAAATCCCTGTGGAACTATTGCTCAGAGCAGGAACTCCACCTTTGGAGATGGGACAGAAGAGTCAGGGGAGAAGGGCAAATGCATCTCACTTTGGATCCTCAGTGGCATCTGTCACCTCATCGCTTTGAACATGTCTCTGATTTAGCCATGGGTGGTTTCGAAAATGGAGGTCTGTGTTATTCTGCTTGGCTTAGCCAATATTTTTGTCCAGCTGGACCGAGCAGACAAAGTACAGAATAAGCTTCAAGTTACCAATTGTTGATATGCAGAATTGAGAATCTGAGTAGATGGTTCTCTGAGTAGATGGTTCTCTCTTTCACCCATTTACACAATCTGCAGAAATATCTCCTCCCTAGACCAGAGCATCCTCTATCTGGGTCTTAGAGGTTCAAATGTGTATTTTGAACCTAGGGCTGTAATTTTCCCATTTTTTATGTGTATTGTTCTAGGATGTAAAGACGACAGCCATTGTGATTAACAACTGTGCAGCAAATTCCTTTTCCAATGGTCTCTGGCTTTCTTACCTTCTCCATGTTTCACCCTGATTTTGTCAGGGTATCTGCTCCCTTATCCGACTCCTTCTAATTCTCATGTCTGAACCGCTGTTAAATTCTTTGCAGGTTGAAGGAACTTTTGACAGGGTTCCTAAATCTGGGGAACGCCCTGATCTCACGAAAAAGACATGAAAAGTAAATTCTGAGGAAATAAGACCACAGACACTCTTTGAGAGGGGCTGAAGCTTGAGGGACATGGTCAAAAAGAGAGGTCTCCAGGGAGTCGGAGAAAGATTTCCACCCCCAGAGAGAAGATAGCTTCTTCCTTTGACGTATTTCTGAAACCAATGTTGGAAACTGCGCAGAGGTGTAATCACGCCTAGGAACTCTACTCATCAAGTCCTTGTAAAGTTAGGAAAATGAGTACAGGTGATCCTTGACTTACAACAGTTTGTTTAGTGATCATTCAAAGTTACAATGGCCCTGAAAAAAGGGACCTATGACTAGTGGTGGGATTCAAGTAATTTAACAACCGGTTCTCTGCCCTAATGATTTCTTCCAACAACCAGTTTGCCAAACTGCTCAGAAAGTTAACAACCGAAGTGGTGAGAACTGGGTGAAACCCACCACTGCCTATGACTGTTTTTCACAATGATGACCGTTCCAACATCCTTGTGGTCATGTGATCAAAATTCAGATGCTTGGCAACTGATTCATAGTTACGACCGTTGCAGTGTCCCCCGGGGTCATGTGATCCCCTTTTGTAGCCTTCTGAGGAACAAAGCCATATTCATTTAACAGCCGTGTTACTAACTTAACAACTACAGAAATTGACTTAACAAAGATGGCAAAGAAAGATCGTAAAATGGGGCAAAAGTCACTTAACAAATGTCTCACTTAGCAACAGAAATTTGGGGCTCAGTTGTGATCGTAAGTCGAGGACTACCTGTCTCCCTTTCCAGCTGCAGTAGTTCTTCTCCCTCTTCTTCCAGTCTCATGTATGGTGATTACTTCAGAGAGAGATGAAGTAATGTGCCACTGACAAGGTCCCCAACCAGTCAAGAAGAGACTGGACTGCCATCTGTCAGAAATGATGTAAGGTCTTCTGCTTGGGTGGGGGGTTGGACTAGATGACCTACAAGGTCCCTTCCAACTCTCTGTTAATCTGTTAAACCTTTTCTCTGCCATTTTGAAGGTTTCACAGATGCAAAAGCTAAAGAGATGTTCTGTTCTTCTGAAGAACATTCTCTCTCTTTCCAAGCCAGACTCATCACTGTATACTTAAAAATGCAGGTCCAATCTGCCTTTATTTATTTTATATCTCAATTTTACTTCACCGCTAGAGGAAGAAAAAGACATTGGCGTTCCTGTCATTCTGTAAAGTCTAGCCAAGCGATTGTGTACGAATGCAAGGAATGCAAAAACAAGAATATTCTGGTCCTGTTCAGCTTCTTGCTGTTTTGCTGTTTTCCAATTAGCAATGCAGGACCTGTTGCTGCATGCTCACAAAACTGTAGCATGAACTTTTAAATATAAATCAGCATGTACCGTAGTCTGCATGCATCCATGTTGATGTCTAGAGATTAATTTTAAAATATTAATGCTGAACATTTAAAGGAAAATAGCCAATCTCACTTCCTGGCCAGACAACTGCAACCACAAGCATCTCACCACCACTTAAGGTCCCTTGAGCATCGCACTTACAATCTAGAATCACAGACAGCAATCTGCTGGTCTGCCGTCATTTCTCTGAAACAGGCACAAATTTCTAAGGTGGATAAATCCAATGTCCATTAAAGAGTGGCTATTTGAGAAGGAAATTTATTTATTTATTTAAATTTTTATACCGCCCTTCTCCTTCCGGACTCAGGGTGGTGAACAGCCAACTAAAACAACTGTATACAAAAGTTAAAATGAATTTAAAATAATTTATAAAAATTTGGCCCATAATTTAAAATGATTCAGTTAAAATCCATATTAAACATTAAAACCCAGATGGAGTCAGGCCAGCCCAGCTAGCTGAAAAAAGTAGGTTTTAAGTGCCGACGAAAAGTCCAGAGGTCTGGGATCACTCGTATCTCTGGGGGTAGATTGTTCCAGAGGGTGGGCGCCACCACAGAGAAGGCTCTCCCCCTGGGGGTTGCCAGCCAACATTGTCTGGCGGACGGCATCCTGAGAAGGCCCTCTCTGTGGGAGCAAACTGGCCGGTGGGAGGCAATTGGTGGCAGAAGGCGGTCATGTAGATACCCCGGTCCTAAGCCATGGAGCGTTTTAAAGGTGGTTACCAACACCTTGAAGCGCACCTGAAAGTCCACTGGAAGCCAATGCAGCTCACGCAGGAGAGGTGTCACATGGGAGCGCCCCATCGCTCCCATAATCCCCTGCGCGGCTGCATTCTGCACCAGTTGGAGCCTCCGGGTGCACCCCAAGGGGAGCCCCATGTAGAGAGTGTTACAGTAGTCCAGACGAGAAGTGATGAGTGCTTGAGTGACTGTGCATAGGGAGTCCCGATCTAGAAAGGGACGCAACTGGCGTATCAGGCGAACCTGATAAAAAGCCCCCCTGGCCACGGCCGTTGTATGCTCTTCTAAAGACAACCATGGATGATCTCACCCAGCGGCTTCACATAAATGTTGAACAGGAGGGGCAAGAGGACCGACCCCTGTGGCACCCCACAAACAAGGTGCCTTGGGGTCGACCACTGCCCCCCTGTCAACACAGATTGTGACCGGTCGGAGAGATAGGAGGAGAACCACTGCAAAACGGTGCCTCCCACCCCCAATCCCTCCAGCCAGCGCAACATGATACCATGGTCGATGGTATCAAAAGCCACTGAGAGATCTAACAGGACCAGGATAGAGGAATAACCTCTACCCCGAGCCCTCCAGAGATCATCCACCAACGCGACCAATGCCGTTTCCGTGCTGTATCCAGGCCTGAAACCGGACTGGTGCGGATCCAGATAGACAGCTTCATCCAGGTACTGGGGAAGCTGCCGCGCTACCACACTCTCAACAACCTTCACAATAAAATGAAGGTTGGAGACTGGACGATAGTTTGCCAAAACAGCTGGATCCAGAGAGGGCTTCTTGAGGAGGGGCCTCACCACTGCCTCTTTCAAGGCAGCCGGCAGGACACCCTCACTCAAAGAAGCATTAATAATCCCCTGGAGCCAGCCTCGTGTAACCTCCCGGGAAGAGGGACTTTACTCACAGGGTGGGAGATAACAAAACAAGGGATCAGCTCCATTCATGGGCTACCAAGCTGGCACCAAAAATCAACTATTGTGTTTTTCCAAGAGGCAAAATATTGCTGCTAATAGCTGCAAAGTGGTTTGTTGATGGTTTGCTAATGTCTCTACCAGTGGAGAAAAAGGCTGGATGAGTGATGGCAGTTTCATTCTACCTTTCTCCCAAGTTGCTCTAGGTGTCGGGACTACAGACAGGCCAGGAACTCCAAAATGTCTCCAATGGCTTTCAAAACACAACCCTTGGGAGATGCTTGCATGGTTCAGTCTTCTAGGTCTTCTACTGTTGCCCAAGCCAGCTTCTTTGGGGCCAAAGAACTTCATCATGAAAACTTTCAAGGCTGTGAGGTCCTTGGTGCTCTTTGAGCTTGGTTGTTTTCTTGCAGACCCAACTAGCTAACTTCATCAGTGCTAGAAGGGAAGGGATTTGCTCTCTGTTTACTAGATGTTATCTAGTTGGGTCATGAAGCATCTGCTAGAAAACAACCAAGCCCAGAGAACTCCAAGGATCCCACAGTTGAACCCTCAGCTACAAATATTCTCTTCTATTGGTACCTTCCAGTGCAATCAAGGTGACTCAATAGCTTTGTAACCCAACCCTGGAGAGAGGGAGAAACAATGGACTTCCTTTCGTTTCTTGCTTGAAGTGGGGCTAATGTCTATTTTTCCAGCATTTATGGCAACTTCAGGGGTAGATAACAGTTTTAAGGAACCACTTGATCTCTTTCATTTGCAGAAGGGATGGGTCTGAACCTTCTGTGAAAGAGGAGGAAGTAGGGAGAAAGGATACCCATTATACACCCTTTTAGAGCTTAGGGCAGCTGGCGATCCTGACTATGACTTGTCTGGTATTTGAACAGTGAGACACAATTTTATTTATTTGCCCTGTTAGCTACAGGACAGAGTAAAGATGGTCTTTTCCAATTAAATGGAAGGAAGTGGGTGGAGAGATCAAATACCCCTGGATAAGAGCGCAGGTTGGCCTGAAAAGACAAGGAGAAGTGTGGCACACTTGGAGGTGTTTGATGACATATCCATCTGGTTCAGTTCCAAGTGGGGAGAAAGATGCTGGAAACATGGAGGCTGATTGAAAAGATGGTTTATTGATGAACAGGACCACATGGGTTTGAAGTCCTGGGCAGCTGACCACATGGAGTTGAGAGAGAGAGGTACTTATACTCTCTCTTGGGCTTTGCCTTTGAGCTTCCTGTTCCTGGGCAAGAAATGTATTCTATTGCTGTCGGACTCCCAGGGGGCTATGCAGCAGAGGTGGGTTTCAACAGGTTCTGACCAGTTCTGGTCATAGATGGGGGAGGGACCAGTCAGAGGTGGTATTTACAGGTTCTCCAAACTACTCAAAATTTCCACTACCGGTTGGTAGTGGAAATTTTGAGTAGTTTAGAGAACCTGTAAATACCACCTCTGACTGGCCCCTCCCCCATCTATTCTCTGCCTCCCGAGTCCCAGCTGGTTGGGAGGAAATGGGGATTTTGCAGTAACCTTCCCCTGCATTGGGGAGGGAATGGAGATTTTATAGTATCCTTCCCTGCCACACCAACCATGCCATGCCTACCAAGCTATGCCATGCCCACCAAGCCACACCCATAGAAACAATAGTAAAAAAATTTGAAACCCACCACTGCTATGCAGGGATCATAGCTAACTTTTTAGGTCTTCTGAATTAAGTTTGATTGAAGCCTGGATTCTCTGAGGTGATGTAATGAGGAGGCTTCCGTGCTGAAAGGGTATTGGGCCATTCCTATTGTGTCTTAATGGCTTTCCTGGTTTGGATCTTGAGCAAGGGCTGATCCTACCTTTCTACCTAATTCTGTTTTTGTTCAAAATATCCTGTCTTGAATGGATTACCAAATCTGCATTTCTAAAAACTGGCCTCAGCTTAGTATGTTTGGGAGCAGGGAACTGTGGCTCTGAGTTCCTGTTGCCGTTAAGATTTCTATTTCTCTTTTAGGGGAAAGATAATATTCTGCCTTTTTAAATATTTCTCAAAGTATCTTCTAGGAGAGGGTGGTTGCTAACTTTCTACAAAGGAAAGCAGTGGGGATGAAGCTGGGGTATTAAGCAGAAAACAAACAGCTCCAGAACAGTGGGTAACGTGATTTTTTTTTCCTTTGGGAAGTGGATGTCTTCACTTTGCATGTTTTATGCCTGTGTTTGTGTACACCAGAACAGGCAGTTGCTGTGGCTGGTGGAGTGGTAGCTGGACTTCTGCTTCTGGTCCTTCTGGGGATCGCCGCCTACCTCTTCTGGAAAAGCAAATATCTCAAGGCCTCCTATGAAGAACTGACTGATCCGGTCAACTCAATTTTGCAGGAGCCAGATGTTGCTCAATTGACTGTGGTTCCTCCTCAAAATGCCAGGTACAAAGGCCCCTTTTCTACTGGCCATCACCTTCCCTTTGGGGACAAAGACGTAGACGCTCTCTTTGCACCTTCATATTCTTTGGGAATCTCCTTCCTCTGCCAGGGATGGGGGATCCAGTCAAGGCTCAAGTGGATCGCCTCTGTGGGTCAGGCTTTGGGGAAGGACAACCAACCTTGGAAATCCAAGGCCTCTCTGACCACTGGACTAGAGACAAGGAGTCCCTCATCTTCCATTCGTCTTTACCAAGCAGCCAAAGAAATACACAAAAAATAAAAATAAATAGAACGCAGGTATTTAAGACTCCCTGCCAGAAGATTCCAAAAATCAAACAATTCTTCAAAAAATGAACAACAGACATTTTCCAGCTCATTGAACAATCTCTGACTGCATAATAACAATAAAATAACCATGAATAACTTAAAAGCCCTCCACATTAAGAGAGAGAAAGTTTCAACTGATTTTTCCTTTGAAGAGCTGCGGTGGAGGGGGGGCAACGGGGACCTACACTCTTCCTTCTAATTACCAGCTAATTGGAGGCAGAAGATGTTCCAGGAAAGATAACAAAGAGAGAGGAAGGAGAATTGGGTAAACTGGGAGAAAGACTCTAGAATTTGTATCAGCCCTGGGGCAGAATTTACACAATCTCTTCATATCAAGTTCCCAGCCCTTTTTTTCAAACCTTTGCATTGTTCCACCATTAATAGGATGTGGAAGCATCTTTGACAGCCATGCTTTGTAATTAAGATATCTAAGCAGACAAAATGCAAATTTTCAGAGCATGCTGTCTATTCTTATAATAATTCATCTTTAGATTAATTAATTTCCCTGTGGTGGTTGAAGAGAAATGAAAGCAATGTGTGTCAAGTTTCAGAATCTGCTTGTCCACTCCTGGGACAATATGCAAAGTCATTTAGCCATGATTTGTGGGTATCTTAATGCTTAAGGTTGGGTTTCAATTCAAAACACCATCTTTCCATAGAAAATTAAATCTCCTGGATTTAACTTTTTTCAAATTAAAATGAGGCCAAAAAGTAAAGGCGGCTTGGTTTTCTGTCTATTACTCTTTCTCCCTCTTATTGGTTTTAAATTTTCTCACTTTTATTCATCTCTCTACCTCCTCCCCCACCTCTGTTGCATTTCCATTGGAAGGGAGGTAGTTTATTCCCAGGTCTGACACTGGAGCCCTGCAGTAGTGGATTTCAATTTCGGCTGCTACTGATTTGCTCATAGGCGCATGCGCAGAGACATCTGGGCGGGTGGGCAGAGCCTCCTGCCACCGTTGTTACCAGTTCGCCCGATCCAGGGCAAACCGGTAGCAACCCACCACTGGAACCCTGTTTTATCCACTCAGTTGCCAAGTGTTTTAAGCAGCAGCTGTTCTCTAAAAAGACTCAAGGTGTCCCAGTCTTGAAAAGATGTCCCAAGGAAGTCCTTTTAACCGTTCTATCTTAATTTTAGGGTAATTATTTGGTCTTGTTTTGTCAGATGGTGGTTTTATTGCTCTGATTTTGTTCAGCCTATTATGGGTTGTTTTTTTGTTTTAACTGTTGCAGCTACTTTGCCGGCCACTGACTGTCAGTAAGTACGATTATGAGAAGAAAAGGAACATGTAATTCTAGAAAAGGGCCGAGAAGCAACAAGTACAAAGAACAAAGAGCCTTGGTAGTACAGTGGTCTAAAGCACCCTGTTATTAACACCAGCTGCCTGCAATTATTGCAGGTTCGAATCTCACCAGGCTCAAGGTTGACTCAGCCTTCCATCCTTTCTAAGGTAGGTAAATTGAGGACCCAGTTTGTGGGGGCAATAAGCTGACTTTGTATAATATACAAAAGTATGAAGGCTACTGCTTAGCGCATTGTAAGCCGCCCTGAGTCTCCAGAGAAGGACGGCATATAAATCAATTTTTTTTTTAAAAAAAAAGCACAATCTGATTAATGCCAAACATCCTTTTAAGTTTGTTTGACTTTTGTGGGGCGGATTTCAGCTCCAATTTCTTCCATTTCAGTTGGAAGAGTTCCAGATATTTCAACCTTGCCTGCGCAGTTAGATTCCTGATACGGTTTTTGTTTCCTTAATATAACTCAACGCTGTGTTTGCCTTTGGACAGAGCAAAGAGTGTTCCTTTCATTGTCCCACCCAAATTTCACCGACAAGTGTGGACCGATATGCTAAACGGAGAACAAATTCAAGAGGAGAGCGAGCTTTATGTTACCCCAGACTCTGGATCCCGATCCTCTTTCCATTCTTTAGGTGGGTTGGCACTTGTTTCGGTGAGTAGAATGCCAGGAATTGGGTTTTGCCCCCAAATCCCACTTCTGCATTAAGTTCAATGGACTTAATACTTAAACAGTATTGCTGTTTAAATAAAGTCCTTTCCTGTTTAAATACAATAGTTTCCTGTGATTTTGCACAAACAAACCTATCTGCCAGAAACAGAGGAGAAAAATTATTAAAGTCGTTAAGGGTCAGAACCTATTTTGATGGTGCAATCTGGTTCAGGATCACTTCCTGTACTTCCAGTGTCACTCAAAATACCGTGTGTGAGCATTTGTCCCAGACCTGGATTGGGTTCAGACCTACGTTGATCCCACAGAAGTTTGCCTTTAGATAAAAGTTAAGATTATAATAGCTGATTAGGAAAGACAATAGGCGTGAGTTTTCAACAAAATGCCTTAAAACTTTGCATAATTTTATTTAGGAGATTTATATGGCTGCCACTCACTCTCAGTGTTTTTGGGCGGCTTACAAACAATAAAAATCCAGTATAAAAGAATAAAAAACCCAATACTCCTTCCCCCAGCAACAACACACAACCAAACGAGCCACTTGATCATCTGGGGGGATAATTTTTCATTGGTGGAAACATTATCTTATCACTCTTGACTCTGACTGTTGAGCCTAAGAGGTTCTGTAGCTTTTCTTTATTGTCTGCAAGCTGGTTGGATCAAATGGAACGTCCCTTGGTGGCATGGGGCATTGCAGCCCTCCTCCCTCTGCTTCATTGGAGCAGAAACATTCATGGTGTAGGAGACGCCACAGTATGAAATTTGGAACATGATCCTACTAACTTCAGAGAGTGTGTATGTCCTGATGAGACCACCAAGTGCAAAGTTTAAGGCGATGTCTTAATCAAGGCACTGAAAGAGAGAGTGCAACTGTCTCATTTGTTCCCAAAATTTGTTATGACTTTCCAGGTACTGCTGTGTAATTTTAAATGAGCCTGGTCATCCAAAAATGCACTTTTAAATAATGAAAAGGTTTAAATAAAACTTTTAAGCAGTTGGGATACTATGTGATAACACAGAAATATTGTGTGTATGAGATGTAGCTGCTTTTAATTAACGAATTAAAGGTCCATTGAATTGAATGACTATAACATTTAATTCAAGGAATAAAAATTTTATTTTGATACCCATCGATTATCTCCTACACATTTATAAGCTAATTCCCCTGAACCACGTTATATTTAAGAGGTGATATGATTCAGCTTCTGTTTTGAAAGCTCAATCACTCTCAGATGCAAAATTGTTATATCACCATTCATTAAAATACATGGATGGTCCACAGTACATACGGTAGAAACAACCAGGTTTTAAACAGGTTTTGCCCACTTCATGTTTTAAACTCAGTGAACTTGGCTGCTTCCTTTCTGTCCACAAGCTGGAGCGTACCTTGTAGGGACCATCAATCCAGAGCTCTACCGGTTTCCAGAAGACAAGAGTGAGATGGACTTTCCAGAAGGAAACATTGGTCGGCTTTGGTTCTCCGTGGAATATGAGAAAGAGTCAGAAAGGCTCCTGGTGTCTTTGATTAAAGCCCGAAAGCTGCAGCCTCCTTCTGGTTCCTGCAACCCCTTGGTGAAGATCTACCTGCTCCCTGATGAGAGACGTTACTTGCAATCTAAAACAAAACGCAAAAATCTCAATCCTCAGTTTGATGAGGATTTTGTGTTCCAGGTAAGCATTGCTGAAGATGAGCTTGATCAATCTCTATTGTGGGGTCTTGGCTTGGTTGTTTTCTTGCAGGCATTGCATATCCCAACTAGGCAATGTCACCAGTGCACCAGGGCAAGGGAATGGGATTTGTGGAGGAGGAAGAGGAGAAAGAGAAATGTGGGGTCCTTGTTGCTCTCTGGACTGGATTGTTTTCTTCCGGACATTTCATTACCCAACTGGGTAACATCATCAGTGCTAGAAGGGAGTAGGGTTTCCAGGGGAGAAAAGAAGGAGAACTGTGGGGTCCTTGGTGCTCTCTGAGCATGGTGGTTTTCTTGCAGACTGGACAACATCATCAGTGCTAGAAGGGAGTAGGGTTTGCCCTGTCAATGTTGGTAGAAGTGTTGTTTTCTTCTTGAGAGTTCCTTGATTGGAATTCAGGTTCAGCTTTTCAGCCAGCCAGTCACACCAGGCCCCAAACAATCCCCAAGATCTTATCACTCCCAAATGTTGAGCTAGAAGTGACCAACAGTGGTCTGCTTGAGAGATCATTCTCATTTGAAGGCACCAGGAGTGAAATTCAGCAGGTTCTGACAGGTTCTGGAGAACCAGTAGTGGAAATTTTGAGTAGTTCAGAGAATCAGCAAATACCACCTCTGGCTGGCCCCAGAGTGGGGTGGGAATGGAGATTTTGCAATATCCTTCCCCCAGGAGTGGGGAAGAAATGGAGATTTTGCAGTATTCTTTCCCTGCCATGCCCGCCAAGCCAGAACCAGTAGTAAAAAAAATTGAATTCCACCACTGAGGCAGACCATTGAATTGTTGGATCCAATGTTCCCTTATCCTTCATGAAACTTTGGAAAAAGTCTCCTATGGAGAAACTGACCAGGATGGAGCTTTATGTATTCCCAGAATTAAAATGGAGAAGGTTCTGCTCTATCTTGAATATTCCAGATTATTTTGTTCTTCCTCGTGTTCAGAGCTGTGATCAGGTTCATCCCAACTGCTTCTCCTTCTGTGCTTCCTCCTCTCTAGATTTCAAGCACTGTTTTATTTCAGAGGACACTGAAGTTCTGTGTCTACCATGTTGATAAACAGAAGAAGCACGTTCTCCTGGGTCAAGTGATCTTCCCACTGAAAAATGAAACTTTGGCTGAAGATGGGAAGGTTGTCGTCTGGAGAGATTTGGAACCGGATAGCCTGGAGGTAAGGAATGAATGAAATATTAAGTTCATGAGATGAATAACCACACAGTTTGTTTTGGGGTGTTTTTAGGACAAGTTTGTAAGTAATGATTTTTTTAAAAAATTTGATTTATATGCCGCCCTTCTCCGGAGACTCAGGGCGGCTTACAATGCGCTAAGCAATAGCCTTCATACTTTTGTATATTTATACAAAGTCAGCTTATTGCCCCCACAAACTGGGTCCTCAATTTACCTACCTTAGAAAGGATGGAAGGCTGAGTCAACCTTGAGCCTTGGTGAGATTCAAACCTGCAATAATTGCAGGCAGCTGATGTTAATAACAGGGCTTTAGACCACTGTACTATCCAAGGCTCATCTTTTATAGATCCTTACATACGTTCTATGTTAGCTAGAATTCACAGATTATTTAGCTCCCTCTGTGATGGTTTTTAACTTAATGCGGTCTGTGAAATTGCTTATTTGTGTGTGAGAAACTGTTATTTCATCGTTTGGAGAGCTGTGGGGTCACCGAGAATGGGGCAGTCCTGGCAAAAATTAGTTGAGGCTGTTTTTCTTTTGATTTATTGGGACCTTTGGTAGGAATTCTTTGCTTTCTGAGCTATGCTAAGTCCATGTTGGGAGTTACAAGCATCAAGTATGTCCTGTCTCAAAATGATGAGGATTTGGAATACAAATAAGGGAAGTGAGGATCACATTAAGTCTTGAAACCTAAAACCAGGTACTTCTGACTTGCATTCAAACTAAAGCTTGATACGTTTTTCAAGAAACCCCGGCTTAGCATTATGTGTGACTATAATCAGCATCAGATTGGATGAGCCAAGAAAATCTTACTGATCTTATTTGCCTTCTTCTCTATTGTCAGTCAATCAGAAGAAATTTCTTGATGAAAGGAATCAGATGTTGCTGATGTAGGAGAACCTTTCCCCACAATGCTGACCATCCACCAACATCTGGGGTAGATGAAGGAGAAGGAGAATTAATTACAGACTTATTAGCTATGCTATTTCTAGTTTAGCCATCCCACTAATTGGAGTGAATAACAATTCAAGTATAGATTTGTGACCCGTGTCTTCTTCTGCCTCCTTCAAGCCATCTTCTGAACATGGTGACCTCCAGTTCTCCCTCAGTTACAATGACTACCTGGCCCGGCTCACAGTGGTGGTTCTGAGAGCGCGAGGTTTAAAGTTCCAGAATGAGAGAAACGGCTCTGGTCAGTATGACCAAACTGGCACCTTCGTTCTTCAACCGTGAGAGGAAAGCAGGCAAACTTTAAATTAAATTAAAATTAAATGTTTGAACATATATTCCACATCTCAGTTTGGATCTAAATTGCTACCCTACCTGGATTATCAAACTCCAGACCACCAGATGGCAGGATTGAGATATATTTCTTCTTTCTCTTTGCTTTCATCCAGTGGCCATTCAGAATTTTGCAGCAACATACATTAAACTAAAGCAATTTTTCCTGTATACAGAACTTTAGCCCAAAATTTCTCTGTTTCAAAAATTGTTTATTCTCAATATCCAACAATTTTATCCCTATTGGGGACTCAATGTCGAATGTCCTCTAAATAGTTTTAGGAGATTTCAATATTTGCTTAATGTTCTATCTGTATTTGACATCTCATGATCTTACGCTGCAGTATTTGACATTTGCTACTTATCAATTAGTGTATAAAGTTATGCTACAATATTCCAGTCTATTAAAAATAGTGGACAAATGATTTATGAGGGCACTAATAATCCTCCACATTTTACATACCCCTAATTCTCTTTCCTACGGCACCCCAAGTAGGCAAAGTATTGAGGCATTATAAAGAAAGGGCTACAGATTGTGGTAAAAAAAAGTCAAATTGGCAAATACAGGGGTGCAATCAAAACTCTTTTTATGTGTGTTTCATATATGTTGCAGATAAGACAGTTGGGGCATTAATCACATCATGGTGGCTTTGATTTTGATTGACACTCATAGTGCTAATTTCCCCTACCTTTGTACCTAACATGCTTATGTTGTGAACAAAAGATCTCAACTACAGGTGACCTTCCGCCCTTAGAACCATTTCCAAGACCTTCTGAAAGCTTCTCCAAGGTCAGATAGCTGGTGTTTTGTGAGTCAACAAATCCCTGCTTTCTGATGCCATGATTTGTGGGTCTTGGCTTTCCCTTGCAATCATAATAGGATCTCTAGGAGGTTTGACACATTTATTTAGCAAGTACCTCCTTCCCAACTTGCCAAAATAAAAACAAATATTAACTATTTCAGTTCCAGAGACCTTTCTACTATATTCCTATAGCTTTTGGAGGCTAAAGAGAAAAAAAAAGAATTTGTGTACTCCTACCCCTCTATATAGCTGAGATGAGAATAGATCACACTCACAATGTCTGGCTGAATTTAAATCATATAGAATAGCACTGGAAGGAACTACACATTTTGGCCTTCTGATAAGGCATCAAAAGATGATAAACTCAAAGAATTTAACTGCCAGACTTTCCTATTAGATGTTGGAGCAGCATACATTGAATATTGACCAAACTTTGTTTTGGATATATATATCTATATCTACTTTACAACAAGATCAAATTTCCCATTATCCATGCTTATGCTTTTTTTAAAATTTGATTTATATGCCGCCCTTCTCCGGAGACTCAGGGCGGCTTACAATGCGTTAAGCAATAGCCTTCATACTTTTGTATATATTTATACAAAGTCAGCTTATTGCCCCCACAATCTGGGTCCTCATTTTACCTACCTTTGAAAGGATGGAAGGCTGAGTCAACCTTGAGCCTGGTGAGATTTGAACTTGCAGTAATTGCAGGCAGCTGATGTTAATAACAGTGTTTTAGTCTGCTGCGCCACCAGGGCTCTGTTGCCAGAAAATTTGGAGTATTGTTGCAGGTGCAATCCATAAAATTAAATTAAAATTATATGTTGATGGCATTCTTCCAAAGTGCCATTCTGGAGGTTGTGCTTGAGTATCATTTCTTCTCTGTGTTTCCAACCTTGTCCTTTTGTTCCAGGTGTGTGTGTTCGAGTGTCACTAATGAACCACAACCAGCTCATCAAAAGCAAAAGGACCACAGCAATCATTGGATCCTCCAATCCATTATACAATGAAACTTTTAGCTTCAAGGTGAACCAGCTGGAGCTGGATGCAACCAGTCTGACCTTGTCTGTTCTCCCAGGGGATGGTAAGCAGCCCATGATGCTACTCTCAGGAGTCTTGGGGACTTCTGTTAAGTTTCCATTATGATCTTTGTTTAATCCTCACAATTTTTGTGGCTTTGTTTAGAGACCTCCTCCCTGGGCTGTGTGATTGTGGGGCCTTTCATGTACACCCGGGGGAAGGAACTCGAACATTGGAACGAGATGATCAGTAAACCCAAGGAGCTGGTGAAAAGATGGCATGCTCTGTCGCTTAGCAGCTGAAAACTCTCACAAGAGAGCTTCTGTCTCCTCAGTGGGTCCATTCCGATTCAGTTCATCACAGAAGTTCTCGGTCTCAGGGATCAAAGACAAGGGACAACCTTTCTCGAAGAGGCTGGATCACATGCTAGTAGATTATCTCAGATGACCCACTGAACAAAAATGTTTGATCTGTTTGATCCTAAAAGTGTTTGAACCTAAAAGTGAGAAGAGGCCATCAATCACTGAGGAACATGTGCTGGATGTCTTGCTACTTTTATCATAACTTGACATTTAATGGCCTTAATCCCAAAGCTCTGTGAATTAGTAATATAATGCACCCTTAAGTATAATTCAGAGCTGAAATCAAGGGGTTTAAGAGTACCCATGTCAAGGCAGTTTTGCTTTAACTCCAGACAAATTACAGTTTATGAAGCAACCACCTTTCAAAGGATTCTTCTAAAATAATATCACAGCATTTCTGTTGAAAGCATGACTATTGAACCAAATGGAATAAACACTCTTAGTTTATTTTAGTCATGTGTTTATTTAGTCCCAACTCAGAGCAGTGGCTCAGTGTGGTTAAGATGTTTAGGACGCTAGGCTTGTTGGCTGGAAAGCTGGCAGCCCTGGTTGGAGACCCGAGCTTCACACGACAGGGTGAGCTCCTGTTCTTTGCTCAACTCCTGCCAAGCTAGCAGTTTGAAAGCATAGAAATGCAAGTAGATAAATAGGTACCACTTTGGTGGAAAGGTAATAGCACTCTGTGATGTCATGCTGGCTACATGACCTCAGAAATGTCCTCGGACAGTGCTGGCTCAATGGTCTTGAAACAAAGATGAACATTGTCCCCTAGACTCAGCAAACGCTAGTTGAGTAAAATCTTCCTCCCTCCCATTGGAAATCTGCTGTCTAAAATATTTCCACAGCTTATTTATTGTTCACCTTGGGAACAGATTTGTAAGATCTCATACAGGAGTCCAGTGATTATCACTAAAGAACCGAATCACCTTGCAGAGTCAGAAAGAAATAAGAGTCAGCTAGCTGTTATAGTGAGCATGAATATTCTAGCTATCTCCTTGGTGAAGAACGGTTGCAGGAATTGGGTCTGTCTAGTTTAATAGAAATAAATAGTAGGACTGTAGGAGTGACATGATAACAGTCCTCCACTATCTAAGGGCTGCCACAAAGAAAAGGGGGTCAACCTCTTCTCCAAAGCACCTGAAGGCTAAACAAGAAGCAATGGATGGAAACTAGTCAAAGAGAGAACCAACCTAGAAATAAGGAGAATTTTCCTGACAGTGAGGAATTAGTGGAATGACATGCCTTCAGAAGTTGTGGGTGCTCCATCACTGGAAGTTTTGAAAAAGAGATTGGACATTTGTCCTCTGAAATGGTAGAGTTTCCTGCTTGAGAAGGGGTTGGATTAGAAGACTTCCAAGGTTCCTTCCAACTCTGTTATTCTGAAATTTCCATGGAACCCCCCCCACCCCCCCGCTATCAACAATAGAAGTGGACATTCAGATTTCCATCATGGAGCTTTTAGAAAATTTGATTCTGCCATTAAAAGAGAGTGTAATCCTTTAGTCCTTTCAATAGGGAGAGACAATTGCACTCCATGAGTTATTTCTCTTCCCTTAGCAACAATTCACTAATTATTTGCCTCCAATTTGGGCAGAAAACTGGCAGATAAACACAATGAGGAAAACAAGGTAATCTGATCTATGGAATGAGGACTGTAATGTTTGCATTATTGGAACTGTTTCCTGTTGTGTGAAGACTTTTTCCATTCTCATACTGTCTGACATGCTGGCAGAATTGGCAAAATTCTGCATTGATAAAGGAAGTCTTTTAGCTACTACAAGCTCTTGAAGAATCAAATGATAAACCTCTACACCGGGGTCTCCAAACTTGACAACTTTAAGACTGGTGGACTTCAACTCCCAGAATTCCCCTGGTTGGTTCTCAAAAAAAAAAAGAACCTCACCTTTAAATCTGAGATTCAGTTCAATCTTGGTAAATTCTATTTGTGATCCTTTTGCTGTGGTAACGAATAGCATGTCCATTATTTAAACAAACTTGGGGTGGAGAAACATCAAATTATTTCAGAAACTCCTCTGAGAGTCAACATGATCTTTTTGTAGCTAATAATTTATTCCTTAGCTTGATAGCTCTCGAGCAAAGAAAAAAAGATAATCAGGAAATTAATTGAAACAGGAAAGGGTTTTTTTGTTGTTGATTTTGTTTGCCAGAACAGGATGCCATATTAAAGAGACCCATGCTCTTTTGCAAAAACACAGGATTTTGC
The DNA here is from genome assembly GCA_012654045.1 of Ptyas mucosa. Classification (NCBI taxonomy): domain Eukaryota; kingdom Metazoa; phylum Chordata; class Lepidosauria; order Squamata; family Colubridae; genus Ptyas; species Ptyas mucosa. Next base: position 624,622 of record WNWU01013651.1, read on the forward strand.
TCTTTGCTGCATAATTATGATTAAAGGAGTTTCTGGCAAAGCACCAACATGCCCTCCACTGTGTGGCTAATAAAGACTTTACACATCATGCTGAACTAATTTGTCTCATTTTGGCTTAGCTCCTGTCGTGGGAATCTAGGCTCTGTGGTATTTGGACCATATTATGATGTTCATTCACCCATGATTGAGGATGAGCTTCTCAATGCTGATGGTCAGATAATACAAATATGTCAATGTACATTGACACACCATTGTGGCTAATGCTGGAAGACTACCATCTAGTTCAGGCTGGGTCAAATTCTTGCAAACCTGGTTAGCTGAGGATCACTACAGTATTGGCAGCCATATTGTGGTTTTAGCTCATGCACTCTCCTTGTTTTGTAAACCGTGCGCAGGGTCTGAACCCAGCTCATTATGCTTTTGTGAATAAACTGTGATCAAGCAAACAAAGACTGAGCATAATATTTCTGTGCTATGTTTTGGCTGATGTATAGCAAAAGAACATGTACATGAAATATCTTTTGAGCCACATCTAATATAGTTGGATAATCTGTCCTGTACTGTGTTTTGTTAAAATAAAATATTGCAAAGCCTGTCCCTGTCATGTGGGCATTGTGGGTCTCATCTTAAATCGGTGGTGGGTGGGTGTACAATCTTATATAAAACCTATGGACTTCAACTCCCAGAAGTCTCAGAAAGTCATGACTGGCTGGGGAATTCTGGGAGTTGAAGTCCACAGGCCTTATGCACACCCTGTCTTAAATAAAGGGCATTTGAAAATAATAAATTGGTGCACATTTTCTAATAATGGTTGCAAATTGTCCAGAGACCTTAGATCCTGGTAGCAGGTTCTGCCTGGCATCCCACACGCACCTTCTCAAAGGCCCATCCCTCACAGCTTTCAAAGTACACAATTGAGTTGGGTACAAGGAGCTCCAGGAAAGTTAAGACAATCCCCCAAAATTTCCCTGCCTACGTAGGAAGCCACTCAAGTAGTGAAAATTGCTATTGTAAATACTTTGGAGAAGACAAGCAATTACTTTGCTGATTGCAAGGATAAGACTCTCTCTCCATCTTGTGCTGTGCTTTGGCTGAAGGAGCAGCAGAGCCACTCAAGGAAGCCGAGAGTCCGGTTGCTACACTCAGCACACAGCGTGACGCCTGTAGGCTCTGGACTCTTTGAGGAAAGAAGAGTCTTCTGTCAGGGATGGGGACCCTGCAGGTCTCCAGATGTTGCCCAGCTGAACTCCCAGTTGCCTGCACCACTGCAGCCCCAACAGAAGAGATTAGTTTTGCTCAGCGTTGACCTGTGGGGCACTCAGTGCTCTCTGAGCTCGGTGGTTTTCTTGCAAACATTTCATGACCTATCTAAGTAACATCATCAGTGGTTAGAAGGGAGGGGGGTTGGCTCCCAGTACGAAAGTAATGTAGGAAGCTTCCCCAGAGAATGAAATATTTGGGGAGGATATTAAAAGAGGCAGAATATTATATTTTCCCAAAAAGAGAAATTGAGAAAAATCTTAACCAAGGCAGAAAGTAGCCCCAACAGCCTCTGGCAGATGCTTGAAATCTTTAGAGAGGGAGATTTTGTGCCCATTAAGAAAGACTGGATCAATCTATTCACAAACAAAATGCCTTCAGCTCCAGTTGGTGGGATTAAGAAGGACAGGACGCAACCTTTCAGGACATAATATTAGCATTAATTGAAATGAAATCACCATCATTGAAATAGCAAAAGACATCAGAGTTCCCTCCATGGCACAATCCCCCCAGGAGCATCTCAAGCACAAAACCCAAAAGAATGCCTAAAAGCCCAACCCCATTTTGTCAGCTGGCCCAGAACTACATGCTGCGGTTGGTTCTGCTCATCAGTAAACAAAATCCTTCTTTCCAATCAACCTCCTTTTTATTTCCAGCGTCTTTCTCCCAGCTTGGAACCAGACCCGGCTTTTCTTCCAAGAGCAACATTTTAAGATCTTGGCTTCCCTCTACAAATCAAAGTTCGGCTAGGCTCCACCAAGCTAAAATCCCTAAATTACACAAAAAGATAAAAGAGTTATTAAATACACTTAAGGCTGCATTTTCAATCTGAACCTACTTCAGAGGAAGAGACTGAGAAATAGATTACCCACCCAACCACCCAATGTCTTTTAATCAGGTGCATAATTTAAACTCTCCCGCCCCCCCCTTCTTTGATGCATTTATTTGCTTTGCAGGCTGACTGCATTTGGCACATCTCCTCCAGGAAGTAAAGGGTTTTTTTTAATGCGAGTGTAGAAATTCCTGCCAGAGGTTTGATAACATAGCTGAAGCCACCATTTGTAAAGAGAAAAGCTTCTTTCTGCCATCACAATATTTACTTTGAAAAGTGGAATTTTCAATAGATAAGATGATGCAATGACACAAAGGCAAAAATTGGGTCTGACGAAAAAGGGTGTGGCAAGGAAAAATATTTTTTAGGTGACACATTTAAAAATGTTGGCAGGGAGAGTTTTGAGATGTCTTTAACTCTCAGGAAATTCCTGAGGTCTTGGTGACAAAAGACCAACAAAGAAAATATCACTCATCTTTTGAGTAGCTTTTAATAACCGTCTGAAGGAAACGTTGCTTTTAAATCGTACAAAACGTATTTATAAAAATAACACTTATTCATTCCAAGACAAACAACACCCCTTTCCAAAAAATACATATTTTTGTGTGATTGTGAAATTGAGTGATGAACCTCATTAGAAGTGGCTGCTTCAGAGGTCGAAGTGAAACTCCAGCAGCTGGAAGTCTTTCTCTAGAGAAAAGGACATTCAGGACATGAAGTCAGATGCAACTGGGGGAAGAAAAAAAAAAAAGAGTCCTTTTTCTCCATAAATTGTCCTTTACTGCCATCTGGTGTCAGCCAACCAGAAGTTGGCCATAACAGAATAACAGAGTTGGAAGGGACCTTGGAGACTTCTAGTCCAACCCCCTGCTCAAACAGGAGACCCCATACCATTCCAAACCATTCCAGACCCCATACCATTCCAGACAGCTAAAATCTTTTGGGTGCAGGTGACCCAAAACTCCCGGTGACTTCATTGATGGCCCTAATTACCTGGCTCAATTGGTTGGAGGGTCTCCTCTGGAGGCAGCATCTGAGTTATATGCTCTGTTTCCAAAGGTCTGGGGAGGTCTGAAAAAAACAAGACCACCTCTCCCCTTTGTGGTGACTCTCCCAGAAGAGGCATTGTTGGTCTGACATATGAATGGAGCTTTAGGAATGGAGAGGTGGAGTGGGGGTGGAGAGCTTGCAGGCAGTGCTTGAAAATACTGGATAAGTAAGTTATTACAAGAAACAGTTACAACAAAAATGGGGACACAGTTCTCTTCAACCTATATTGCTGGCCAGGCAAATTTTTCTTTTTATGGTTTTAACATTTTTTTCCTAACAGAATTTAGAATTCTTGTCTCTAAGCATTAGAGCTATTTTAACAGTTACATTTAAGCCAGGGGTGGGTTCTACTTACCTTTACTAGTGGTTTGCAACGGGGCTGCGCACACAGGCTCTTCTGCGCATGCATTCTGATGATGTTGGGGTCGGTGGGTAGAGCCTCCCGCCAGTTTTACTACCCGTTCTATAGAATCGGTGCAAACCGGGGGCAACCCACCACTGATTTAAGCACAGGTGTTAAATTTGCTGCCTCACATTGCTGTCATGTGACATATTGTGATGTTATTTCCCTTCATGGAGTTGTGGTGGGCATGGCCTGTGCATGACATATCCAGCCCATGGGCTGTCAGTTTGACACCCCTGCATTTAACTAACACACAAAGACTTTTACACAGAAACACACACAAAACCAAGGGAAAGGGAAAGAAAAGGACAACAGAACTCTCAGATTTACACACCTTGTTCATTATCACTGTAAATCACTGTTAAATTAGAAAGGTAAAAAAAAAAGAGACAAACATAGTAAAGGGATAGAGGGAAGAAAAAAACACAATGTAACTATTTATTTTTCTTTTAAGTATCTTTATTTAGCCAAATTGTTTTTCTAGGTTCGTGCCTAAGCAAAGCTGACTTTCTGCATAACTTCCTTATTCATCTCTTTATCATATCAGGTAGGATGGGCAGCAGCCTGTCATCGCAGGCATCAATTCAGTCTCCTAAAGGGCAGACTATGCTGATCCTGGAGGTTAGGCTTAGGCTTAGGGGATAAGGGTTAGGGCTAGGGCTAGGGCTGAGGGCTTAGGACTTAGGGGTTTGTGGTTCTGGTTGGGGTTGGGGTTAGGGTTAGGTTAAGGGTTTGGAGTTAGGGTTTAGGGCTTAGAGTTTAGGATTTAGGGGTTTGGGGTTGGGGTTAGGGCTAGGATTTAGGGGTTTGGAGTTAGGTTTAGGGCAGTGGTGGGATTCAATTTTTTTAACAACCAGTTCTGTGGGCGTGGCTTGGTGGTCATGTGACTGGGTGGGCATGGCTTGCTGGTCATGTGACTGGGGGGCATGGCTTGCTGGTCATGTGACTCGGTGGGCGTGGCTATGAGCATAGGGACTACTCAGAGGGCTGAAAAAAGTCATTTCTGACTGGTCCTCGCACTTTTGACTGGTCTTCGCACTTATGACCATCCTCACATTTATGCCCGTTGCGGGATTCTTAACAACCGTGTCAGTCATTTCACCACTACTTCTCTTCATCACGGTGACAAGATAGGGCACAAAACGTAAAATGTGAGGACAGTCGTAAGTTCAAGGACTGGTCAAAAGTGTGAGGACCAGTCAAAAATAATTTTTTCAGCCCTCTGAGTAGTCCATATGCACATAGGGACTACCCAGAGGGCTGAAAAAAGTGATTTCTGACAGGTTCTCGCACTTTTGACCGGTCATCATTTATGCCCATTGCAGCATTCTTAATTAAATTAATTAAATAAAAATGACCTGCTGGAGCAGTTGGAGGCAGTCCGAGGTGGGCGTTTGGGCTGGCTGCAGGGCAAGGTGATACAACCGGGGTTGGTATGCCGCTGCTGCCCAGGTGGGAGACGGGCACGGGCCTACAGGGCTGGCTGCAGGGTGAAACGATCGGATGCAGTAGTTCAGGGGTCTGCAACCTTAAATACTCAACCTTAAACACATGTAAACACTTAAACACAACCTTAAACCTAGGTTAAGGTGACCAGATTTTAACATTGGTAAAGAGGGACACCATTGACTGGGGGGGGAGGGGGGACTTGATTAAAAATTTAGTATATATGGAGCAACAAAAGTTTTCATAGAACGCAAAAATAGTACTGTAATATATTTTTTAAAATTTCAACATAAGTACAATTTACAAATATAATAAATAAATAAAAATTATGTATAGTATTATTTTATTCTATAGGGACTACTCAGAGGGTTGAAAAAAGTCATTTCTGATAGGTCCTCGCACTTTTGACTGGTCCTCACACTTATGACCATCCTCACGTTTATGCCCGTGCATTCTTAACAACCATGCCACTCATTTCACAGCTGCTTCTCTTCACCATGGTGATAAGATAGGGCAAAAATGTAAAATGTGAGGACAGTCGTAAGTTTGAGGACTGCTCAAAAGTGCGAGGACCAGTCAAAAATAACTTTTTCAGCCCTCTGAGTAGAAAAGAGAGAGGTGGTAGGTTTGAGAAGAAAGATTGCTGTACAATAAAAAAGATGAAAGGGAAGAAAACCAACCCCAAACAAATATAAAGATATTAAGATAAAGAATGAATTGTTAAACTTTAAAGAATAAAAGAGAACAAATATGAATAAATAGCAATAATTAGAAACACACATACAAACATACAATGTATTTTCTTTGAACAGAGTATTTGGCTGGTTCACAAATTTAAACAGTGTTTAGTCATTTCAATTAAATTTACAATTTCTATATTTCCTTTTTGCCATATTTATTCCTCATCTATTTTTTTAAAAAAACCAATATTACCCTTCATCCTCATCTCTAATCTTAATCAAATTCAATTTTCCCCTTCTATTCTATATTATACCCCTTCCCATTGTCATCTATTTTTATATCCATCCCCACATTGGTTAATTATTTAATATTACAGTTGTTTAATACAAATTCAACATTTTAATATAAATCAATTAGTTATATAACTATCTTTTTTGTATATTAATCAATATGAACATGAATATTCCAATTATTTCCATGCAATCCAATTTCTTACAAATCAATTAATTATATTTACCAATAATAATAAACCAAATAATTTCCCCCATATATTCCTCCAAACCACAACTTAACCATTTCTGCTTTCAACACAATATACAATTAATAGTATCTCAATTATTACAATTTCCTAGTTAAATAGAGCTTTTTTTTCTTCTGTGTTTTAAAATCTTGAACTCTCCTCTTTTGCCATTTGCCATAAATTTCCTATTGTTTGCACCTACCTTTTTTGATGAGGAAAAAGAAAAGAAATCTGCCTTTCCAACGTTGCAAGCAAACAGCAAAGCCAACAACCTGCTTTAGTTTCGGTTTCGTTTTCAGCTTGAATTGCACAAGGAGAGAAAAAAAATGTGCTTCAGCAGTACTCTTTGCACTCTTTGCCAAAACAGCTGAGAGCAAATCAGCTGAGAGCCGGGAGGCCGATCTAATCAACTTATGGTAATTAACCTATGCTGAAAGGGGCTGTTTTTCCCATTTTTTCAGTCACCAGTCTACTCATTTGTTTTCTTTTAACACTAATCAGCTGTAGGGCGGCCCTTTGAAGCCCCGTGGCAAGAATTTAAATAGTTTTTTCCCCCCTCTAGCCATTAGCTGGGACTCAGGAGGCAGCAATAGATTGGGAGTGGGCGGGGTAAGCAAACCCGTTCTCCCGCCAATCGAGACTTTTTAAAAATGCCGCGGGATGCGGGACAAATTGTTGAAAATCGGGACTGTCCCGCCAAAAACGGGATGTCTGGTCACCTTAACTTAGGTGGGCATTGCCAACTCCATATCACTTACTCCCACCCAGGTTTTGTGGCTCCCAGTATTTTCTTTTAAACAGGCATCTCTGGATGTCTCATCTCTCTCATCTTTTTTTCTCCCCTTCATCTCTCTTTCTTTCCCCCCTTCTCTCCTTCATCTCTCTTTCTCCCCCATTTCTCTCCTTCATTTCTCTTTCTCCCCCCCATTTCTCTCCTTCATTTCTCTTTCTCTCCATCTTTCTCCTCTCCCCCTTTCTCCCCTTCATCTCTTCCCCACTTCTCTCCTTCATTTCTCTTTCTCCCCCCCATTTCTCTCCTTCAGTTCTCTTTCTCTCCATCTCTTTCTCCTCTCCTGTCTAAGCAGCGGCAGCAGCGAACCTACCGCACCATTGGGTCACCCCTTGGTTTGGAGGTGGCACCTTAAGCCTGCGCCCTACTGCGCATGCGCTCACCTGGCTGTGCCTGCAGCTGGCTCTTGTTGCTTTTACTGAGTTTTGCAATGGGGCAGACGGCGCCCCTTCTCTTCCTGGAGCCCGTTACGATGCAGAGCTTTGGCTGCAGCCTGGACAGCCAGTGTTCCAGGGCGGAGAAAAGTCGTGCATCTCCCCCAGCCAAGCTGTCTCAGGAATTCTGGAAGTTGAAGTCCACAGGTTGTAAAAGAGCCACAATTGCCCACCCGTGGCGAGGGTAGGCTGGCATCGCGTGGGTGGGTGGGAGGCGGAGCGGGGCAAGGGGCAGGCGAGCCAGCAATTTAACAAACAGTTTGGTGTGCTGAGAGGCCAATAAAATTACAAAAAAATACCGAACAGTTTGTTAAATTGCTGGCTCGCCCGCCCCTCACCCACTACTATTTATTGGCAATAAATAGTGGTGCGGAGGGACAGGGCAAGGGGTGGGGTGAGCCAGCAATTTAACAAACGGTTCGGCCAAGCCGCCTAGAACCAGCAGAATCCCACCACTGGGTTAGGGTTAGGGTTAGGGATAGGGATAGGGTGAGATCCCCATGAAGTCAAAGAGCAAAATGGATGCTCTTTTACAGTCACACTTTTCTAACTTTCCAGGTAAAATACATGGAAAAATCCCTTTGGAGGGTAAACCCACTTAGGGTTCGGCTTAGGTCCTCATGAAATCGGAGAGAAAAATGGATGTCACCAATGAATTCGTGGGCACATTAGTATGATTAGGAGGGCACTGACTTTTTCAGTCAGGCTTTTCTACCTTATCAGGTAAAATGCATAGAAAAATCCCATTGCAGGGTAAACCCACTTAGTGTTAGTGTTAGTGTTAGTGTTAGTGTTAGTGTTAGTGTTAGTGTTAGTGTTAGTGTTAGTGTTAGTGTTAGTGTTAGTGTTAGATCCCCATAAAATAATAGAGCAAAATGGATGTTGCCAATGAATTCACAGTGCATCAGTATGATTAGGAGGGCACTGACTTTTTCAGTCAGGCTTTTCTATCTTTCCAGGTAAAATACATGGAAAAATCCCATTGCAGGGTAAACCCACTTAGGGTTAGAGTTAGGTCCCCATGAATTCATAGAGAAAAATGGATGTCGCCAATGAATTTGCAGCTCATCAGTATGCTTAGCAGGTCGTGGACTTTTTCAGTCCTGCTTTTCTACCTTTCCAGATAAAATACATGGAAAAATCCCATTGGAAGGTAAACCAAATTAGAGTTAGGGTTAGGTCCCCATGAAGTCATAGAGAAAAATGGATGTTGCCAATGAATTTGCAGTGCATCAGTATGCTTCGGAGGGTGCTGGCTTTTTCAGTCAGGCTTTTCTACCGTTCCAGATAAAATACTATTGCAGGGTAAACCCACGTAGAGTTAGGGTTAGGGTTAGGGTTAGATCCCCATAAAGTCATAGAGCAAAATGGATGTCGCCAATCAGTTGGCAGCACATCAGTATGCTTCGGAGGGGGTTTCCGCTTCCGGTTCCGCTGGCGACAGACTCTGATCGGGCTAGCTCTGGCCCCAGAGTCTGATCCCCCCCATCTGGAGGCCCTTTGGGCCAAGCGCCCCATTATTGGGGCGTTTGCCGTTTGAGGGCGGCTCGCCAGGGGTCCCCTGCCTCACTTCCAGGGGCCGGGAGGCCGATGCTGGCGCGCCCGAGGCTCCAGAGGGGGTGGGAGGCGATCGGCGGCTTTTTTTCGAGGCCGCGGAGGCGCCACAGCGCCTAAGGGGACCGGTGCTACCTAAGAAGGCACAACGGACTGTACTGACTGATTGCAGAGTGGAGCAGGCATCCTGGAGGCGAGAGGGGGGGGTTGGAGTTTCCCCCCCCCTTGTAGCTGGAAAGGTGCCGTGGCAGAAAACTAGGGGGAAGGAGATGGGGTGAAATCCCTTACCTTTCTGACTTTTCCTTGGAGGATGGCTGTGGCAGAGTTTCTTGGAGAGGTCTGGTGGCCCCTCCCCCCAGCAGGCAATGGCGGCGGTCTGACTTCCTGCTTCTTTATTTGTGATTGAAGACAACATTCTCCTCTGGCTTCCTGTTTGACCTACTCTATACTTCGGACTCGTTGCTCCTGTGAGCGCCCACTGGTGGACAGTTGAAAAATTACTTTGATTGCTAATCCCTCTTTCTTCTCTGGAGGTTTGCCCTTTGATTTCTCATCTTCTACTGATCTAAGATGGCTAAGGGCCACAAATCAGCAGCAACTGACATGGGGAAAATTTTGGAAAGACTGGCAATATTGGACCAGAAGTTGGACAAGTTAGATGACGTCCAAAAAGGATTATCTGAAATTAAATCTGAAATGACACTTATGAAAAAAGATTTAAATGATGTTCAACAGCTGGCAGAGCAAAACAAGAAGAAGATGGGGGGTCTGGAGGGGGAGGTACGGGCACTCCAGAAGGTGGAGGATGGGAGAGGAAATGCAATGTTAACCTTACAATTGGATAAGATGTCTTATTTTCTCAGGTTCCAAAACGTGGAACAACTTGACCAGGAAAATTTGAGAGAAGTGATGGTTAAAATGTTGGGTGAATTTTTAGAAAGAGATTTGGAGTCTATTGGAAGGGATGTGGACTTGGTGTACAGAGTAAACTCACAATTTGCAATTTTACATAATCTACCAAGAGAGATTCATATTAAATTTGTGAGAAGGGAACTGAGAGATGAGATATTGAGAAAACAAAGACTGGGGGCGCTGGTGTACAGGGGCAAGGAGATCACCATCCTGAAGCAGATTCCCAGACAGGTACGAGAATTAAGAAGAAAATATTATTTTTTATCAAATAAGCTGTACCTCAAGGGAGTAGGTTTTAGGTGGCTGATTCCGGAGGGTTTGATGATTTTTTGGGAGGACAGTAAGAAGAAAATTAATAATGTAACGGAAGCTAAGGCTTTTTTTGACCAACATAAATCCTTCCTAGGTGGAGAAGATACAGGAGCCGAAGAGGGGGAAGTATTAGATGATCAAGGAGCGGAGGCGGACGGAGCTGTTGCGGCCCGGGAGGGGGAGGGAGGCCAGACCATGGTTTTAAGAGCCAGAACTAGGAAATGAAGAAAGGAGGGGAATCTATTGTTTAAGGTTTTTTTAATTGACTTTTTTTTTCTCTCTCTTTTTTTATTGTATTTTGTATAACACTCTTTTTTTTGTTTATATAATTTTTATATAACCTGGTTGTTTGTTTTGATTTAAGATAATAATGTCTGTTGTGTGAGAAATTAAAAAAAGAAAATAATAATTGAAATATCTTTATATAAAGATATTGAAAATTCAACATATTGTAAACTATAATATTGTATATTCTTAACCAATAAAAACTTTTTATTAAAAAAAAAAAGTATGCTTCGGAGGGCACTGACTTTTTCAGTCATGCTTTTCTATCATTCCAGATAAAATACATGGAAAAATCCCATTGGAAGGTAAACCCAATTAGGGTTAGGGTTAGGTCCCCATGAAGTCGTAGAGAAAAATGGATGTCGCCAATGAATTCGCAACACATCAGTAAGATTAGGAGGGCACTGACTTTTTAAGTCGTGCTTTTCTACCTTTCCAGGTAAAATACATGGAAAACTCCAATTGGACAGAGAAAGAAAGAAAGAGAGAGAGAGAGAGGGAGAGAGAGGGAGGGAGGGAGAAAGAGAGAGGGAGAGAAGAGGAAGGAAGGAAGGAAGGAAGGAAGGAAGGAAGGAAAGAAGGAAGGAAGGAAGGAAGGAAGGAAGGAAGGAAGGAAGGAAGGAAGGAAGGAAGAACGGACCACAAACTCTGGGGCTTCAGAAGACACTTTGAAACAGCACAGCAATCTAGGGTTGGAAGGGATCTCGGAGGTCATCTAGTCCAACCCCCTGCTCCAGCAGGAGATTGTTACAGAATCATAGAATAGCAGAGTTAGAAGGCACCTTGGTGGCCATCTAGTCCAATCCTCTGTTCCAGCAGGAACCCTTATATCGTCTGGATTATTTTGGTGCCTCTAACAGAGAGGAAAATTGCCAGAAAGGAGAAGGAGTTTACTAGGTCAAGGCTGCCATGCAGAGGAAGGCAGAGATAGTCCTTGATTTATGACCAGAATTGAGCCCAAAATTTTGGTTGCTAAGCAAGAGTGTTGTTAAGTGAGTTTCACAACATTTTACTCAATCCATGATCTCTCCTGGCTCTAACAGTCATGTGCAAGTTAGGGAAGAACATCTGAAGGTGTGGGTAATGTTCTAAATGTACAGAAGTTATAGTTAAATGTGTGGCAGAAAGTGGACTCTGGGTGTGTTTTTCCAAATGGAGTAAGTGAGGTTGAATATGTATAGTTTTAGAAGAGGTATGTAAATAATGTATCTTTTTGTATGCCTATATACCAGGGGTGAAATCTAATTTTTTTTTGCTACCGGTTCTGTGGGCGTGGCTTAATTAGTGGGCGGGGCTTGGTGGTAAGGTGACTGGGTGGGCGTGGTTTGTTGGTCAGGTGGGCGTGGCCAAGTCAATGTCACTTCTTTGCCCTTTTTTAACCTACACAACACAACACAACACAACTGGCTCACCCACAATGTAAAAGCAGCTGTGCTAGACACAAAATGGCCCCTGCAACAAGCAGGAACCTCACACAGGCACAAAAAGCCCCAAAAAACCAACTTTCACACTTTGCACACACAAAATTCCACATACAGCTTTGTGAGATTTTGTGTGTTTGTGTAGTTAGAGTGAAACACTACAGAAACACACAAAATCTCAGCTGCACAAATATTTTATTTTATTTTATTTTTATTTTTATATAAAAGCAGCTAAATTTAAAACTTCCTAAACTTTAAATGGCTAGGTCTAAAAAAAAAACAACTAAAAAAAACCCCCAATTAAATATTTTTTTTAAAACTCCCAAAGGGAAAAAAAAACTTACCCAATAGAACAGGGGTCTCCAACCTTGGCAACTTTAAGACTTGTGGACTTCAACTCCCAGAATTCCTCAGCCAGCCAGTTTTCTTTGCCAAGGTTGGAGACCCCTGCAGGCAGGAAGGCAGGCAGGCAGATAGAGCTGCTCACCGATGAGCTTAATTTCAGGCAGGGAGATTCAGTTGCTTGCTGATGCAATGGATTGCAGGGTTTACAGCAAGCGAAGCAAGGCAGACATTGCGACCAGCAGCTAAGGTAAGCAAGCTGGAGGGAGGGAGATTTTTGCTACCTGTTAGCAGGCAACTCAGCTAGGATTGTCAGAGCTTGGATTGCCAGAGCCATTTAGAAGAAAAAAAAGGCTCTGATGATCGCCCGGCTTAGCTGGGCATGGGGGGCAGGGGCAGGGATTTTTGCTACCAGTTCTCCAAACTGCCCACCGCCATCGCTACCTACTCGCCCGAGCCAGTCTGAACCGGGAGCATTTCACCCCTACTATACACTATATTATGTAATATGTATGTACATATATGACATATTTACATAGGATTAAATAGTATATTTTGGATGTTCAGTAGTAGTAAATAAATAGACAGGGAAATTGTATCTCGTTGAGGCCTTTGAGGTGAGGAGAGATCAGGCACCCTAGCCCTCACACTTGACATGAGTGACGTCAAGCTGGCCACGCCTGCCCAGTCACATGACCACCCAGCTACACCCACCCAGTCACATGACCACCAAGCCATGCCCAGACACGTGACCACCAAGCCATGCCCACCAAATAAGCCACGCCCACAGAACCGATAGTAAAAAAATTTAGAACCCACCCCTGGTTCCACTAGCCAGCAATTGTCTTACTTGCTCCTCCACTTCAGATGGACCTTGATTGGCGTCTTGGCTTCAGACACAGAGAAAGGAGAGAGTTTCATGAGGACTTTCCCTCCTATGCTTGTCAAGAATGGAATTTGTGTTGTTATATCACAACAATTCTTAACATACAGCAGCCCTCAGGAAGGCCCTCTCTAAGTGGAGACAAGTCAACGTCTTTGTTCACTTCATAGAATTTGATTCCATTTGGGAGAGAATTCTTCCTTTCCATGAAATACTTCTGCATTTGCCAGGACCCATTGAAGGGAAAGTCTGGATTCTCACAAATTTTGTAGGGTATACACTAAACAAGCGCAGACTTCTTAGTTATGAACCTCTTAGTTTGTAAGAGCGATCGCTCCTTTCCAACGCCACTTATCGCCGCGTTTTGGGGACCCTTCGAGGCGTGGAAGTTTGGAGAGCTTCGTGGACAATAGTGGGACTTCAGCAGGCAGAGTGGTGAGTTGCAAACCCACTCAGCTGGACCGATATCCACTGTCGAACCAACATAGCGCGTCTACCTTCTAATGGCGGACCTGAAGCTGCGATAATCAACAAGACGGGAAGCAAGAAATTCTGGTGAAAGGGGTATCAGAGAGTACTCATATCTACTTTCCCCCATGCACGCTCGAACTCTGCTTGAATTGTGCCGGCTGGGTTGGATCGAAAGGATCTACAAGGGGAACAAGCGGCGACTGAGAGAGAAGGTGAAGACGACACTCGAGCGCGATCGCAGACAAGCTGGCGAGAGATTAGAAAGGAGATATCTACAAAGCGGAGTGGTGGCGCAACCAGAAAGTGGATGCAACTTGCCGATTGGATCGAACGAGAGGTTTCTGGAGATTCGGGAACGCGAATTTGCTGATCGGGAGAGGAGAGCGACTGGAGATTGGAACCGGAAGTGCAACCATTTTAAAAATCAACGAAAAGAACAATGAACAGCTAGAGAGGCAGGAAGGACCACCAGGGGAAGACAAGTTGAATAACACTCGGAAAGTAGAACTGAAACACTTTGACAGTTTAAGACATTAAGAGATGGGAGAAATGAAAACTGGTAATATCTGATTATTATGCTCCCCTACCTAGGTTTTTACATGTGAAGACACTGAAGGGATTAAGAACAACCAAGTAATTAATTATATTGATACAAACTAGCATTAATACCAGCTCATTTGCATATTTATACTGTATTGTTTTATATTTAGTCTCCTATTTGCTTATATTTAGAGTACTAGAATAATATATTTACATAGCTGGGTATAAGCTTGATCATATTGAATATTTAACTTATTACACCTATTTATATTTAAGGACATATTTCTTTTCATAAATTAATTATATTGTCTAACATTATTATTGATTAATATCTGATACTGTGACTTATTAATTGATTAATTAATTGATTATCTATTTAATTATTTATGTACATATATATTGATATTTATTATAAATAAGAATACATCCAATTGATATTTGAGATTTAGATAAATTAAGAGCCATTGTTTTTTATATTCGATTAATTATCAGTAGAACTATAGTTGAATTAATTGATTGCGATACATGACTAGCTGTCAGTAGAACTGTAGCTGATTTAAGTGTGAGTTTTATATCTCAACTTAAATTTAGGAATATTGGAAAGAGATTAGTACCTGAATAAATATAATTAGATATAAATAGAAGAGACCAGTAGACTTGATTGAACTATTGGGGGATTGAATTAATTGATAGATAGAGTAGGGAGTAGCAATAGATAAAGAATAATTAAAGGCACTTAGCATCCCTAGTAGTTTAAAAGAAAATATATCAAATAAAAGAAAAGATAACTAGTGGATGACCATTTGGAGGAACATCGAAAAGATACTAAGAGACCAGGCAAGAGTGTTGAAGGAGATGACAAGCCTTTCATCTACTGTGACCAAAACAGGAAAGAAAACAACCCCAAATCTTTCTAACCCCAAGATTATGATGTCATCACCTGCAATGCAAAAGTCGACAGAAGGCCTATCTAAGATTGAAAAATCAGCCATGATCCCCACCATGCAAGCAATGCAGTTGACGTTGACAATGATACCGTCAGCGAGTTAAGTTGCATTTTTTCATCGCTGCCATAATCAAAGAGAAAAAGGAAAAAAAAAACCAGAGCGAGCAGTACAGTTTGAAATTTAGTGCTTGGAATTTGAGATATTGTCCTTCTCCCCCTTCCTTAATAGATAGGGTTACCCAGGTGATGAAGAGAGGGGGACATTCCTGTGATCTGAAGCAGTTGGCAGAAGAGACTGACTTGGAAGATGGCCAATGGGCATTGAAATATTGTGAGGCAGAAGGGGAGGGGTTTGGTTTTGGAGAATCAGTTTTGGCTGCATATGAGTTTAGGTCGGATCGTAAATTCTTTAATAAATGAGAGATTCATCAAAGACTTTGTGTTTGAGAATGAAATTTATTTGAGATTACGTTGAAACCTGACAGACAACCAAAACTCCTTTCCAAGCCAGGCTGGCTGACTTCAAAGCTCCCACCTCCGTCCCAGATATTTGGGGTGAGTGGAGGAATAGTCCAGATGCCATGGCTAGAAGCCGTTTATCTGAGGAAAGTTTATTTCAAGCAACTGGAGGAGAGCCAGTCCTGACTCCAGCCAGCTTGGATGCCTCGGGGCTTCATCTCCCCCCTCCCCCAATGAAGCCGCAGGATAGCCCAGCTCGGACCGGGACGCGAGCCAAGGAGAAGAGAGATAAGTACACGGGCCCCTTGCCAAAAACTGCGGAGGCCGAATTTCCCTTCCCGAATGTCCAGGGAAAGGGGAAATCCTTAAGCGAGTTGGGGAGGGTGGATTGGCTACTGGATTGGCAGCAAGCCAGGCACAAAGAAGTTTCAGGGAAGCCACTCCCGGCCCCCATAGATGAATTGAAGGAGAAGTTTGACCGTGCCATCCTTCTGGAGGAGGAGAAGCCATCATGCAGGCCAAAGGAGAGGGGGGGACCAGCCGAGCCTGCTCAATTGAGACACCCTAGGCGGAGGCGCAGCCCTTCCCCCCCCCATGGAAGAAGGAGGGGAAGCCCAAAGCCTCATCCATGGGTCCCTCCCTTGCAAAGCAAGCAAAGCTGCCCGGACCGAATACCACCCCCCTACCCTAAACTGAGAGGGGAAGAAGAAGATTATTGGCAACAAGAGCAGGCTTACAGAGCCCCGCACTGGGAAGATAGAGCAGCGAGAGAGGGCCCACCACGCCGCTTTAGAGGGAAGTTCGATGGTGACCCAGACCAACTGGCACAATTCCTCGACACAGCTGAAATCGACATAGAAAGTTATGGGCACCTCTACCCATCTCCCAGAGCCCTGGTCAGTGCCATTGCAGAGGGTCTGGAGGGGGAAGCAAGGACGTGGTCAGCAGCCCTATAAAAGAACAGGGCCCCCCAATTGCGCGACGCTCATGGGTTCTTGCAACTGCTACGAGCCCAGTTCGAAGAGGCAGAGGAAGACCCTTATATTGAAGACGAGCTCAGAAATTGGATGCAGAAGGGGAAGCCTATCAGAGAGCATATCCACGAATTCAGGAGAGTCATTGGGACTCTACCTCCCCTACCCGAGTGGCTACTGCTGTACTTTTTTAGGACGAGCTTGGATAAGCAAATTGGCCAAGTGATCGCTTATCGAGACGTCCCAAACTGACTCTCCGATTGGTTCCGAGTAGCAATAAGAGTCGACAGGGGATTGCGTGCCAACAACATGCCGAAACAGTCAGGTAGCAAGGAGGGAGGCCAACCTGACCAGAGACCACCTGACAGACAAGGAACCGTGACACCACAGCCCGCCCAGAGACCAGTCGTCCCACGGAGCCCGCTGAGGTGCTACAGATGCGGGGGGATTGGTCACCTGGCAGCAGCGTGTGGAACCCCGAGACCGAGACAGGACCTACCGCCCAGGGCACGCCCAGAACGAGGACTCAAGTGTACCACCAACGCACCGAGGAGAACCCCCCAGGGTCCAGAGGCCTTCGCCCACCTGTCCGAAGCCAGAGGGACCCCAGATGAGGGAAACCAATCCCCCGAGTCATATGACAGCGAGGATGAGGGTGAAGACAACCCAATGGTGAGTGGACCCATCCATTCTTTTCTTTTCCATATACGCCTAACAGCCCCAAAGACAGGGACCCAAGGGGTTTTCCAAGCACTAATAGACTCAGGCTGCACGAGGTGCCTGATTAACCTACCCACAGTCCTAAAATTGGGGATCCGTGCCAAAAAACTCAGCCACCCAATCCGATTCGAGCAAGTCGATGGATCCCTACTGGGGGGGACTTACGCCACACATCTGACCGAGCCAGTGAGACTGGAGCTAGCACACCACTGGGAAAAGATCCAATTTATAATAGCCCCCAAAATGACGGACCCAGTCATACTAGGACTCTCATGGCTAGACAAATGGGTCCCAATCATCTGGTGGCAAGAGGGAACCCGCAGGCTGAGAATTGCAAAGGGCCCCCAACCCCTGCTGCTCCAACCAGGGGGGATGGTCCCCATGCAGAAGCCCCGATCTTTCCCACCACGGCAAAGGAAGAAGCCGCCAATGCAAGGGTCCCTCCCCGAGGGTACAACAGAGCAACTGGGGGCCGCATCCGACAGCTCCCACAACACAAAACAGATCCCAGAGGAGTACCAAGACCTTGCAGAGGTGTTTAGCGAGGCTGAGTGTGACGTTTTACCCCCCCCCCCCACCGTGAGGCTGATTGCGCCATTGAAATCATCCCTGGAGCAACACTACCAAAACCTAAACTATATGCTATGACGCCCCGTGAGATGGAAGAAATGCAGAACTACATAGACAAGAACCTACAAAGAGGTTTCATTGAGCCAGCCAAACCGCAGATCGCGGCACCGGTCCTTTTTAAAGAGAAGAAAGATGGCTCTATGCAGCTATTGGTGGACTTCCGCGGGATCAACGTCATCGGCGTACATAACTTATATCCCCTTCCCCTGATGAAGGACATGCTGTCCCACCTGGCCAAAGGAAAAGTTTTCACCAAACTAAACCTCCAAGAAGCCTACTACCGAATACGCATCAAAGAAGGAGATGAGTGGAAAACAGCATTCAACTGCCCCCTAGGAAGTTTCCAATTTAAGGTGATGCCTTTTGGACTGCAGGGAGCCCCGGCGGTGTTCATGCAACTAATAAATGAAGTCCTACATGATCACCTCTACAAAGTGGTTCTCGTCTACCTGAATGATATTCTCATTTACACGGAAACCTTAGAAGAACACATACCCCTCGTCCGCCAAGTATTGAAGAAACTGCTGAAGGTGAACCTGTATGCCAAACTGATGAAATTCAAGTTCCACCAATCACGCCTAGACTACTTAGGTTTCTGAATATCAAATGAGGGGGTAGAGATGGACCCAGCCAAAGTACAATCAGTTCTACAATGGCAACCCCTGCGCACCCGCAGACAATTGCAAAGCTTCTTAGGGTTTGCGAACTTCTACAGACAATTCATCCCCTCGTTTGCGAGAATTGCCAAACCTCTGATGGACCTCCTAAAGACAGGGAGTTCGGCAATGAAGCCCCGCCCGGGACAACCCCTACAGTGGGACCCGACCTGCCAACGGGCATTTGAAGCGTTAAAAGAGATGTTTCCAAAAGAGCCTGTCCTAAAGCATCCTGACCCCGAACAGCCTTTCGTCATCCAAGCCGATGCCAGCGATGTGGCAGTAGGGGCCGTGCTGCTCTGAAAGAACAGCCAAGGGAACCTACAACCTTGCGCCTACACCTCCCGAAAGCTCACTGACACAGAGAGGCGATGGGCGGCATGGGAGAAGGAAGCGTTCGTGGTAAGATGGGCGCTGCTGACCTGGCGACACCTACTAGAGGGGGCCCAGAGACCGTTCGAAGTTTGGACTGATCACAAGAATCTGGAGGCCCTCAGAATCCCACGGAAGTTGTCGCCCAGGCAAGTCCGCTGGGCGCAATGCTTCAATCGTTTCAACTTCGAGCTCAAGCATATCCCAGGTGGGAAGAATTTCCTGGCTGATGCACTCTCCCAGATGCCCCAATATAACAGTGAACGGGAGCAGGTAGTGAATGCCATCATCCCCTCTACCCAGGCTGTGGGCCAGGTGGTCACCAGACAGCAGCGGCGCAACCAGCAGGACCAACTTGAAAGTGATTTAACGACAAAACTAAAAACTGAAACAGAGGCGGACCCCTGGTTCCGAGACAATCAACACCTCCTGACAAAGAGGGATGACCTAGCATGGAAGGGGGCAAAGCTCTATGTCCCACAGACTCTACGCACCCTGATCCTTAAGACGAGCCACGACGTTAAACCAGCGGGGCATTTCGGTTTCCTAAAGACTCTGCACTTAGTACGAAGACAGTTCTGGTGGCCCCATATGAGAAAGGACATAGAAAGTTATGTAAAAAGTTGTACCATTTGCGCCACAATGAAGACATGACCAGGATGCCCTCTTGGACTGTTGCAACCAGTAGCTGAACTGACCAGACCATGGGGGGAGATTGCGATGGACTTTATAGTAGAGCTACCAAGGAGTGGTGGAAATACAGTGATCTGGACTGAAATAGACTTATTCTCCAAACAGGCGCACTTTATTCCTTGCAGTGGGCTGCCCTCGGCCCGTCAGTTATCCAAACTATTCGTGAAACACATCTACCGCCTGCATGGAGTACCCAGAAGAATCATCTCCGACCGAGCGGTCCAGTTCACCGCAAAATTCTGGAGGGAGTTCCTGCGATCTATAGGGTCATCCCAAGGCCTCAGCTCAGCGTTTCACCCGAGCACCAATGGGGGGGCGGAGAGACTGAATGCTATGATAGAACAATACTTAAGATGCTACGTCAACTATCAACAGTCAAATTGGGCAGACCTCCTATCTTTAGGACAGGCTCTTTTGCAAACATCTCTTTTAGCGTATCGAATGCCCGTTGGCAGGTCGGGTCCCACAGTAGGGGCTGTCCCGGGCGGGGCTTTGTTGTTGGACTCCCTGTCTTTAGGAGGTCTGTCAGGGGTTTGGCAATTTTTGCAAACAAGGGGATGAATTGTCTGTAGCAGTTCGCGAAACCTAAGAAGCTCTGCAGTTGTCTGCGTTTGCGAGGGGGTTTCCATTGTAGAACTGATTGTATTTTGGTTGGGTCCATCTCTACCCCCTCATTTAATATTCGGAAACCTAAGTAATCTAGGCGTGATTGGTGGAAGTTGCATTTTGACAGTTTGACATACAGGTTCGCCCCCAGCAGTTTCTCCAATACTTGGCGGACGAGGGGTACATTTTCATCTAAGGTTTCCGTGTAAATGAGAATATCGTTCAGCTGGACGAGAACCCCTTTGTAGAGGTGCTCATGTAGGACTTCATTTATCAGTTGCATGAACACCACCGGGGCTCCTTGCAGTCCAAAAGGCATCACCTTAAATTGGAAACTTCCTAGGGGGCAGTTGAATGCTCTTTTCCACTCATCTCCTTCCTTGATACGGATTTGGTAGTAGGCTTCTCAGAGGTCTAATTTGGTGAAGACTTTTCCTTTGGCCAGGTGGGACAGCACGTCCTTCATCAGGGGAAGGGGATATAAATTGTGCACGCAGATGGCGTTTATGCCCCAGGAGTCAACAATTAGACGCATAGAGCCATCTTTTTTCTCTTTGAAAAGGACCGGTGAGGCGACCCACGTTTTGGCTGGCTCAATGAAACCCCTTTGTAGGTTCTTGTCTATGTAGTTCCGCATTTCTTGCATCTTGCAGGGCGTCATGGCATATAGCTTAGGTTTTGGTAATTTTGCTCTGGAGATGATCTTGATGGCGCAATCAGCGTTGCGGTGGGGCAGTAGAACGTCACACTCGGCTTTGCTAAACACCTCTGCAAGGTCTTGGTACTCCTCTGGAATCTGTTATTTATCGTGGGAGCTGTCGGATGTGGCCCCCAGTTGCTCTGTCGTACCCTCGGGGAGGGGCCCTTGCATTGGCGCCTTCTTCCTTTGCCATGGTGGAAAAGATCGGGGCTTCTGCATGGGGACCATCTCCCCTGGTTGGAGCAGTAGGGGTTGGGGGCCCTTTGCAATTCTCAGCCTGCGGGTCCCTTCTTGCCACCAGATGATTGGGCCCCACTTGTCTAGCCATGAGAGTCCTAGTATGACTGGGTCCATCATTTTGGGGGCTATTATAAATCGGATCTTTTCCCAGTGGTGTGCTAGCTCCAGTCTCACTGGCTCGGTCAGATGTGTGGCGTAAGTCCCCCCCACTAGGGATCCATCGACTTGTTGAAATCAGATTGGGTGGCTGAGTTTTTTGGCACGGATCCCCAATTTTAGGACTGTGGGTAGGTTAATCAGGCACCTCGTGCAGCCTGAGTCTATTAGGGCTTGGAAAGTCCCTTGGGTCCCTGTCTTTGGGGCTGTTAGGCGTATAGGGAAAAGAAAAGGATGGATGGGTCCACTCACCATTGGGTCATCTTCATCCTCGTCCTCGCTATCATATGACTCGGGGGATTGGTTTCCCTCATCTGGGGTCCCTCTGGCTTCGGACAGGTGGGCGAAGGCCTCTGGACCCTGGGGGAGTTTCCTTGGTGCGTTGGCGGTGTGCTTGGGTCTTCGTTCTGGGTGTGCCCTGGGCGGTGGGTCTTGTCTTGGTCTCGGGGTTCCATATGCCTGCTGCCAGGTGACCGATCCCCCGGCACCTGTAGCACCTCAGCGGGCTCCATGGGACGACTGGTCTCTGGGCGGGCTGTGGTGTTGCGGTTCCTCGTCTGTCAGGTGGTCTCCGGTCAGGTTGGCCTCCCTCCCTGCTACCTGGCTGTTTCGGCATGTCGTTGGCACGCAATCCCCTGTCGACTCTTATTGCTACTCGGAACCAATCGGAGAGTCGGTTTGGGACGTCTCGATAAACGATCACTTGGACAATTCGCTTATCCAAGCTCGTCCTAAAAAAGTACAGCAGTAGCCACTCGGGTAGGGGAGGTAGAGTCCCAATGACTCTCCTGAATTCACAGATATGCTCTCTGATAGGCTTCCCCTTCTGCATCAGGTTTCTGAGCTCGTCTTCTACATAGGGGTCCTCCTCTGCCTCTTCAAACTGGGCTCTTAGCAGTTGCAAGAACCCATCAGCATCGCGCAGTTGGGGGGCCCTGTTCTTGTATAGGGCTGCTGACCACGTCCTTGCTTCCCCCTCTAGACCCTCTGCAATGGCACTGACCAGGGCTCTGGGAGACGGGTAGAGGTGCCCATAACGTTCTATGTCGATTTCAGCTGTGTCAAGGAATTGTGCCAGTTGGTCTGGGTCACCATCGAACTTCCCTCTAAAGCGGCGTGGTGGGCCCTCTCTCGCTGCTCTATCTTCCCAGTGCGGGGCTCTGTAAGCCTGCTCTTGTTGCCAATAATCTTCTTCTTCCCCTCTCAGTTTAGGGTAGGGGGGTGGTATTCGGTCCGGGCGGCTTTGCTTGCTTTGCAAGGGAGGGACCCATGGATGAGGCTTTGGGCTTCCCCTCCTTCTTCCATGTGGGGGGGAAGGGCTGCGCCTCCGCCTAAGGTGTCTCGATTAAGCAGGCTCGGCTGGTCCCCCCCTCTCCTTTGGCCTGCATGATGGCTTCTCCTCCTCCAGAAGGATGGCACGGTCAAACTTCTCCTTCAATTCATCTATGGGGGCCGGGAGTGGCTTCCCTGAAACTTCTTTGTGCCTGGCTTGCTGCCAATCCAGTAGCCAATCCACCCTCCCCAACTCGCTTAAGGGTTTCCCCTTTCCCTGGACATTTGGGAAGGGAAATTCGGCCTCCGCAGTTTTTGGCAAGGGGCCCGTGTACTTATCTCTCTTCTCCTTGGCTCGCGTCCCGGTCCGAGCTGGGCTATCCTGCGGTTTCGTTGGGGGAGGGAGGAGATGAAGCCCCGAGGCATCCAAGCTGGCTGGAGTCAGGACTGGCTCTCCTCCAGTTGCTTGAAGTAAGCTTTCCTGGGACAAATGGCTTCCCGCCATGGCGTCCAGACTGTTTCTCCACTCACTGCAAATATCCGGAGGGGAGGTGGAAGCTTTGAAGTCAGCCAGCCTGTCTTGGAAAGGAGTTTTGGTTGTCTGTCAGGTTTCGGCGTAATCTCAAATAAATTTCATTCTCAAACACAAAGTCTTTGATGAATCTCTCATTTATTGAAGAATTTACAATCTGACCTGAACTCATATGCAGCCAAAACTGATTCTCTGAAACCAACCCCTCCCCTCTCTGCTTCTCAAAATCTCAATGCCCATTGGCCTTCCAAGTCAGTCTCTTCTGCCAACTACTTCAGATCACAGGAATGTCCCCCCTCCCTCCATCACCTGGGTTACGCTATCTACTAAGGGGGAGAAGAACACTAGATCAAAAGCCAAGCTACTAAAACTTCAAACTGCTTCTGCTAGCTATTTTTTTTTCTTTTCTCTTGGATCTTCATGGCAGCGATGAAAATAGAACAAGTTAGATCACTGACACAGGCACCCAAATTTTGGAAGAACTTAGTAAGTATGGAGAGGTGGCAGGGTTCAAATTAAATAAATCTAAAACTAAAATGTTGACTAAAAACATGACCAAAGACCATAAGAAAGTTTTGGAGGAGTCAATGGGGATACAAGATGTTAAGAAGGTAAAATATCTGGGAGTATGGATTTCAACAAAATGCTCGCCCCTTGAAGAGGACAATTATGTACCCCTGGTCAAAAATATTAAACAAGATTTAGAAAAGTGGGAGAAGCTCCAGATATCATTTTTAGGGAGGATTGCAGCAATTAAAATGAGCATCCTACCCAAGCTGCTGTACTTATTTCAAACTGCCCCAGTGAAATTAGATAGGAAATTTTTTCGGGAATTTAACTCTACTATCAGAAAGTTTATTTGGGGAGGGAAGAAACCAAGGATTGCAATCAGGAATCTACAAGACAAAAAAGACAGGGGTGGTTTTGGACTCCCAATATGGGAAATTTATCACAAAGCAGCAAATTTAGTATGGTTAAAAGATTGGGCAACTCTGGGAAACAAAAGAATTCTGACATTGGAAGGGTATGACCTTCAGAAGGGTTGGCATGCTTACCTTTGGGAAAAGATCAAGAACATATTTCCACAAACATAAAATAAGGGACACGCTAATGTCGACATGGGGAGAAATAAGACAAAAACAATATGCTAAAGTCCCCAGATGGCTCTCCACGATGGAGGCGATAATATACCCCAACGTATTGGAACTGGGCAAAGCAGTTAAATATAAAGAGATATTAGATGGGGCAGGGAACCTTAAAACAATGGAAGAATTGAAAGAACAGGGCACCCACATAGAATGGTGGACACAAGCACAAATTAAATCGCGATATAAAAAAGATAAAGAGGAATTTGGCATAGAGACAGGCATCAATGGTTTTGACAAGATATGGATGGGCACGGATAATAAAATATTGGCTAAATTGTATAATTACCTGGTGGAGTATGACTTGATAGAGGAGGTGGTTAAGGACCCAATGATAGCATGGGCCAAAAACATTGGACAAACTATAAATTTGAATGAGTGGGACCAAATTTGGAACAACAATCTCAACAACTTATAAGGAAAATCAATATAAGATGATCTATAGGTGGCATTTAGCACCAGCCAGGATTGCCAAAATTTACCCAAATATGAGTCCAAACTGTTGGAAGTGTGGCCACCAGCAAGGCACTTATTATCACTGTTGGTGGACCTGTGCCCAAGCCAAAGAATTCTGGAGGATGATTTGTAAATGGGTGTCGGAAATAATAGGAGATACCATTGAATTAGAACCAAAAATATTTCTCCTGGGAATCTTGAAGACAGAATACGCAAGAAAGAATAAGTACCTAATCACACATATAATAACAGCAGCAAGAATCTCCTTCACCCAACATTGGAAAGAGAAAAAGTTGCTATCTGAAGAGCACGTAATCAGGAAAATATTGGAATGTGCCAAAATGAATAAACTGACGCTAGAAATTAATGATAGAGAGGAAACTGACTACTACAGCGTGTGGGATATGTGGTATGAGTGGTTAGAGAAAATAAAGTAAAAGTGAAGCTTGAGAGAGCTAAAAGTTCAATTTGATGATTATCTAAAAATGAGTATATTGAAATGAGTCGTACTACCGGTAGTAGTAAATAAAATGGAGTAAGGATGTAAGTTTATGTAAATAAAATATAACAAAATGTATTAAGGATTACAAAGTAAGAAATCCTATGGGCAGTACTTTTTAAATTAAGATAATGAGGCAATACCGTGTAAATAATAAGTAAATAATATGTATATGTATATCAACACCACGAAACCGGAAACATCGGAATTGTACTATAATTATTTAACAATAAAAATTCAATAAAAATAAAATAAAATAAAATAAAAATAGCCATTTAGGCAACACATGTGTCTTAATTGCTGCTATCCGTCCCATCAAAGACAATTATAAATTTTTCTACTTCTCCAGGTCTCTTGCAGTTTGATCATATAATTCAACAAAATTATCTTCCTTAATTGTAGAGCACCGGGCTGCTAGCCAAATTCCTAGATATTTAATTTTATTTACAATTTGAACATCCAATCTAGATTCTAATATATCCTTCTGCATCTTTGGAATATTTTTGACCAGTATCTTGGTTTTATCCTTATTCATTTTTAACCCAGCCTCTCTACCATATTCTTCTATCATCTCTATCAACTCTGGGCCCAACTCTAGAGGGTCTTCTAGAATGAAGACAAGGTCGTCCGCGAATGCCTGTATTTTAAATTCTTGCCTTCGTACTTTAAGTCCTTTAATTGCTGAGTTATTCCTAATTTCCCTGAGAAGAGGTTCCAGTGTCAGAATAAATAAAAGTGGGGAAAGCGGGCAGCCTTGTCTCGTACCCCTACTGATTATAACCTCCTTTGTTTTTTCCCCATTAACTAAAATCCATGCCACCTGGGAAGAGTAAATTGTTTGTATCGCCTGTGTAAACTTTTCGCCAAATTTCATTTTACAAAGCTGGGATAACATAAATTCCCAACTCACGCTGTCAAATGCTTTAAAAGCATCTAAAAAGAGAAGTGCCATCTGTTCGTCCGAATGGTGTTCATAATACTCAAGAGCATTTAATACTACTCTCAGATTATCTCTCAACAATCTATGCAGTAAGAAACCATTCTGGTTTCTATGTACGAACTGATTTAAAAAAACCTGTAATCTTTTTGCTAGGATGGATGCAAACAATTTATAATCAGCATTAAGCAAGGCTATTGGTCTATAATTTTTAATATAGGTTGTATTGGCCCCTTCCTTAGGAAGGAGAGAGATATACATCTCTTCCCAAGACTTTGGTATTCGTCCATCATTCAGCACTTCATTAAAGACATCGCGCAACTGGTTCCTAATCAGTTATATGTTACACACCTCTACAGACAGTCCATCTTTTCCAGGGGTTTTGCCAGTCTTCTGTTTTTTCAGACTTTCCTCTATTTCCCCCTCTGAGATATTTCCGTTTAGCATATCTCTTATTTGATCTGGTAACCCTGGCATATTCTCTAGGAAACTGAATTGCTTTCAACTGGTGTCTTCTCTTTGATATAACTCCTGAAAAAATTCATACGCCACTTCTTTTTTCCCCCATTAGTGGCCACTAAATGACCCGATTTATCCCTTAACCATTTAATCTTTCTGCTTTCTATTTCCTTTTTCAATCTGCTTGACAACCATCTTCCCGCTTTATTGGCATGTTCAAAGTAATTTTGCTTTGTGCTCCAAATTTTTTGCACTAACTCAGCTTGGTCCAATAAATTCATATGGTGCCTCACCAATCCTCTTGCTTCTTTCGCTATCTTATCTGTCGGTTCCTTTTGTAATCTCATTTCCCATTTCTCCAACCTGTCTGCCCACTCTAGTCTCTCCTGCTTACCCTCCTTCCATTTTTTGGCCATATATTTAATCACGACCCCTCTCACCACTGCCTTAGCCGTGTCCCCTATTATTTGCAAAGATGTATCCTCTTGTCTATTTTCCTGGAAGAAAAGAGCCAGCTCCCGTTTTAACAACTCCACAAAATCCTTATCCTTGCACAATTCTGCCCTCATCATCCATCGTCCTCTGCTGCACTCTCCTTTCCAGGCAAGCATTAAAGGTTGTGATCTGCCCAATCATTCCCTAAAATTTCAGCCTCCCATATCATTTCTCCTAATTCCAATGACATCCATATCATATCAATGCGGGACCATGATTTATGCCTGGGAGAGAAAAAGGTAAACTGTTCCCTTGTCGGATAAAAGTTCCGCCACATATCTTGTAATCCAAATTCTTCCCTTAATTGATTCCAAATTGCTGGCAATGTCTTCCTACCTTTCTTTTTCACTCCCCCACTTTCCAGATTTATAATCCTTTTCTCTATCCATTATAGCATTAAAATCCCCCATAATACAAATATGTTCATACTCTAATTCTACCAATTTTTTATATACCCTTTTATAGAACTTCCTTTGGTTACTATTAGGGGCGTAAATACCCACCAGCAAGATACATCTACCATACATTATTACTTCGACCATTAACAACCTTCCCTCTTCATCTGAGTATATCTTTTTAGATTCTATATAAGTTTGAACATAAATTGCCACACCCCGCTTCTTTTTGTCTGCCAGAGATACATATAACTCACCCAATCATGAACATCTTAATATATCCATATGTTTCTTCCTAATGTGGACCTCCTGGAGACATATACCGGTTTTTAATTTTTATAATTTTGAAAAGATCCTATTTTGGGGTTTTTTGGAGCATTTAGTCCATTAATATTAATCAAAATCAAATTTCCAATCTTCTCCATATCCTCACTTCGCTTTTGCTTTCACCTTTGTTGTTTGTCTTGTTTCCCATCGGGTTCCTGGGAGTTCATCTTCACTTATATCACTCTTTCCTCCTTTCATTGTCTCTTTCAGTTTCCCACCCTTTTCTGTTCTGTCACTCTTCTGGTTCTCGCAATTCTTTTGTTCCAGTTCTTCTTCACTACTGGGTTTTTATTTACCGTTTTTGAGGTACACATCCTCATGAATTCACCTCCATCTCATCTCACTACAATGCTAGAAACAAAAGAGTAATTTTATTCTTGTTTCAGCAGCACAGCTGAACTGAACAAATAAATATACAAACAAGCAAAGAAGATCTCCTATAAAGATAACACTCCTAATTTGAAAGGAATTTCTCCTTCGTGTGTTCAGTAGGAGACTGTTTTGGACTACTTTCAAATGTTTTCAATGTTTTCTGTACTCGAGAAGAAATCTTTACACATCCTACCGGTTAGAGGTTTCTTTCTTTCATCTGTTTACCTCTATTTTAATAAATCTGATACAGTAAAATTTAATAAATTTTAGTAAGTTTAGTAAGTAAGTTTAATAAGTTTAGAATAAATATTATTAACACGTATTCCTCCATTCTTCATATATTGTTATTTTACAGAATGATCATATACTCATATTAAATTTTAGAATAAATAGCTTCTTAATGGCCTTTTGCTGAAGGCACCTCCCACTCAGAAAGCTGAGAATTCAATCTCAGGGAGGGGCAACTGTTTCTCTCCGAGGGCACAAAGAAAAAAAATCTGCTTCAAACTCCATGTTGCATCAGGAAGGCATCCGTCCAGTAAAAGCTCAGCTCCATTCAGTCGCCTTGACTCTACCCCGAATTAAAGGATTACAGGGTGGTTAAAAGGGAGGATTAAATTTAGAATAAACAAATGCAAATTTTAATATGAATAAATCACCATACAGTAAAATTATGGGTATATGAAGAATGGAGCAATGGGTGTTAATAGGGCCACCAGGAGGAAATCACTGGTTGGCACCAAATGCTATAATCTTCTATCAATTCCATCCTTCCAGACTTTAATAAGTAGAAAATGCCTTTCTTGCAATGTGATATGCCAGAAGCAAAAAGCAGGAACCTTCTGGATTTGAACTTTTTAAAGAATTTGACAATAGTTGAATCTCCTAACACAATTTGGAGCCAGTCAGAGATTTCATAAGTGAAGCTTATGAAGTGAAGCTCAGAATCTACTTGTCTAATGTCCATTTCTGCCTCCATTTTCCATGGATGGTGAGTCCTAACAGCTTTTCTTTGGCATTCCTATTTTTTCTGCTTAGTCCCTGCCTCAGTCCAGATGTGTGGAAAATTGTCATCCTGGATTTGTCAGGAGGGCTCAAGAAGGAGAGCCAGTTTGCTGCTATAACTGCTTTCCTTGTCCGGAGGGGACCATCTCCACTCAGGAAGGTGAGTGACACTGAGGAAAATGGAAGGCCTTGTGGAACTGGATCCATCCAGAGTATTTTGAGGAAAGTACATGTTGAATGGCACTTTGAAGCTCAACTGTTTTCTTGATTATTTTCAAAATGCACAATTTCTTATTTAAAGGGAAGAATAACCAAAAGATCTCCAAGGTTTGGGAGGGTTTGGGAGACCTGCAGAGTGCTCCTGAGGGCTGGGGAGGGCAAAAACTGTTTCTATATTGTCCTTTAGGCCCAGAAATAATTCAAGTAATTTGTTTCAGTATAACACAGTTTTCTTTAATTGTTTCTCTCACACAGGGTATCGTCACATGGACTGGGTCAGGCAGGAGCATCAACTTATATACAGAGAAGGAGGAGCAAAAGGTAAGGAGGGACTTAGTGGGAGGTGCCACATATACAAGAACACTTAACCCTTATTTGTATGTTTACATTTTGTACATTAAGATAGGTATTTTAAATCATAACAAATCCCCCTCTAAAATACCTAATTGTTAAAACAGATAAGACATTTATATTCGCACATTGATTTTAGAAGTTAGATACGTATGTTGTCTGGCGGGTAAGGGCTTTGTCAAAATGTCTGCGACTTGTTCAGTTGTCTCACAGTATACAGCTTTAATGAATCCCATGTTGGATAGCTGTCTCACGTGCTTCTACTTGATATCGATGTGTCGAGATCTTTTTCCTACTGCTTCAGCTGCAGAGATGTCAATTGCAGCTTGGTTGTCCTCATTTATAAGAATAGGGTAAGTAGGTTCTGTCCACACATTGATCAATAAATCGTCAAACCAAGTCAAGCTGTTTGTAGCCTTAGATAAACAAATGTATTCAGCTTCAGCCGTTGACGTGGCAATCAAATTTTGCTTACCAGTAAACCAATAAACAGGACAGTCATTTACAAAGAAAATATAACCGGATGTACTCTTACGGCTTTTAGAATCGCCAGCCCAATCAGCATCTGCGTAGCAGGTTAACAAAGGGTTTTTTGACATGGTTGGTTCTAGGTACAGACAAACATCTATAGTTGATTTCAAATATCTCAATATCTTTTTTATACCTTCCCAATGAAATATGTTTGGTTTATTTACTTTTCTAGATAGAAGGTTTACAGTTAATGTAATATCAGGCCTGGTCCAGTTTGATATATAGAGTAACGACCCAATAATAGATCTATATAATGTGTTATCGGGGAATGGCTCATATTCCTCATTCATATTTTTAACAAAATCAGTGGACATGGGTGTATCAGATGGTTTTGATTCAGACATATTGCATTTCTGTATTAACTCTATAATTTTTTCCTTTTGAGACAATTTGAACCCTTTGCTTGTTTTATCTATCTGCACATCTAAGTATTTATTCACTTTGCCTAATATTTTTAGGTTGAAATGTTTACCTAATTCTTTTGCAAATTCCTCGCATTTTGATTTATGCTTTCCAAAATATAAAATATCGTCAACGTAGACGAGTACGTACTCTGTAGATGTGTTGGTTATTCTGGTAAAGAAACATAAGTCAGATGAAGTGGCGGTGAACCCCATATTTTTTAGTATTTTAGATAAACAGTCATACCAGCGTTTACCCGATTGCTTTAAACCGTACAGGCTCTTATTCAGTAACCAAAAATTTTCTGTCTCTGTGGTTTTACCTGGTGGGGCTTTTACATATATCTTTTTATCCAGGCCGGCATGTAAATATGCTGTTTGGACGTCGTATTGGTATACGTCCAGATTTAGGATAGAGGCCAATACAAATGCAGTTTTCACACTTTTGGATTGAATGGTGGGAGAATATGTGTCCTCATAGTCATCTGGAAATTTTTGGGCAAACCCTTGGGCTACCAGTCTTGCCTTATATAAAAAATTATTGTTTTCTAATTCTTTTATTTTGAATACCCACTTTGTGCCAATAGGGGATTTATCTAGGGGTGATGTGACAGGTGTGTATACCTTTAATTCTTTTAAACTGTCCATTTCCTTTTTCATTGCCTCCTCCCATTTTAATTTTTCCTTTTGGGGTAATTTTAGTATATCTTCATAGCTCTTAGGGGTTACCTTGATTGTGTTGATGGATAATATACAATCTTCTAGTCTTTTTGGTTTGATGTTTCTACTTGATCTAATGGGTCTGTCTGGGGGTGTCCCATCACTGTGCATGTATCTAGCCTCCTTTTTGGTTAAAGTGTCTACAGGTATTATTGGGTGATCCTCTTTCCATTCCTTTCTAGCTATTCTTGCGCATTTGAGTTTGTCTACCTTTATGGGTTTCGGTGTTGTTGTTGTTTTCTGTTCATTGATTGCATGCGTGATGTTTTTGGTTTCGGAGCATAAATCATTGAGATGCAGCTTTGACCAATTAGTGTGTTCATGGAAGTTGGCTGTTCTAGAAATAATGAAATTGTTGTTCTGATCTATAAATCTATAGCCTTTAGTGCCAGTTTCGTACCCCATGAATTTTAATCTTTTTGATATTTTATCTCCCTTGCGTCTCAGCTGTTTTGGGATGTAGACATCAGCCGTTACTCCAAAAACATGGAGGTGACCTATTTTGGGCTTTCTATTATACATGATTTCATATGGAGATTTATTGACTGTGCTGGACCACAAACGGTTTATTGTGTAATTTGAGTAGGTGAGGACTTCGGCCCAAAAAACCTGACCTAAGGCAGCATCCTCCAGCATGCATCTAATCATGGTTTGTAGCAAACCATTTTTCTTCTCTACAATTTCGTTCTGGAA
The DNA here is from genome assembly GCA_012654045.1 of Ptyas mucosa. NCBI lineage: Eukaryota > Metazoa > Chordata > Lepidosauria > Squamata > Colubridae > Ptyas > Ptyas mucosa. Next base: position 656,719 of record WNWU01013651.1, read on the forward strand.
TGGCGAAAATGGGCAGGATTTAAAATGTAATATCCCTTGTTCATTGACCCAATTACAAAAATCCTTGGACAAAAACTCTGATCCCCTGTCAGTCATAATTTGTTTAATTTTAAAGCTGTGTTGTGTCTCTATTTTTTTGTTTCTTTGAATTTTTTGAATGCCTCATGTTTGTGATTGAGAGTATAAACGAAACCATACCTACTGAAATCATCCACAATAGTGAGGAAATATTTTTTCTTATACTTAATTGAGGGTTTTAAAGGACCTACTAGGTTCATATGAATAAGCTGGAATATTGATTGTGTTGTACATGTGGCCCTTTTTGGTTTTGGTTTACATCTGATTTTTGAAGATTTACAAACTGCACAGTCTAAATAATTTTTACAACTCTTTACTTTTGCATCATCTGAACATTCTAACATCTTTTGAACAATTGGAAAACTTGCGTGGCCTAGTTTTCTGTGAAGCAAATGTGCACAGTTGTCATGCATCATTTTACCATTTGTAATTTTGTCTGATGGAACATTATTATCACAATTTTCATCCTCAGATATGCTTCTAATGACCTCCTGATCAATAGTTATGGATTCTTTGTTCCCAGATCTAGATAAAGTGTTGTTTGTCTTGAATTTACCTGGATACAAATATGCTAGCCCCTCTTTAGTGATTATACTGTTTATGTTCTTATTACCCTTATACATATGTACTTCTCCATTTCTGAAGGTGATTACTATTCCATTTTCTTTTGTTAAACTTACAGTAGCTAGTATGTTGTGAGGAATGTCAGGTATATACAATACCCCCCCTACTTGTCCAATTTCTTCAATATATACGTTACCTACCCCCTTTACTAGAACCCTTTCTTGGTTTGCTACTTTAATATAATAGTTCTTTTTGATGAATTCACTCAGAATTTCCTTATGATTGGTAGTATGAATAGTGGCTCCCGAGTCAATGAGCCATGCTGTGTGTGTGTCTAATATTATATTGTTATCGTTATCCAAACCGTATAAAAAGCCATATCTGTTTTCTCTGGAACTGTCTCTATATCTGGTCCTGCCTTTTGGGTTTGGTGATTCTTTGCGTCTGTTTCTATAGTCTGGTGACCGTCTGTCAGAGAAATTCACTTTCCTTTCTGATCTTTCCTTGCTATCATGTTGATTCCTGTATACTGGGTTTTTTGGGCAGTCTCTTTTATAGTGGTTACATGATCCACATATGTGACATTCATTAGTATATCTATCCCTACTTTGTGATTCTGTTCTTCTTCTATTTCTGTCTTCCCTAAGTCCCTTTGATCGTTCCCTTCTTAAGTTGTCCTCCGCTATAAGTCTACTTGTCAGATTCTCTAATGTAAGCTGCTCTAGATTTAAACTATCTAACAATGTGATGTAGTTATCCCAGCTGGAATCTAGAGAGTTTATTATAATGCTTTTCATACTACTTTCAGAGATAACTTCTCCCCTCTGAATGAGCTCAGCTCTTGTTGCATTTAAATTTAATATATGTTCGCTTATTGGTGTCCCACTTCTTAATCTAGCTGCGTAGAATTCTCTTGACATTCTGGTGGTTGAAACTGCATTATTGCTATGAAACAAATTATACAATTTTTGAAAAATTTCTGCTACAGTCAAATTATGTTTAATACTGTGGTAAATGCTTGGTGAAATAGTGGCAATTAAAATATAATAGGCTTAGTGATGGAGGCAGTCCAGATCACAAGTCCATGGCTTATTGGGTGGATTATTTATAAAAAACAAAATATTTTCCCTTAAGTACATAATTTGAAGCTGCTGGCTCCACTCAAGTAAATTTGTTCCATCTAACCTCAGTCTTATAAAGTCAGCTGGGAGTGTGTTTGAATGGTGTATATAATTACCTATGTTCTGTCGCTGTCCATGGTTCAAGTTTTGACTATACTCACAGTAAGGCATGGGCACGCTAGACGTCTATCTGTATTTGCTTGAGTCTATGTTTTCTTCTCTCTTGCTTGTGGGAACGTTCTGCGCATGCTCACGGTTCATTTTCTTCCAGTCATTGCTGAGGAAGGTACTTGAGTTCGCGGCTGTCAGGAGGAGGCTCCACTCGGCCTGGCGTTTTTCGGCTTCGGCTCCGGAAGACCTCTGGTAGTCGTCGGTTGACCAGGAAGCTGTTTGAGTCATCGGGATGCTTCTGAAGCTTTGGTAGTTATCGATTTCTTCTCCGTGGGTCTGGCGGTCAGGTTTTCTGCTGTAGCTGGCTATCCGGTTTTGGTCCGGGTCTCCCTCAGAGGCTAAGCTGGATTGTTCGATGATATTTTCTCCATGGGGAGTCAAGTAGTCTTTTTTGTAGGAGTTTGATGATTCTTCGGGGTAGTACAGTTCCCTTTGGATTTTGTTAGCCATGAGTTCAGTAGGTGTTTCGGGATCTTCCGGTTCTATCTGGGAAATTTTTAGTTTATTTCCAAATGCCTTTTTTAGTACGCGCATGGCATCATTTATTTCTTGTTCAGTGGGTTGCTCACTTGGTATATGCCATGATTGATTTATGTTCGTTTTTGTGTTTTGGCATTTCTCTATTTTATAGGCCCCATTTCCCGCATCAGAATTCGAATCCAGGGCCTCAAGATGTAGTTGGTTGGCCATTTTTGGTGAGTCAGTTAGGCAAGATGGCTGCCATAAAAAAGGCGTGAAATCTTTGCCAGTGTTTCTTTTTTTTTTATTGAAAAAGTTTTAAAAATTTTACATACATTTTCTCCCCCCCTCCCCAACCACCTCCCCCGACTTCCCAGAGCAAGTACAAAATAAAATACAGCTTAAATTCTCTAAATTAAACTCCATTTCACACTTATTATAATCATGATCATTAAACAAATAGATAAAAGGAAAGCAAGTCTTTTTTTCTCCTTATTCCATCTAATTCAACAAAATTATCTCCATTTATAATTACAGCAATTAAAACAATTAAGTATTATCTAATCAAACCTATCATTACTCAATTTGGCTAATTGTTACTTAACAAATTATTAGGTCTATACAATTTAACAAAATATTTTATAACTTCTTTCATTTAAAACAAAACAACAACAACAACAAAAAGAAAGAAGAAAAAGGAAACCCTCACTCAAAAAACCTCCGATTTAAAAAAAAAATTACTATATAAACTCTTCCGTCCTTCACTTTTAAACCATCAAGGTCCAATTATAATCAAAACACTTAATAAGAAATAATATTAACAATAATTTTTAATTAATAATCAAACCTCTTATATCAATACATATTAACAAATCAACTAAGAACATCATTTAAGAACTTTATCAATCCTTTAAATTCTTCATACTAGATTGAACCAATTGCTAATCTTCTTGTCTTCACATCTTCCAACAGCATATAAGATATCTTCATTTACGTCTACCCCCTAAATAAAAATTGCTTCTGTATATATATAAAAAAGCCCCCCGAGTGACTTTGTAATTGTAATTATATTTGAAATGATATCCATCAAATCCAGTCAAAAATTAGATTAATAAATTCGTCAGACATATTAGGGAAACCACCAGATCCACTGCAATTGCCCTAGGTCCATAGTCCTTTTGCCTTGTATTCATTACCATCAAGCAGGAAACTTCAATTTGCTATATTCAGTAGAACTTCTGCGATTGCAATTAAGTCCAAATTTGTTGCAGTCCTTAATAAAATAATCCAAATCGTTCAAGTCAGGGCATATTTCACAACCCAATACACCAGCATTGCTGTGATCTGTTTATTCTTCTCAAATATTCCAATACAGCTGTAGGTTGCCTCCTCATCGTCGCTCATCGCTTAGTTAACTGGCATTAAACTGCTGTCTTTTTTTTCTTTTTCCAAAAAATTCAAAATCTTTAAACAGTTAAACAATACTTTTTAAGGACCATCATCTCATCAAGCAGGGTTATTTTCCATTTCTCCAGTCTTTCTTCTTTTCCTTTTTACGAACTTTCTTCTTAACTTTGATCCCTCTGCCTTTTTTAGCTCCAGTAAAATTTTGCAGTTTTTGGGATTGCATATTATAAAAATTTTGCAGAAATGTAGCTTCTTCTGGAAACAACTCTTTAGGTGCAGATTGAGTTTTATAAAAAAAAATTCGTGAAACCAAAATTTCATCAGCTTGCAACACTTCTTGCTCCTTATTTTGCACAACATTCATCTTTCTCTCCTCAGTAAAATCTGCTATAATCTGTTGTTGTTTTTTTGCATCTCCCAACTCTTCATTCAATCCCCCACTGCTAGATTGCAACTCAGTATTTCCATGTATTTCATTGTTTCCAGCTTGAGAAGCTTGAAATATAGTATCAATTCTTTTCAATAAAGCAGAGGTAATTGAACTCAAAGCTTCCTCAAAATCAGACCATTGAGGGTTAAATAACCCTCCTTTGCTTTCAAAAAGCCCAGCCATCTTGCCCCCCTTCTTCCTTCCCTTCCAGAAGGACAGAAAAAAAAGGGGAAGAGAAAAGAAAAAAAGAGTTTCAAGAAAAAAAAAAAGGGAATCCTTTACAATTTGTAATTTGTATTGCTGCTTCAATTATTATTATTCCTTTCTTATTACATCCACTTTTCAAAAAGGAGTTTTATGTTTCAAACAGGGGCTTGTCAATAATTACTTTTAGCTTTCACTTCTTCACGCCCCGTTAAAACTCAAACGCCATCTTGCTTTCACTTTCAGCTTAGGAAGAATCTTTTAAAGAAAGTAAATCTTTGGAGTTAAAAGGAAAAAAAAATACTTGCTGTTTGATTCATATTGCTTGTGCTCCGCCAGCTCGATTCAAAAAATATCTGTTTAAAGTTGGTGCTGGAATGGTTAACGACATCTAGCTCTGCAAAGCAGAGGCATCCAGAGTCCGGAGTACTGACAGGCTTAACGGGGAGCTCTCATCTTCAAGTGCCAGATTATGGGTGAAATCCGGCACTTTCAGGGAGCTCTACCCCACCCGTCTACTCACTTTCCCCCCTCATACCAGGGGGAAAGTTTTCAAACCGCAAGACAGCCGATAGTCGCTGTTCTTGCAGTTCTACGAAGCCCTGGGCTGGCGCTTCAAAAAGAAGCGTCTGGCGATGTCGCAGTCCCACTGGAAGCCCTTTGCCAGTGTTTCTTAATGAATGCTTAGAAGATGTATTTCTTACCGGGTTTCTTTCATTATGTTGTTATTTGCTTTCTTCTTTTTTCTCTGCTGCTGCTCCGTGATCTTTTACTATGTCGTGGAGTTTCGCAAGCAGGTTCGGGTTGTCTGGGGTTGATTTTATTAATTCAATCAGTTCTTTCTTCTCCTCGTTCCTTATTTCCGACATCAAGTGGGCATCCTTCAATGGTTCTTTTTTGGGTGAGTGTTCACTTGTTTTTGTTGTTGCACTTTGCATGGGAGTCAGTTGAGCTGCCATCCTTTTCTTTGATGACCTAGTGATAGGTCCTTTTCTTGTTTCAGAGTTCTCTTGCATTTTTTAGAATGGCTGGACTTCCCAAACCATCCTCTGCTACCAAACTGTTTCTATATTGTCCTTTAGGCCCAGAAATAATTCAAGTAATTTGTTTCAGTATAACACAGTTTTCTTTAATTGTTTCTCTCACACAGGGTATCGTCACATGGACTGGGTCAGGCAGGAGCATCAACTTATATACAGAGAAGGAGGAGCAAAAGGTAAGGAGGGACTTGGTGGGAGGTGCTACATATACAAGAACACTTAACCCTTATTTGTATGTCCATATTTTGTACATTAAGATAGGTATTTTAAATCATAACAAGAACACCCCCGCTTTTTACAAAAAACAGGCCTGTTTTGGCCTCCCAAACCCTTCCTCATCACATTTTTGCTGTCCCCAGCCCCCAGGAGCACTCTGCAGGCCTCCCAAACCCTCTGCACATCCCATTTTTGTGGAAAACAGGCCTGTTTTTGGCAAATGGGACGCGCAAGGCGGGGTTTTTGGAGGCCAAAAATGGCTATATTCAGTGTATAAGATGCACCATCATTTCCCCCCTCTTTTAGAGGGGGAGAAGTGCATTTTATATTCCGAAAAGTAGGGTAGTTTTTAGAAAATGAGGTTTTCACGTTTTTTCCATGGAATTATTAAGAAATGCATCTTTGAAAATGTCTGTCTTAACTGCTGTTCCAAAAATTATTTCTTGAAATGGAAAAGATGGAATATTAAAGAAATATTGCTTTTCGCTTTCTCAGACACACAAAAATGCACCAAGTGTCCAGATGATTAATATCCAAATGAGGACAGAATCCAATGTATCCCAAAATTATAACCTTCCTGTCTTATGAAGAACCTCTGGGCATCATCCTGGTCTCTTTTGACCTACTCTTTCTCCTAACCACAGGCCTTGTTTTAATCATCTTCATTAAATATCAAGAAACTCCCCCTGTCAAAGCTAACAACCGGGACCTCTCCTATATCCTCCTGGTTGCCCTCCTGCTTTGCTTCTTGTCTTCTTCTCTCTTCATTGGTCAACCAAGGAAAGCCACCTGCCTTCTCCGACAAATGGTTTTCAGCCTCACCTTCTCAGTTGCTGTTTCATCTCTCTTGGCCAAAACCATCATGGTGGTCCTGGCTTTCCTGGCTACAAAACCAGGAAACCAAGTGAAGAGATGGTTGGGAAAGAGCTTGGCCAACTCCATCATCCTTTCTTCTTCTGCTGTCCAAGTTATCATCTGCTCCATCTGGCTGGGAGTTTCTCCCCCACTCCCTGACTCTGACCTCTGAATTCCCAGCCTGGAAAGATCATCCTGCAATACAACGAAGGGGCTGTTGTCATGTTCTACGTCACCCTCAGCTACATGGGCTTCCTGGCTGTCATCTGCTTCATGGTGGCTTTCCTGGCCAGGAATCTGCCTGGGGCCTTCAACGAAGCCAAGCTGATTACTTTCAGCATGCTGGTCTTCTGCAGTGTCTGGGTGACTTTTGTGCCCACCTACCTGAGCACCAAAGGGAAATACATGGTGGCTGTGCAGATCTTCTCCATCCTGGCCTCCAGTGCTGGGCTGCTGGGCTGCATCCTCATCCCCAAGTGCTACTTTATCATTCTGAGGCCAGACCTGAACACAAAGGAGCATCTCACAGCCATAAGAAATGTAAAATCAAGAGACATAATCCATTAGAATATTTAAAGAATTGTAAAAGCTCCTTTTATTTGAAAGAAGGCAGTACTTATTAAATAGTATGAAGGACTCAAAGAATAATATATGCATATGTTTTCAAATGGGAAATGGTTGAATGACTGGAATTCTTGTATTTCCCTATTCATCTCAATAAATCTAGCTAAAGAGAACTCTGTGAAAGTCATTCAGAGGAATTTAATATTCAGCAACTCCCAAGAACCAGACAGCTTATAGAAAATAATTTGAACAATTATTCCTACTGGCAGTGGCTGAAAGTATAGATGTGTGAGAAAGTGAGAGTAGGAAAAGAGGATTTTCCGATTTTTCTCTGCTGGGTTCAAAGACTGTTCAGGTCAGAATCAAATGTTACTCCTGGGTGGTTTCCTAATCAGGCAGAGCCAGACCTTCTGGGAAGCCATTGCGCCCTGCCTGGAGCTTGTGGGGGGCACAGGGTGTGTGTGTCACTTTCCCAGTGCTGAGTCTGCCTGAAGTGGCCTAGTGGTCAAAGAAGCAGCCTAGAAACAGAAAGATTCGGATCCTGGTGAAAGTCAGCTGGGGGGCTCCAGGCCAATCACTGATCCCAGAAGTTAATTGTCAGCCTTTGTACACCCTTCATACTAAAATATATTAATAAGTGAATGAGTGAATCCTGCTGCCTTTTCTTCTCTGGATCTGGATTTTCCCAATCCCGGACTGAAGGTTTCCCTCTGGGAGAGATAGAAGAAGGACGAAAGGCGCAACCCAGATGGGACTGCCCTTTGCCAAAATGCAGGTGACCAACCACACCAGCCATGAGCTAGCAACACACACACACACCACTGACCTTCACGTCCTTGCTCCGTGCTGCCAAAACCCCCCGCTGCTCTTTTGAGAGGAGCCACAGCACACAGCCCCTGCCTGCATCACCCCTTCGACCTCCCACCCATGGAGGACCCACCACCCTCTGCCATAAATCAACTACCCCCCCCCAATTTTTTCAACTTCAATATTTGGCATCTAAGAAAATGTGCAATGCTACTCACTCCTGTGCTTACGTGGTGCCTGGAGGCTGTGAAGGTCTGGATGGGGAGGAACCAACCCAATCCTAACAAAAAACACATTTAGGCCCACCTGGATCTGGAGTGGTGTCGTCTTTTACCTCTCCCCCAGAGGGAGATGAAACCTCACCTTCCCCAGATGTTGCTGTCCATAGTCAGTCTGAAGCCCAAGCGACTCTGTTGGTCACTTCCATCTTGGCAAAGGGCAGCCCTACCCCAGTGGCCCCTTCCTCACTATCTGCAAAGGGGGGGCTGCACACAAGGGGGGACAGGAAGGGGCAGCTCAAAAGGCCCAGAAGGAAGCCTTCAAGTAGAATTTGGGGAGATGAATAATAACAGAACAACGGAGTTGGACAGGACCTTATAGGTCATCTAGTCCAATCTCCACCCAAGCAGGAGACCCTACACCATTTCTGACAGATGGCATTCTAGTGTCTTCTTGAAAGCCTCCACTGATGAAGCTCCCACAACTTCTGATTGCTCTCACTGTCAGAAAATTTCTCCTTATTTCTAGGTTGAATTTCTCCTTGTTCAGTTTCCATTAAATATTCCTTGCCCAGCCTTCAGGTGCTTTGGAAAATACCTTGACCCTTTCCTCTCTGTGGCAACCCCTCAAATATTGGAACACTGCTATCATGTCTCGCCTGGGCCATGCCCAGTTCCTGTGACTGTTCTTCATATGTTTTAGCCAGGTTGAATCTCTCCTTGATTAGCTTTCATCCATTATTCCTTATCTGGAATATGACGAGGATCCAGAGAAGAAAAGAAAGGGGGATTCGAATACTCGTCTTACTCATCCACTCACCCCTTATTTGTAGATACATGCCCTGTGTATGGAGATGTTCATTGTTTAATCACATTGTTAAAGCTTGCTTTTTTTTTAAAGGGGGGAATTGTTGGAAGATGAGAAAATGCAGGGGAGGGGGCAATTGATTGGTGGCAGAGTGCGGCATGTCCTCCGTGGTGAGAAGTTGAAGGGGCATCGCAGGGAAAGGTTGCATGCCACGCTCCTCTCCAAAGAGGGGCAAGGGTTTGGGGCAGTGTGGAATGGCTTTAAGGTCGGGTGAGGGGTGTGTGGTTGGTGTGTGGCTGGTTTCTTCCGAGGGTCCCTGGACAGCCAGGACAGGCTGTTCCTGAGCTCCCAAAGGGACCAGAGGCAAGAAAGGTCTGGAAGGGGAAGAACCGGGCCCACCTGAACCTGGAGAAAAGGAACAATCTGGCCCACCTAGGTCTGGAGTGGGCTGATCGTTTATTCTTCCTTGCCAGGCAGATGGAACCTCCCCTTCTCCAGAGATTGCGGTCTGCAGTTGGGGGAGAGAAGGGTCGAGCCTCCTCCAACAGCCCCCCTCCTACAACTTCCACATAAGCAGAAGATCGGGCCGGGGAGGGTGCGTGGGTCCTAACAGCCCATCATCAGCCAACAAACAGTTGGCAAAGTGGCGGAAAGGGGTCGGTGCCCTTTGGCTGCCCTTCCACTGACTTCTCCACGGGCAGCTGCCAGGCAGAAGGACCAGCGCCCTCGGAGTGAGGGGTCGGAAAAAGGTGGGGGGGGGTGGCTTATTGGGGGGTGGGGGGATAAGGGAAGCTGGGGCGTCCTTTGAGATCATGGGAAGGGGAAGCTGAGAGAGTTCAAACCTGCAGCGGCATTAAAAGCACCACGGATGCAGGGGGAAAAAGTGGGGGGGGGGGGTTTGATACGTGTCCCCGCCCCGAAAAGATTGACTCCCACGCCCCGCTTCCAAAAGTTGAGACTTGGTGCAGCCGCTGCTCCTCCCCTCCCCGAAGTGCCGGCAGCCAAGCACGCAGCCGGTGCTGTTTCTCCCCGGCCAGACGCGTCACAACCTGGAAGGGAGAGAAATCCGCCAGGCTCCCCAGAGCCCCGAGCTGGAGCCCTGTGGGGGCTGATCCACTCTTCCCGAGCACAGCTTCGGCCTGGCTCCCTGGCTGCGTCTGGTGAGATGGCGCTGAGTGCGGCTGCCGCCTGGAGCTTCTTTCCTTGGCTTAAGCCCTGGGGCAGCCAGCCTGTCCACCCAGGTGCTTCTCCTCCGCAGCTCCCGGGACAGCCCTGACCACCTCCCGGGCTCCCCAGCGGCTCTCCTCAGCGGGGGCGCCCGCAGCCTTTGGGAGACGGAGCCCCGGCTCAGCCCGGGAGGGAAGCAGCGCAGAGCCGTCCCTGGCCTCCATCCGCGCAACCCAGATGAGAGGAAGCCCCTCCAGGCTCTCCTGGCTCCTCTCTTGCCCGCTGCGCTCCAAGGAGGGCATCCGCGGGGCAAGGCAGCAGGACGGGAGGTGGCTCGGGTAGCCCGCCTGCCTGGGGTCACCCTGCCCCACCTGGGTGTGGCTCGAGAGAGCGCGACAGGACAGGGGCTTGAATGACAGCTGTCTGTTTGGGCAAGGTCCAAATCTTTCTGGCTCCATGGACCAGCTGCAACAGAAGCTGCAGTGGTGGGGTGGGAGAAGGGCATGGTTTTTCACGCACAAAACCTAGATCCCCCACACCACAGATTAAGCTTTGCACACTTGCCTGCTACTTGTGCAACTGGTTCCCAATGGGCTGTTGACTGGTACTGGTCCGCAGCCCAGGGGTTGAAGACCTCTGCCATAGAGGTCTTCAACCTTTCTGCCATTTTTACCATGACAATGTATCTTTAATGTACTTTTTCAAGTTTCCTAAACTTGACATGGCCAATGTAACTGAGTATGTGAGCCTTCCTGCTCATTGTCCTTTTTTTCCTCTTTCCTTCCCTCTTTCCCAGCATTAGGGCCTTTTCCAGAGGGCTAGGTTTTCATATGAGGTGTCCAAATAGAATATTTGTGTCTGATCATTTTTGTTTCAAGTAAAAATTCTGAATTGATTTGTTTCATGATCTATCAGTTTCTTTTCTTGGCTGCCAATAAAATTCTCAGGAATTTTCCCCAACAGCAAAGTTCAAAAGCATCAATATTCTGTTTTAAAATCCCACTTTAGCTTCTGTAAAGCCTAAGGAAATACTATGACAAGCATGATTTTGATCTTTGTAGGTAGAGATGCTTCACAGCATTTTAATATCTTTTCCAAAGCCTTCACCTGTACTAAGTATAATTCTGTGAAATATTTAGAACATAGAATTACAGAGTTGGAAGGAACCTTGGAGGTTGTCCATTTATTTTATTTTTATTTTATTTCAAATTTATATACCGCCCTTCTCCCTGGGGACTCAGGGCGGTGTACAGCCAAGTAAAAACACATAATACAAACATTAAGAACAATTAAAAGGAATATCTCAATTGGCCAAGATTTAAAAAGACAAACCAATTTAAAATCGTCTAAAAGGATTGTTAGGCCATCCCGGCTTGTTGGAAGAGGAAAGTTTTAAGGGCACAGTGGAAGGCACGGAGGTCTTGGATTCTCTTTATCTCTGGGGGCAGCTGATTCCAGAGGGTAGGAGCCCCCACAGAGAAGGCCCTCCCCCTGGGGGTCACGAGCCTGCATTGCTTGGCTGATGGCACCTCGAGGAGGCCCTCTCTGTGGGAGTGCACGGGTCGATGGTAGGTCGTTGGTGGCAGAAGGTGGTCTCGAAGATAACTAGGCCCTATGCCATGGAGCGCTTTAAAGATGGTAACCAGCACCTTGAAGCGCACCCGGAAGACCACTGGGAGCCAGTGCAGTTCGCGCAGGAGCGGTGTTATGTGGGAGTGCCATGCAGCTCCCATAATTACCCGCGCGACTGCATTCTGGACCAGTTGGAGCCTCCAGGTGCTCCTCAAGGGGAGCCCCATGTAGAGAGTGTTACAGTAGTCCAGGCGAGAGGTGACGAGGGCATGAGTGATTGTGCACACGGAATCCCGATCAAGAAAGGGGCGCAACTGGCGAATCAGGCAAACCTGACAAAAAGCCCCCTTGCCTACAGCCGTCAGATGTTCCTCCAAAGACAGCTGCGTATTCAGGAGGACACCCAGATTGCGCGCCCTCTCCACGGGGGCCAAAGACTCGCCCCCGATAGTCAGCGATGGAGTCAGCTGACTATATCGGAATGCCGGGAACCACAACCACTCAGTCTTGGAAGGGTTGAGCTTGAGCTTGTTCCTCCCCATCCAGATCCATACAGCCTCCAGGCACTGGGACATCACTTCAAGGGCATCGTTGGGGTGGTCTGGGGTGGAGATGTACAGCTGGGTGTCATCAGCGTACTGATGGTATCTCACCCCAAAACCACGGATGATCTCGCCCAGTGGCTTCACATAAATGTTGAACAGAAGGGGCGAGAGGACCGACCCTTGCGGCACTCCACAAATGAGAGGCCTCAAGGTCGACCTCTGCCCCCCTGTCAACACAAACTGCGACCGGTTGGAGAGAAAGGAGGAGAACCACCGCAACATGATGCCCCCCATCCCCAACTCTTCCAACTGGTGCAGCATGATACCATGGCCGATGGTATCAAAAGCCGCTGAGAGATCTAATAGGACCAGAACAGAGGAGCAACCCCTGTCCTGAGCCCTCGAGAGATCATCAACCAACATGACCAATGCAGTTTCCGTGCTGTGGCCAGGCCTGAAACCTGACTGGAATGGATCTAGATAGGACGTTGCCTCCAGGAATCATGGGAACTGTTGTGCGACCACACTCTCAACAACCTTCGCCAGAAAGCGAAGGTTGGAGACAGGACGGTAGTTAACCAATACTGCCGGGTCCAGGGAGGGCTTCTTGAGGAGAGGCCTCACCACCGCCTCTTTCAGGGCAGCGGGGAAGTGACCCTCACTCAACGAAGCGTTAATAATTCCCTGGAGCCAGCCTCGTGTAACCTCCCAGGAAGCCAGTATTAACCAGGAGGGACATGGGTCCAGTAAACATGTGGCCACATTGAGTCTCCCCAAAATCCTGTCCATGTCCTCCAGAGTCACAGAGTCAAACTCTTCTCAGATAATGCTCTCAAGACTATTCCTCGCCATCCTGCCTGGATCTACCCAGTCAGAGTCCAAATCCCACCAGATCTGAGCGATTTTGTCATACAGATATCATCCGAAATCCTCAGCCCTGCCCTCCAGGGGGTCCTCCCACACTCCCGGTTGAAGCAGGGAGTGGGTCACCCTGAACAGGGCCGCTGGACGATTCTCTGATGACACAATAAGAGCAGAAAAGTAATTAGGCTTCACCGCTTTTATCGCCACTAGGTAGGTCTTAATATGTGACCTTACCAGTGTTCGATCAGATTCGGTGAGACTGGCCCTCCAACCACTCTCCAGGCATCTTTTCCGGCACTTCATCTCTCTCAGCTCCTCAGTAAACTAAGGAGCTGCGAGGGATCGGCACTGGGTCAGAGGCCACAAAGGCACAACTCGATCTAAGGCCCCACTAGCGGCCCGATCCCAGGCCGCCACCAGGTCCCAGACCGAGTCATGTGCTAGAACCTCAGGAAATGTCCCAAGCTCCATCTGGAATCTATCAGAATCCATCAGGCGCCAGGGGCAGAATCTTGTAGGCTCCACCTCCCTGCAGCAGGGTGTAGTGGTTCAAAGATCCAGGCAAAGGAGCGAGTGGTCAGACCATGACAAGGGTTCCATGTCTATATCCCCTATAACACTCAAGACCACTCAACCACTGGCCAGAGACAAAAATCAGGTCCATAGTGTGACCCCCCCGTGGGTGGGGCCATGAACTAACTGGGTCAGGTCCATGGCCATCATGGAAGCCATGAACTCCCGAGCCATCTCAGATGTCTCATCAATGGATGGCAGATTGAAATCACCCATGACCATAAGCCTGGGTGTATCAACTGCCACCGTGGCTATCATGTTGAGTAGCTCGGGCAGGGCTGTTGCCATGTGGCAGGGAGCCCGGTACATGAGCAACAGGCCCATCTGAACCCCATGACCCCATCTCACAAAGAGAGTTTCACATCCGACAATCTGTGGCACAGTGGATTCCCTTGAGCCAAGATCTTCTTTATAATAACCGCCACCCCCCCCCTCCCCTGGGCCCTCGGTTGATGGAACACTCTGAAGCCCGGTGGACCAGGGGGACCCCTCCCTCCGGGCCCAACCAGGTCTCAGTGATAGCTGCCAGGTCCGCTCCGCCCTCCTGTATAAGATCATGGATGAGGGGGGCCTTATTTACCACGGACCTGGCATTGCATAGCATCAGCCGGAGGCCCAGGTCCTGAGTATCTAAGCCACCTAGTATCTGAGTGAAGTCTTGGGGACCGGGGCGCGCAATTGCTCTCAGCAAGTGCGCGCCTACAACACATGATATGGTCCCCTGCTCCCACCATATCTGCCCCTCCCATTCACCATGCAGATGGAAAATTCCTCCTCCGGGTGGTCCTCCAGTCCCTCCCCAATCCCTCATCTTGCGCCCTCCAGACTGTCCCCCTGTGCTGGGCTCGGCTCTGACCTTAGTGGGTTTGCCCCCCCAAACCCCTTGGTCTTCCTCCCGGTTCCCCTTAAAAGTCCAATCCTCTGCTGAAACAGGACAATACTATATTATTTCAGACAAATGGCTGTCCAGCTCTTCTTGAACTTCTGAAGTCAAGCCATTCCAGATATTTCTCATTATTATTATTTTTTAAAAATTTGATTTATATGCCGCCCTTCTCTGGAGACTCAGGGCGGCTTACAATGCGCTAAGCAATAGCCTTTATACTTTTGTATATTTATCCTTAGTTCTAGATTGCTTCTCTCCTTGATTAGTTTCCATCCATTGGTTCCCATCTTGCATCCTGGTGCTTTGGAAAATAGTTTGCCCCTCTCATCTTTGTGGTAGCCCCTCAAATTTTGGAACCCTGCTATCATATCTCCCCTAGTTCTTCTTTTCACTAGACCAGACATGCCCAATTCCTGTCACAATTCTTCATACATTTTAGCCTCCGGTCCCCTAATCATCTTTGTTAGTGTTCTCTGTGCTTTTTCTAGAGTCTCAATTTGAGTACCTGTTCCATTAGTGTTTAGATATCCTTTTAGTATATCGTAAAAAGGCAGATGCTATCTATTTCAATTCATTTCAATTAACCTGTCAAGAAAATTTGACTTTCCCCCAGCCACTGTAGGATGTCTGGAATTTCCATAAATGATACCGTTGGAACCCTAAAATTAAAGATAACAAGATGGAAAGATGATGAAAATATAGATAAACAGATTTTTAAAAACCCCGATGTATAGGTCCTGGAGCAGAACAACTATGAGTTCCAGGGATGGTGCTGGTGAATTCTCCATTCTTATTAAAAAAAAACAAAAAACAAGAGTACATACAAGTTAAATGTAAAACGTGTTTTAGTTTATTTTTTTCAAATATCCCTGTCTGCTCTTGTTTCTTCTTTTCCGGGGGGGGGGGGGTCGTCAATGATTTTCTATTTAACTTTCACTTTTATCTAGTTTCCAAAGGATTTTCAAATCAAGACCTGCTAATCTGTACCAGTTAGTTGATGTTTGACCATTTCATCCAACATTTTGCAGGGAAATGGATTCCTGATCAATTAAATAATATTAAACCTTTGTCCTGATTTCTAGAATTAGAGCAATGTTGTAGCTTCCAATTTCCCAATTCTATTTCTCCACTATTTCAAAACAGATTAAACATCAGTCACTTATGATGTCACTCCAAAGAAGGAAAGTTGTTGATCAGACATATAAGAAAACATTGCCAGGTTGCCAATGGTTCAATGGCAATAATGTCCCTTATGAATGACTGCAATCATTCTAGTATTCTAACAGGCCACAATATCAATCATTCTGCACAGAAGGGAATAGAAAGTGAGAAACCATATATATATATATACATACATATATACACTTCAAGGGCAACATGGAGGTAGGAAGTCGTAATGCTGACTCTGTGAGATTCATTTCCACAAAGTTCTTTTCCTTCTGTTTTATCTGCCAGATGTTCTCCTTGAAGATAGACTGAGATATTTCCTCCATATGCAGAAAATCATAAAATTGATCCTCCTGGTGTTCCAGATGCACAAAGCAGTTACTCTGAGCTGTCCTGCAAGTGATGTTTTCCCTGTTCCACACAAGTGGTATCAACCTAGTGACCTCGTCATCAATGGGATGATGTCTCACTTGATTTACCATTTCTATCAAGCTCTATTCAAACAACACCCTTTTGTCAACCTTTATGGTTCACCAATGTAAAGATTTTATTTATTTTATTTATTTATTTTATGCAATTTATATGCCGCCCTGTCTCCGAGGACTCAGGGTGGCTCACAACGGTAAAATGCATAATTCCTTATTAAAAACAATACAAAATTAAAATCCAATTTAAAATAATTTTAAAAATTCAATTCCCCCCCCTCCCATCAGTCCAGGCTATGGAACATCCAGGTCTTCAACTCGCGGCAGAACGAGTGAAGGTCAGGGGCCATCTGGAGCTCCAAAGGAAGTTGGTTCCAGAGGGTGGGTGCGCCCACAGAGAAAGCTCTTCCCCTGGAGGTCGCCAGCTGACACTGTCTGGCCGACGGCACCCTGAGGAGGCCGTCTGTGGAAACACACCGGGTGATTGGGGATCGTCACTGGCTGCAGGGGGTCCGATAGATATCCCGGGCCTAGGCCATGAAGGGCTTTATAGGTGATAACCAGCACCTTGAACCTCACCCGAAGGGCAACCGGTAACCAATGCAAGCCGCGCAGGAGGGGTATAACATGGGAATGTCAGGATGCTCCCATCACAACCCGCGCAGCTGCATTCTGCACCAGCTGAAGCCTTTGAGTGGTCTTCAAGGGCAGCCCTAGGTAGAGAGTGTTGCAGTAGTCAAGACGGGAGGTGACCAGCGCATGAGTAACGATGCATAGGGCATCTTGGTCCAGGTAAGGGTGCAACTGTCGCACAAGGCGAACCTGGGCAAATGCCCCCCTGGTCACTGTCATCACATGGTCTTCCAAAGACAACGGTGAATCCAGGAGGACACCCAAGTTGCGAGCCCTATCCACAGGGGGTAACACCTCACTCCCGATGGTCAACGATGGAATATCTCAGTTGGACCAAGATGCCGGTACCCACAGCCACTCGGTCTTGGCAGGATTGAGTCGAAGCCTGTTTCTCCCCATCCAGGTCTGTACCGCTTCCAGGCAATGGGACATTCACATCGAGGGCATCACTGGGCTGCTTTGGGGTGGATATAAAAAGCTGGGTATCATCAGCGTACTGATTATACCGCACCCCAAAACCATGGATGATCTTCATATATATGGATGAACATTCATATAGATGTTGAACAGGAGAGGCGAGAGGACCGACCCCTGGGGCACCCCACAAGTGAGGGGCCTCATAGCTGACCTCTTGCGTATGGCCCGAGAGATAGGAGAGAACCACCATAAAATGGTGCCTCCCACTCCCAACCCCTCCCGACGTTGCAGCAAAATACCATGGTCAATAGAATCAAACGCCGCCGAAAGATCCAAGAGGACCAGAACAAAGGAATGTCCCCTGTCCCGAGCGCTCCAAAGATTATCCACCAGTGCGACCAATGCTGTCTCCATGCTGTACCCCGGCCTGAAACCCAATTGGTACGGATCCAGGTACTCTGTATCCTCCAGAGCCAATGGGAGCTGCCGTGCCACCACGCTCTCAACAACCTTAGCTACAAAGCGAAGGTTGGAGAACGGTCGAAAGTTGTCCAATATGGTTGGATCCAAGGCAGGTTTCTTGAGGAGGGGTCTCACCACCACCTCTTTCAAGGCAGCAGGGAAGATCCCCTCATCCAAGGATTCCATTATTACTGCCTGGATCCAATCCCGTGTCACCTCTCGGACCACATAAGTTAGCCAGGAGGGACATGGGTCCAGTACACACGTGGTGGCACTCAGCCTTCCCGTGATCCTGTCCACTTCCTCAGGGGTGACAGGATTGAACTCTTTCCAGATCCCAAGACCAGCTGCCTCCTTACCGTCAGACCCTGCCCAGTCAGAGTCCAAACTGTCAGAATCTGAGCGATCATGTCCAGCAGATGCTGACTAAACTCCTCGGCACATCCCCGCAAAGGGTCCTCCCCCACCCTCCGATTTAGGAGGGAGCGGGACACCCTGAACAGGGCAGCCAGCGGGACACCCTGAACAGGGCGGCCATCTGTGGAGGCAATGAGGGCGGAGAAGTATGCCTGCTTCGCCACCTCTGTCGCCGCCAGATAAGATGGTGTAAACAATCTCAACTGGGAACGGTCAGATTCGGAACAGCTGGCTCTCCAACCGCTATCTAGGCCTCTCCTACAGCGCTTCATCTCCCGGAGCTCCTCCGTAAACCAAGGAGCCAACCGGGATCTGCGTCGAGTCAGAGGCTGCAAAGGCATGACCCGGTCGAGTGCCCCGGAGGCCGCCTTTTCCCAGGCATCCACCAGAGCCTCAGCCGGGGCGTGGAAGAGAGAGGGGGGTATTGTCCCAAGCTCTGTCTGAAACCTCTCCGGGTCCATCAGGCGCCTGGGGCAGAACCAGATGGTCGGTCCTGATCATCCCAATGAACTTTTGCATGATGTTCTAATTTTTCGAGTTTCACCTGTATTTGATTGTGTGGAAATTATCAGTAAGAAGAATGCTAAAAAAGTCAGCTCTGCCACATTTCACAACACAAAAATAAAGGTGCTTTTCCCAAAAGCAACTGGACATTGTTGGGTTTTTTTTAAAAAAAGATTTCATTACTTATCCAAGAAGCTTCTTGTTCTGTTTCAGTTCTGTTTCAATTCTGGAAGCTTTTTGGATGAGAAGCAAAATTTTATCTGTGGGCTGTCAGACTCCTGAATGCAACATAACATCATGAGCATGTAGTATGATAGACTTGCAGAGCCGGCACAACGTGTTCATATTGGTACAATATATCATAATGCAATGTTACGCACATATATGTATAGAGGATTGTGTGTTGTTAGTATGATTTATTGGGTATGGGATTTTCTTTCTTTCACTGTGAGTTATTGATATGTATTCATGTTGGGCAGATGCACGAAGGGAGGCTCAGCCAATCTCATTGTATACATGTTGTGCTTTGACAATAAAGATTGAATTGAAAATATTTTCAAAGAAAAAAATACTAAGAAAGTCCAGTTGCCTTTTGGAAAAGCACTTTTGGGACAACCATGACCAGGACAACTGAGAATCTCCATAGACATAAATATTGGAACTTAGTTAAATCTATTGGCATTCTGTTTTACTGAACAGGTAAGGAATGATAGGGTAAAGTAAAGGTAGGGGTGAAATGCTCCCGGTTCGGACCGGCTCGACGAGTAGGTAGCGATGGCGGCGGGCAGTTCGGAGAACTGGTAGCAAAAATCCCTGCCCCCCCCCCCCCCCCCCCCCGCCCAGCTGAGCCGCACGATCATCAGAGCCTTTTTTTCCCTTTTAAATGGCTCTGAATCTCAGCTGAGTTGCCTGCTAATCAGGCAACTCAGTTTGGATCGCCAGAGCCATGTAAAAGAAAAAAACTTTTTTTCCTTTTAAATGGCTCTGCCTGCTAATTGGTAGCAAAAATCCCTCCCTTCCCCACCTCAGCTTGCTTACTTTAGCTGCTGGTCGCAACACCTTACTATAATCCCTGCAATCGATTGCCTCAGCAAGCTACTGAATCTCCCTAAGATTCAAGCAGGCAGGGAGTTGTGGACTTCAACTCCCAGAATTCCTCAACCAGCAAAGTAAAGCTGGCTGAGGAATTCTGGGAGTTGAAGTCTACAAGTCTTAAAGTTGTCAAGGTTGGAGACCCCTGTTCAATTGGGTAAGTTTTTTCCCCCTTTGGGAACTTTACAAAAATAGTTAATTGGGTTTTTTTTTAGTTGTTCTTGTTTTAGATCTAGCCATTTAAAGTTTAGGAAGTTTTAAATTTAGCTGCTTTTATATAAAAATAAAAATAAAATAACATAAAATAATATTTGTGCAGCTTTCTGAGATTTAGTGTGTTTCTGTAGTGTTTCACTCTAACTACACAATCACACAAAATCTCACAAAGCTGTATGTGGAATTTTGTGTGTGTAAAGTGTGAAAGTTGGTTTTTTGGGTTTTCTGTGGCTGTGTGAGGTTCCTGCTTGTTGCAGGGGCCATTTTGGGTCTAGCTTTTACATTGTGGGTGAGCCAGTTGTGTTGTGTGTGTTTAAAGTGTGAAAGTTGGTTTTTTGGGTTTTTTGTGGCTGTGTTAGGTTCCTGCTTGTTGCAGGGGCCATTTTGGGTCTAGCACAGCTGCTTTTATAATGGGGTGAGCCAGTTGTGTTGTGTTGTGTTTTGTAGGTTAAAAAAGGGCAAAGAAGTGACATTGACTTGGCCATACCCACCTGACCAACAAGCCATGCCCTCCCAGTCACCTTACCACTAAGTCCCGCCCACTAATTAAGCCACACTCACAGAACCGGTAACAAATTTTTTTAGATTTCACCCCTGAGTAAAGGTGCTTCAGTATTTCTATCTGTTGCAGCCAAAGTGGACACACACCTTAGATACTGATTCTGGGAGAACTTAGAATTATGACAAATCAGAATATTCTTTCAGAACTGAAAAGATTCAGATGAAGAAGATGCATGGGTTTAGAGACAATCTCATCCTTAATCTATAATTCTTTCTAATTCAGTAAAGTTCCTAGAAAACTAAATCAACAGAGAAAACAAGCCACAGCATTCTGGGTTAAACTGAATGCTGAAGTTAAAACTCCATAAATTAACATAGCATGTCTTATGATGAGTAATTTTCTAGAAAAATATAAAAGAAAAAGATTGTGTGCAAAATATATTTGGACTGATTACAAAATTATTTAATACTTCAGTCAGAAACAAGTTTTCCTGTAGTCAGTTACAAACAGTACCATACTCAAATAATTTGCAAAATAATAATAATAATAATAATAACAACAACAACAACAACAACAACAACAATAATTTGAAAAGGTGTACTTAATATATTTGCAGGGTAATAATCAAACTCTACCAACAGATCCTTGCCTTGGCCTTTGCTGTGAAGGAGATCAATGAAGACCCCCAGATTTTACATAATGTCACTCTTGGGTTCCACATCTATGTCATTCCATGCCAAACTTATCTTTTGACAGAAATCTCAGATTTGGAAAAGAAACACATATTCATGTTTCCCACAGAGTGAAAAGCCCAAATCACATTCAATTTTCAAATGGAAACTTTCGATGAGGAGTTAGACGAAAGCTGCACATCAGAATTGGCAGTAGGTCTGAATTCAGCCAGAAAACAACGTTTTACACAGCGCTCACATTTGCAAAAGAAACACATATTCATGTTCCTCATGTCTGAAAAGCCCAAATCACATTCCATTTTCAAACAGAAACTTTCCCTAAGGAGTTAGACCAAAGCTGCACATCAGAATTGGCAGTAGGACTGAATTCAGCCAGAAAACTTAACTTTTGACACAGAGATCAGATTTCCAAGAGAAACATATATTTATGTTTCCCAAAGTCTGAAAAGCCCAAAACACATTCCATTTTCAAACGGAAACTTTCCCTGAGGAGTTAGACCAAAGCTGCATCTCAGAATTGGCAGTAGGACTGAATTCAGCCAGAAAATTTAACTTTTGACACAGAGTTAAAATTTTCAAGAAAAACGTATATTCATGTTTCCCAAAGTCTGAAAAGCCCAAAACACATTCAATTTTCAAATGGAAACTTTCCCTGAGGAGTTTGACCAAAGCTGCATCTGAGAATTGGCAGTAGGATGGAATTCAGCCAGAAAACCTAACCTTTGACACAGATATCAGATTTGCAAGAGAAGCATATAATCATGGTTCCCAAAGTCTGAAAAGCCCAAAACACAATCAATTTTCAAACAAAAACTTTCCCTGAAGAGTTAGACCAAAGCTGCACTTTATATTGGCAGTAGGACTCAATTCAGCCAGAAAACTTAACTTTTATCACAAAGGTCAGATTTGCAAAAGAAACTCATATTCATGTTTCCTACTGAGTGAAAAGCCGAAATCACATTCAATTTTCAAATATGAGCTTTCCCTGAGGAATTAGACAAAGCTGTTTCCCAGAATTGGCAGTAATACTGAATTCAGCCAGAAAACTTAACTTTTGACACAGAGATCAGATTTGGAAGAGAAACATATCATGTTTCCCAAAGTCTGAAAAGCCCATTTTCAAACAGAAACTTTCCCTGAGTAGTTAGACCAAAGCTGCACTTCAGAATTGGCAGTAGGATTCAATTCAGCCAGAAAACGTAGCTTTTGACACAAAGGTCAGATTTGCAAAAGAAACACATATTCATGTTTCCCACGGAGTGAGAAGCCCAAATCACATTCAATTTTTAAATATGAGGTTTCCCTGAGGAGTTAGGCCAAAGCTGCATCTCAGAATTGGCAGTAGGTCTGAATTCAGCCAGAAAACAACTTTTGACACAGAGTTCAGATTTGCAAAAGAAGCACATATTCATGTTCGTCATGGAGTGAACAGCCCAAATCACATTCAATTTTGAAATGGAAACTTTCCCTGAGGAGTTAGACTAAAGCTGCACTTCAGAATTGGCAGTAGGACTGAATTCAGCCAAAAAACTTAACTTTTGACACAGAATTCAGATTTGGAAGAGAAACATATCATGTTTCCCAGAGTCTGAAAAGCCCAAAACACATTCAATTTTCAAATGGAAAATTTCCCTGAGGAGTTAGACCAAAGCTTTATCTCAGAATTGGCAGTAGGATTCAGTTCAGCCAGAAAACGTAACTTTTGACACAGAGCTCAGATTTGGAAAAGAAACACATATTCATGTTCCCCACGGAGTGAAAAGCCCAAATCACATTCAATTTTCAAATGAAAACTTTCCCTGAGGAGGACTTCCGGAAGCAACCTCAGCGTGTTAGGGACAAAAGGGATGGAGTTCCGCTCCTGGGGTACTAACAATCCCACATCTGGGGCCGAAACAGGTGCTATTATTCTTGGAGAGATCAATAGTTTAAAGGGGAACATCTTAGGACCTCAGAGGAGATTGCAACTTCTTTGAAGGTACAAGATAAAGCCATTAATCCAGAGTGAGGAAAATCCAGCCTTCCAGGGCTGGCCGGAGGCGCTGACAACTGTGTAAGTTGGAAGCGAAGATTAATAACGTAAAGAAGTTGTCAACAGGAGACTAAAATTTAGAAAAACCCAAAAATTACTTGATAGTAAGAAGTAGACGTTGGTGGTAGAGAATCCCAGAAAAAGAGATAAGAGAAGCGGCGACGGAAAGATCAATTGGAACGGAGCCATTTTGAATGGAAACGTGACAGCGCAAATAACTTGAACAGCCAGAGTGCATGGAGAGAGTGTGAATATTACGACTAGACTCAGGGATCATTTAAAACTTTGATACTATTGTATTCTATCAGTGTGGATTGGATTGAGTGGACTGAATCGGATAAATATAGAATAAGAACAGATCGTGCAATACCGAAGTGAACAGAGAGAGTGTGAAAAGTGCAGTGTGCCGGAGACCAGAGGAAGGATTTTGGACGGATTCTTATAAATTAAGCGTGCCAGATTTTATTGGCGTCGATTAGATTGATTGGATGGAACCGGACAACCAGAGAATGAAACAGATTGTGGGAGAGTGTGGAGAGAAGCGGGACAAACTCCGGAAGAACCTATTTGAGTGGATTTTTACAAATTATCATTTCTGACACTTCTAGGTATATTTCTTTTGAAGATCAGGATATAAAGCGTGAGAGTTTTTGACTATTTGGCTATCAAACATTGAACTATTTGGATGTAACTTTGACAGAGAAAAAGTGGCAGATTAATCGGACGAAAGTTGGACATTAGGCGAACAGGAAGACATGAGGAGTTAGACATTGGATATCAGATATTGGATATTAGATTCTTGGACCTGGATTTTGGTTTTACAAGTTGAAATGCAGTGGACTATATAAACTAAATTGGATACTGAAATAAATTCAATGTGAAAAGGGTGATCCAGACTTTGGAATGGTGACTGATTGGAAGAAGGATAAGGCTATATAAAAACAAAAAAAATAAAAGACTATAAATTTAAACCGCAAACAGAAAACAAATGGACAATATAGCTATTGCTGGCCTAAGTTTATTATATTATATTATAACATAATAGAATTGGAAAATAACATTTAACAATTTATTAGTTTTTCTTTTTAAGTATTGATAGTGGAATAATTTGTTTATTTAAATTCAATTAAACAACTATAGTGATAAATAGTGATATTTGTTAAATTTATTTACTTGAAGCTAATCAATTTAAATAACTTGACAGAGTTATAATAATTAAAATAGTTAGAACCTGGTTGGTAAAGGGTTAGGGTTCATATAGAATATATAAATTGATATTGACTTGATTCTAGAACTATTATAAAACTGTTAGAGAAATATATTTTACCTTTCAATTAATTGAAGAATAAGGTAATCGATGAACTGCTAGAAACTTGCCCTTTCCCTGTTGTTTCCTCCTTTCTTGCCTTCCCCCCGCTTTCCTTCTGTCTCTACTTATATTATTGTATTGCTGATTAGAAGTATTCTCAAATAACTTCGCAATAATAACCTTGTATTTAAGTTATAAACATTAACTAGGTGATTGATAATTTTATGAAATTGTGGGCAAGAATAACACGTATAATAGATATGGCAACTTCAAGTATATCAACCACTATCAAAACAACTAAGAGGATATCTCCAACCCAAACATTATTGGTGGCCTCCCCGGCACAGCAGAAGACAGGGGAAATGATAGATAAAGAGAAGACTAATACCATTATAGGTATGCAAAATATTCAGGCTGCCCTTGCAATGATTCAAGAGGGAATGAAAAGGATGGAAGATAAGATGACTCTTAACCATGATGAAACTAAAAGGAACTTTGAACAAATGCGATTGGACGTAAGGGAAATCAAAGATGATATTGAAATATAGATGAGAAGATAGTGAAAATCCAACAAAACATCATGGAAAATGAACAGAGAATCCATAAAGTGGAAGAAAAAACGGAAGCCACAGCCACCAGGTTGGAAAGGATGGAAAATCAACAAGCGATAAGGAGTCAAGATACCAAAGATGCACTGACATTTCTTGAAATGGAGAAGGCATCCTTCTATCTAAAATTCCAAAATATAGAAGAACAGAGAGATGAAGACTTGGGCAAAATTATGATTGAAATATTGGCAAAGGTGACCCATAAAGATAAGGACAAAATAAGAAATGGAATCGATGAAATCTATAGAGCCTTTACAAATTACGCAAGAAGAAACAAACTCCCCAAAGAAGTACATATTAGATTCACAAAGAAAACAATGAAAGAAGAAATATATAGAAAAATGAGAGAGGAGACAGTTATGTACAAAGAGAGGGAAGTTCTAACATTAAAACAAGTACCGAGAAGGGCCAGGGATAGGAGAAGAGATTATAACTTCTTAACTAGACAATTAAACAAGCTCAAGATAAAATTCAGATGGCTCATACTGGAATGGGTACTTATCTCATGGGAAGGAAGAAAATTTTGAATAGATACTATAGAAAAAGCTCAAGACTTTGTCGATCAACACCTAGGATATGAGGGAGAACAGGAAAGCAGAGAAAGTAGAGAAGAACAAAACTCCAGCGACCAAGACGTACAATTAACAAATAAGGAGGACAAGGAACGGAGGAAGGGAAGACTAGGGAAGGAGGAAATGATGGGGATTACACAAAGAATTACAAGAAACACAACAAAACTCAAAATTACTAGCAGAAATGGAAGAAGAATTAAAGCTCATTTCCATAAATATAAACGGTTTAAACTCACCAAGTAAAAGACATCAAATATTTACTAAACTGCAAAAACTAGGGGCAGACATAATTATATTACAAGAAGTACACATAAGAAAACAACAGAAAAAACTACTTGAAAACAAAAAATTAGGAGTAATATACACATCTTTAAGCGAGTGCAAAAAAAGGGGGCTGGTAATATATGTCTGTCACTGCGTTTTTTATTTGCCAGCTGTGCTTTTTTGAACTCTAACACTTACCGTAGATGCTTAGACTCTATCTTTAAGCTAACTGCGCATGTCCACATTCTTTCACCTCTCCTTCTAACTTTCTTTATTCGCCTGCCAAGAGGTCCGGCAGGAATGCTGCCAAAATGTAACTAATTAGCCAGTAAGATGTTTTTTTTTATTCCTTTACAATAAAATGAGTTTCTTAGAATATATTTCGGATTTATTTTGCTTATCGAGTATGCTTCAAGAGAAATGCCACGGTCCATCTCTAATTAAGTGCAATTATCCCAGGAGGGGAACAGGATTTAATTGCCACCCTGACATGTGGTAGCAGAAGGACGGTTTGAATTATGGCTTTTCCTTGCTTGTTACTTAACTGATAAGCAACTAGACTAATTTAGACAGATGATTAATTTAGCGACTGCGGAATGCTGATTAATTAACTGCAAAGATGCCAAAAAAGAAAAAGAAAACCAGATACAAAGCTAAACACATAGATATCTCCGATATCTCTGATGAAGCAGTGGAAGGAACCACAAATTAGTTCTCAATTCTTCAAACACCGCTTGCTTCAGCAACCCGACTAGGAGAAACAGCCGTGGGAGGAGAAACTGATCAAATGCTCTTACAGAGACTTCAGGAACAAGAAGACAGAAAAGCTGCTTTTGAAGGCAACGTGCTGCAACTGATGTCAGTGACGTCCCCTTCTGATTATGCATGCTCTCAAACAATTCCTGCAGAAGCCCAAAGTTTTGAAACGCTTGGTGCAAAGCCAAAGTTTTCACCAACGGCTGAGCATTTTTCCTCCCATGCAGAGAGAGAAATAATTTATCCTCCTCAAAGGCCTGGGTTCACCCTATGTGAACGAGCTATAAAAGGCTATCGTGATCAAGTGGGATTTTTTGAACGTGAGCTATCCCAAGGCAAAAATGGCCTTATCTATGCTTGAGCCAGATAAGAGAGAGTCTTTTGTTTTTCAAATACCTGACTCCGCCATCTTAGCTTCTTCTTTGAAGCCTAAGCCACACCCCCAAGAGGATATTGTGTCAGGCAAATCAGAACAGAGAGCTGTATTCACGTCACATTTATCACACGAAGTCCTCCCTTCTGAGATTACATGCCATGCAGGCAGAAAAATTAACTGAGCAGCCTGAAACTGAAATTGCAACACCATCTGCTGGTGAAAGTAATTTACTAGAGAGAGCCGACATGCATTGCAGATTGCAGGAACATTTACAAGTATTGCATCGGACTTTATCAAATATGTCCTTAACTCACTCACATATTCAGACTGCAATGCAACAATTGTCTCCACAGGCCCAATCTCCAGCACCCCCTGATGGTGCTGGTGTCTTCATAGATGGGGCCATTTTTGGGTCCACAGCAAGTATTTTTACTGGCACAGCCAGCATTTCAAATGCATATTCCACAAAAGGCATCTTCTATTGCTCCACTGGCTGGTGAGTCAAAACTAAAGATGTCAGGACAGAATTACACGGCCTGGGTCAGTGAGGTCACACTATTGCTTCACAGAGAAGGCACCCACTGTATGGTTTTTAATCCTCCAGCCCAGCCATGGAATCCTGCAATAAGAGACTTAGAGACTAAAGCTTGCACAACATTGTTGATGTCCATGGATACTGAACTGCAGGTTACCTTTCTGCCTGATGCAACAGCCCAACAAATTTGGGTCCAATTGGAAAATTGCTACAGGCCAATTTCAATTGAATCTTCATGCTTGCTCATGTCTGAGTTCCATGGTTTGAGATTGAAACCTGGTGAACAAATTGGAGGACATTTAACCAAACTGAAAGGAATGAGAAGAGAATTGAGAGAAAGAGGCTATCTTATTGATGATATTCAAATGATCAGCATTATCATTAACTCATTGAATTATGAATGGAAAGATGCCATTACAAAGATTAATCAAGTCCCTATTGCTCAACACACAATGGACTATGTATGCAGACTTTTAACTGAAGAAGAAGCACTCATGTTAGCCATGCCACTTTTGAGAGGACCACCCACAGCAAGAGCTCCAGCGAAGCGTCCCTTCCGAGGAAGGGCCTACGTTCCAAGGATGCTGACAGGCTACATCTGTAATCGTGTGGGACATGCCACCCGGGATTGTCCCCAACGAGTTCCAGCTCCCGTCTCGTACCAATCCAGAGTAACAGTTTCCAGAGGAGGCAGAGGCAGAAGCAGAAGACAAGGTTATCGTGGTCCAAGGCATGATCCACAAGCTCCACTTGCCACATTGGCTTTAACCAATGATCCACAACCTCATCCAGAGTACGACAGACGGCTTTTGTGGACTTTGGACAGTGATGCAGCTTTGCATGTTACCTACAGAAAGGAACTTTTCAGAGATGCACGAGCCTGAACCTGAACTACGTGAACTTTCTTTTTCCAATCATCCTTGTAAGGTCGTCGGAAAAGGAACTGTTTATGTTGAAGAGCTCGATACATTCATCCTTGATGTTTATTACATACTAACAGCAAATAGCAGTTTCCTTAGTCAGGCTCACTTGTCTAGAGTTTTAAAGTTCCAGGTTCACCACCTTGAAAAAGCAAGTTACATAGTTAAAAATGGAGATATTGTTGCTGAAACCATGTTAATTGGTGGTGTTTATTACTTAAAGCCAAAGCCTAAATTGCAAGCACAGGCAAGTATACAAACTCCAAAGGAGAGTGCAGGCCCAGAGAGAGATGCTCCAGAGAGAGATCCTGTTGCTACTCCAAAGGCTCCTAAAGCCAACAAAAAGAAAATTCGGAAACAGGTTGCTCAGAGCAAGCCTGAGGTTCCTCATAAAACTGTCAATGTTGAAAATTCACTAACTGGTAAACCTTTGCATTACAGGTGTATCCATAAGTGGCATAGAAGATTGGGGCATGCCAGTTTCCGTGTTCTTAGGAAAATGCCAGAATTCGCAAAAGGTTTGGATCTAAAGGGGTGTAAGGTGTTTTTGGATTGTGCTGTCTGCAAGAGAGCCAAATCCAAAGCAGCGGCCATTCCCAAACATGCTACACGCCTGTCAACATGCATTTTTGATTTGGTACACACTGACATAGTTGGTCCTTTTCCGTCAACACTTGGTGGTAGAAAATATTTCCTAACAATTGTTTTTTTTTTTATAAGAAAAGTTTTTATTGGTTAAAAATATACAATATTATAATTTACAATATGTTGAATTTTCAATATCTTTATAGAAAAGATATTTAAATTATTATTTTCTCTTTTTTAAATTCTCACACAACAGACGTTATTATGTTAAATCAAAACAAACAACCGGAATATATAAAAGTTATGTAAGCAAAGAAAGCCAATAGCCAAAATATTATAGTGAGTATAGTGTACAGTGAAGTACAGTGAAAAGAAGGAGTAAAAAGAGATATCAAAAAAAAACCCATTAGATAATAGATTCCCCTCCTTTCTTCATTTCCTAGTTCTAGCTCTTAAAACCATGGCCTGGCCTCCCCCCTCCTCCCGGGCCGCCACAGCCCCACCCGCCCCCGCTCCTTGTTCATCTAATACTTCCCCCTCTTCAGCTCCTGTATCTTCTCCCTCTAGGAAGGACTTATGCTGCTCAAAAAAGGCCTTAGCCTCCGCTACGTTATTAATTTTCTTCCTACTGTCCTTCCAGAAAATCATCAAACCCTCCGGAATCAACCACCTAAAGCCTACTCCCTTAAGGTACAGCTTGTTTGATAAAAAATAATATTTTCTCCTTAATTCTCGTACCTGTCTGGGAATCTGCTTTAGGATGGTGACCTCCTTGCCCCTGTACACCAGCGCCCCCAGTCTTTGTTTTCTCAATATCTCATCTCTCAGTTCCCTTCTTACAAATTTAATATGGACCACTCTTGGGACACTATGTAAAATTGCAAATTGTGAGTTTACTCTATACACCAAATCCACATCCCTTCCAATAGACTCCAAATCTCTTTCAAGAAATTCACCCAACATTTTGACCATCACTTCTCTCAAATTTTCCTGGTCAAGTTGTTCCACGTTTTGAACCTGAGAAAATAAGACATCTTATCTAATTGTAAAGTTAGCATTGCATTTCCTCTCCCTTCTTCCACCCGCTGGAGTGCCCGTACCTCCCCCTCCAGGCCCCCCATCTTCTTCTTGTTTTGCTCTGCCAGCTTTTGAACATCATTTAAATCTTTTTTCGTAAGTGTCATTTCAGACTTGATTTCAGATAATCCTTTTTGCAAATCATCCAACTTATCCAATTTCTGATCCAATTTTGCCAGTCTTTCCAAAATTTTTTCCATGTCAGCTGCTGTTGTTTTGTGGCCCTTGGCCATCTTACAATGGTAGAAGATGGAAAATCCCAAAAAACAAGCCTCCAGGAAAGAAAGAGAAAGAGGGATTGACAGTCGGTGTAATTTTTCCAGTATCCACCAGTGGGCGCTCACAGGAGCAACGAGTCCGGAGTGCAGAGTAGGTCAAACAGGAAGCTCGAGGTGGGTAATGTCTTCAGTCGTAAATAAAGAAGCAGGAAGTCGGACCGCCACCATAGCTCTCCACCGGGAAGAGAGGCCACCAGACCTCTTTAACAAATTCTGATTCAGCCATCCTCAAGAAAAAGTCAGCAAAGGAAGGGGTATTTTTCCATTTCTTTCCCCCTACTTCTCAGCCAGGGCACCTTTCCAGCTACAAGGGGGGGGGGAACTCTAACCCCCCCCTCTCACCTCCAGGATGCCTTGTCAGCTCTCTGCTCCTTGCAGTTAAAACTCCATCATGCCACCTCAACTCTCCGGTCGATCAGCTCCCAATCCGCTGTGTCTTGCAGGTAAGCGCCGGTCCCCTTAGGCGCTGTGGCGCCTCAGCGGTCCCAGAAAAGGCCGCCAATCGCCTCCCTCCCCTGCTGGAGCCTCGGGCGCACCAGCATCGGCCTCCCGGCCCCTGGATGTGAGGCAGGGGACCCCTGGCGAGCCGCCCTCAAACGGCAAACGCCCCAATATTAGGGCGTTTGGCCCATAGGGCCTCCAGATGGGGGGGATGGGACACTGGGGCCAGAGCTAGCCCGATCAGTGTCCGTCGCCTCTGGGACCAGAACCAGAAGTCAACAATTGTTGATAATTATTCCAGATATGGATATGTATATCCTATGAAAGAAAAATCTGAGACCTTTCAGATCTTTAAAGACTTTGCAGCTCTTGTTTCTACCCAACACCAAGTTCTCATCTACAGAATCCAGAGTGATTGTGGTGCTGAATTCATGTCTCAGCGTTTCCAGGATTGGATGCGTAAGAATGGAATTCTTTATCAGACTTTGGCTCCTTACACACCTGCTCATAATGGAGTCCAGAATGACGACAAAGGGTCCTGCAAACCATGATGCGTTATCTCCTAGAAGACGCCAACCTTAGTATGCCATACTGGGGTGAAGCTATCAAATATGCAAATTACATTGTCAACCATACTTGGAGCAGTGTAATAAATCAGACTCCTTTCTTCATGATGTATGGGTACAAGCCCGATCTCAAAAACCTCCATATTTTTGGGTCATACGCTATGGTGAACATTCCCTTAGGACAAAGAAGAAAAGGAGGTCCAGCAGCAAAGAGACTGAGATTTATGGGTATTGATGATAACTCAAAATGGAGCAAATTTATTGACTCCAGACATGTAATTGTGGTTTCCCAATCTGCTAATTTTGAGGAAGATGTTGACTGGTCCAGGATTCATTCCAATGATCCTGGAGTTTATTTTCCTAGAGATGATGTTGTTGATGCCACACAGCCTGATGGCCAAGATTCACAGGCGAAATTTCCATCCACTAGTTCTTCTCCACCTGATGTTCCGTCTTCACAAGCCGTGGATGCTGATGCTAGCGACAAATGTGAGGACGAGGATGAAGCAGAAGAAGAATGGAATGTTGTTCCAAGATGTTTCAAGAGGGCCACAAAAGGAATCCCCCCACAACGATATTCATGGCAACTGACAAAAGCATCCTTGCCTTTGATTTGCAATGTTACACTTCCACCTGATACATTCACACAAATCAAGTATCTTCCTGATTCAGAGCAAGAGAAGTGGTATGATGCAATGCAGGTTGAAATGGACAGTCTAAAGAAACTTAAGGTGTTTACATCTGCAAAACCTCCAGCAAAGAAAAGGGTCATTGGCACTCGATGGGTCTACAGAATCAAAAAGAAGCCAAATGATGAGTCACTGTACAAGGCTCAGGGTTTTGCTCAATGTTATCCTGAGGACTACACAAATACCTACTCACCAACAGTCCGAACTGAGAATGTAAAAATTGCTTTAGCAACTGCAACTATCCTTGGTTTAGAAGTTTTCCAGTTCGATGTTGGCAGGGCTTATCTACATGCTGACCTAGATGAAGAGATCTACGTGAGAGGTCCTCCAGGGTTCCGACAGCAAGAAGAGGAGACCTGGCTTCTACAAAAAAGTCTTTATGGTCTGAAACAGTCTGGTTTAATGTGGTACTTATGTCTTACTGACAAACTAAATTCAATGGGCTTTATTAAGTCCGAAACTGATGAGTGCGTGTTCACAAAAAGATCTAACAATGCATATGAGATAGTTCTTGTTTATGTTGATGACATTGTTTATATTGGTCCAAATAAGCAGATGAGTGAAAGTTTTTCCAAAGCTTTGCAGAGATACTTCACATTGAAATCTTTAGGTCATGTT
This sequence comes from Ptyas mucosa, assembly GCA_012654045.1. NCBI lineage: Eukaryota > Metazoa > Chordata > Lepidosauria > Squamata > Colubridae > Ptyas > Ptyas mucosa. The sequence goes on from WNWU01013651.1 coordinate 689,421, forward strand.
AGCATTTATTTAGGTGTTCAGATTGACAAAACACAGAAGGGGTTTAGTCTTTCACAAGAAGATAAAGTTGAACAAATTTTGCATCATTGCAACACGAAGGATGCTAACACAACAAAGACACCCATGCAAACAGATTTTCACAACTTGACACATGAACCAAATCCTGAGTTCGAGGATCAAACACTTTATCGTTCAGTTATTGGGTCACTGTTGTACATTAGTAGTTGGACCAGATCTGACATTGCACTTAGTGTTAATGTCTTGTCGCGACATGTAGGTAAGGCAAAACAGTTTCATTGGACATGCGTTAAGAAATTATTGAAATACCTAAAGCACACTAAACACATGAAGTTATTGTTAGAACCAACACATACTGATTATGCAGAATTATGTTATTATGCAGATTCTGATTGGGCAAGTGAGTTTACTGGCAAGTGCGTAAACAGAATTTTGTTTCTTGTTCATCTACTGAAGCTGAATATGCTTGTGTTTCAGATGCATGTAATTCTCTAACGTGGTTTGATGCTTTGGTCACAGATATCTGGATACGTCCAATCCGACCAATCACTGTGATGGAAGACAATGAATCGGTGGTTTATATTTCTGAATCACATTTCACAGGTTCTAGGTCCAGACACATTGACATCTGTTATCAAAACATAAAACAATTAGTGAAACAAGGTTTTGTTAAAATGCAGTATGTATCTACACATGATCAGATTGCTGACATGCTCAACAAACTGCTCCCAGCAGCTCAACACGAGTATCTGCGTAAGAAGATGTGTCTTATTTGATGCACTTGATGTCCGCTCAACTGGCAAAGAAGGGGATTGTCACTGCATTTTTTATTTGCCAGCTGTGCTTTTTTGAACTCTAACACTTACCGTAGATGCTCAGACTCTTAACTTTAAGCTAACTGTGCATGTCCACATTCCTTCACCTCTCCTTCTAACTTTCTTTGTTCGCCTGCCAAGAGGTCCGCCAGGAATGCTGCCAAAATGTAACTAATTAGCCAGTAAGATTTTTTTTTATTCCTTTACAATAAAATGAGTTTCTTAGAATATATCTCGGATTTATTTTGCTTATCGAGTATGCTTCAAGAGAAATGCCACGGTCCATCTCTAATTAAGTGCAATTACCCCAGGAGGGGAACAGGGTTTAATTGCCATCCTGACAATGTCAGAGACCATATAAGAACTAAGTTAATTCATACTGATAAAGAGGGTCGAGTGTTAATGATAGAAGTAAAATTGGAAACACAAATAATATTGTTAGTAGCTATTTATGCTCCAAATGGAAACCAAACAGATTTCTACAAAAAATTACACAACAAGCTAAAAGAGTCGGATTATGAAAATGTTTGTATTGTCGACAATTTTAATATGATTGTAAACCCACGAGAAGATTATCATAGTAATAGGAAAAATAAAATTAAAAAGTAGACATTGCCACAAACATTCAAGATTTTGGCACAAGAAATGAGTTTATATGACACTTGGCGAGAATTAAACACCAAAGTAAAACAATATACATATTTTTCTGCCCCACATCAATCGTGGTCCAGGCTGGATATGGCTTGGATGACACCTCAATTAAGCAAAGAAACATATGATGTAGAAATTATGCCTAGTATATGGGCCGATCATAACCCCATTAAAATAGTCTGGAAAGGTTTTCGAAAACAGAAAAGATGGAAAATGGATACAAGTATAATAAAGGAAAAAGAGTATTTACAAATGATAGAAAAGGAAATTAAGATATTTTTCCAAATCAACACACAGGATCAAACGTCGTTACAAAATTTATGGGATACGACGAAAGCCTATATTAGAGGCCTAACTATTGCATATGTGACGAAAAGAAAAAAAGAGAAACAAAGAATTAGGAATGATCTACTGGAAGAAATTAAGATAGAGGAAACTAAATTACAACAGCACCCTAACAACAAGATAGCGCAACAAAAACTTAATCTGGTTAAACACAAATTGAACTTAACTACAAAAACCAAATTGGCACAGAAAATAAGAATGGCAAAGCAGACCAATTTTGAACATGCAAATAAAACTGGACGCTGGTTAGCTTACAAATTAAAAAAGCAAACAGAAAAAAGAATTATTCACCAACTCCACGACGAATCAGGAACTTTATATCATACACATCTAGACAAAAAAAACATAGTTAAAACATTTTTTTCAAAAACTTTACTGACAGGAAGATGTCACGGAAGATCAAATTAGAAAATACCTTCACAAAACTAATATTGGAAGAAGAACACAGAGAGATCTTGAACCAGCCGATATCAATGTTTGAATTGATCGAAGCTCATAAAAAACAAAAGAACAATAAAACCCCAGAACTAGATGGAATTCCCACTGAATTTTACAAACACTGCCAACAACCAATAGATGAAACATTGCTACAAGTTTTTAATGCAGCATTATTGACAGCTGAAATTCCAAAATCCTGGACAGAAACCATTATCACATTAATACACAAAGAAGACACAGATCCGACCCAGGTTAGAAACTATAGACCAATTTCATTACTCAATGGGGATTACAAACTATTTATGTCAATACTGGCACAGAGACTCAAAGCAATAATTCACAAATATATACATTCAGACCAAAATGGTTTCATACCTAGGAAACAGATCAAAAACAATCTGAGAACGATTATAAATATTTTGGAATACTACGATCAGAAGATAGATAAAGAAGTAGCTCCAATCTCTCTTGACGCCCAGAAGGCCTTCGATAACTTAAATTGGTCCTTTCTTATAATACAGCTTGAGTCTATAAACTGTGGAGAGAAATTTCTTAAATTGATAAAAAAAAATTATTCTCACCAAACAGCAAAAATCTCAATAAATGGCGATATGACACAAATTTTTGATATTCAAAAAGGAGTACGACAAGGATGTCCTATGTCACCTTTATTATTCATAATAGCATTGGAAATTCTACTAAATGAAATCAGGAAGGAGGAAGATATCAAAGGTCTCAAGATTCAGGGAGAGGAGTATAAATTGCTCGCCTTCGCAGATGATGTAATTTTCATCCTGGAAAACCCAAGACTATCTGGACCAAGGCTGATGGCAATGATAGAGGAATACGGGGAAGTCGTGGGCCTCAAAATAAATAAACAAAAAACGAAAGTACTGACGAAAAATATGACTCAAACACAGAGGTTGAAATTAGAAGAAGAATTAGGAATTCAATGTCAGGGTGTTGATTGATCCCATCCTGGCTCTGGGATAATCGCACCCTGGTTTAGAGGTTTGGACCGAGGCTTTTCCTCGAAAATATACATTAAGAAAATAAAACCCGAAGATTTCTAAGAGAAACTCATTTTATTGTAAAAGTAAAAATAAAGATAACTCTTACTATCTAATTAATTGGCTACATCTTGCCAGCCTTCCTGCCTCACCTCTTGGCAGGAGAACAAAGGAGTAAGAAGGAAGAATAATGGAGGCTGGAAAAGAATGCACGCTTGCGCACTTAATACTGATAACAAAACTTGGCAAAACTACAGTAAGCCTATTAGACCAAAAAATGACAGCTCAGCTGGGAAATACAAGAACGCAGTGACATTCAAATAGTAAAGAAGATAAAATACTTAGGTATCTGGTTGACAGCAAAAGCAATTACGATTAAAGAAGACAATTATACCAAATTATTAAAACAAATTTAAAAAGATTTGGAAATTTGGAATAGACTACAATTGTCGTTGATGAACAGAATCGCCTCAATAAAAATGAACATAGTACAGAGAGTATTACACCTATACCAGGTAATACCAATACATACGGGAAGAGATTTTTTAAAGAACCTTAATAAAACAATAATGACTTATCTATGGCAGGGAAAGAAGGCCAGAATTAAGATCAAAGCTTTACAAGATTCACGAGACAAAGGAGGCCTGGCAATACCAGACTGGGAACTATACTATAAGGCATCAGGGCTGCACAAGTTGATTAGATCGGCCTCCCACTCTCAGCTGATTTGCTCTCAGCTGTTTTGCGCAGGGCTCTGTTGCTAGCTGCAAAGAGTGCTGCTGGAGCAGATTTTTTCCCCCTAGCTATGCTGAAAAAATGAAACTGAAAGTAAAGCAGGCTCTGCTGCAACGTGACAAAATGAGACAGAGAGATTTCTTTTTCCTCACCAAAAAAGTTAGGTGCAAACAATGGGAAATTTAGGACAAAAGAGGAGAGTTCAAGATTTTAAAACACTCAAGATTTTAAAGTGCTCCTAACGGGTTCCTGGCCTAAAATCCATCAGACTTTTCTGCACCAAAAGCTAAACATTGGATCTCTCTGGATAAGGAAGTAACAAACCAGGGCAGCCACTTCCTTCCACATAGCTCCACTTGGTCAAATCTTGATCGGATTAAGTGAATGGTCTTCAAAATTTAATATTGAAAGAAAAAATTAAAATCAAATCTGCTGTGTAGTGTAGTGGAAACTTACTGAGTGGAAAAACAAGTCTGTCAAAGAAACTACAATGGATGGGAGTGAGGAAATGGTAATAGAAAGGCAGGATGTAGGATAGACACAAATTAGCCAGCAAATTAGGCAAAAATTAGCCAGGTCTTGAGAGTGGAGAAAGGAGGAATACAAGGTGTAAAGAGGAAATGGTTAGCCAGGGGAAATTAACTGAATGAGATAACAGGAAAGGCAAAGTAAAAACGGAAAAACAGGAAAAATCTATTGTTCTAAAAATCCATTAAAAAAGCCCCAGAACTCAAAACAGGCAACTGAGCATGTCTAATTAGCTGATGAATATTATTTGACACACTTTCCATAAATTATCTCCTAATTTTGACGTACATGGGATGTATGATTTAGCAGAAATATGTAGGAGTCAGTCGGGAAGAGCATAACCTTGTAATACCTCAGCCAATGGGGAACAAGGAGGGATGTGTCGCAGTGGTGGGTTTCACTTACCTTTGCTACCGGTTCGTTCGCGCATGCGCAGAGAGTATTTGATTGTGGGCAGAGCCTCCCGCTGCTGCTGCTATGGGCAAACCGGTAGCAACCCACCACTGATGTGGCAGACAGAACAGGGTTGTATAAAAAAAGGAATATGTTGGGTTGGAACTTTGGAGAAAAGCTTCTCTCCCCATTTGTTGTGATAAACAAAATAAAGGCCTTCACTGTGTCTTGGCTGCTTATTGGTCAGGAGAGCTTGCCTCTAATCATGAAGGAAAGTAGGCAGGAGCACATAACAAATCTGATTTCTGCATTCTGCGCTTTTAAACTATCATCTAGACAAATTCAGTGGAATTCTACACTGTTGGGATAGAAATTATTTCATTGGTCCAAAAATGCACTTGTCATTTAGAAGACCTTGTTACGAAACAAAAAACATTTAAAAATACACAGGAGTAAAACTACACATTGAAATTAGGATTGTGGTGTTAATTTCCTTGTATGTACATATCTTTTGGTAAACCTGGAGTTAAAAAGGCATAATACAATTGTCCCGTGATAAACAGAATCTTTTATAACATACATCCCTCTTCAAAAATGCATCAATTTCCAACATTTTTCAGGGCAGTCATTTCTGCAAGAACATGTATTAATCAGGAAAAGCCAATATCAAAACTTCTTTTATTTTCCTGTCTCCAGAAGCAGTTTCCAAGCAGAAGCAAAGTTGGATATGTTCTTTTCTCTAATTCAAGCAGTCAATTTTGCCATTCTGCTACATTTGTCATTTTTTACATGCACATGCAAATCTGAGCTCTGTGTCAAAAGTTAAGTTTTATGGCTGAATTGAGTTCTACTACCAATTCTGAAGTTCAGCTTTGGTCTAATTCCTCAGGGAAAGTTTTCATTTGAAAATTGAATGTGATTTGGGATTTTCACTCCGTGGGAATATGAATATGAGTTTCTTTTGCAAATCTGAGCTTTGTGTCAAAAGTTAAGTTTTCTGGCTGAATCAAATCCTACTGCCAATTCTGAAGTTCAGCTTTAGTCTAATTCCTCAGGGAAAGCTTTCTTTTTTTAAAAATTGTTTTTTATTATTATTAAAATGTAAACAAAGCTATAGAGACATTACAAAGACAAACAAAACCCCCACCACCTACAGAACCCACACAACATTCTACATATATACTTTTTGTCAACAGAATATATAATATTTTACTTTACATATTAATGAGAGAATAATACTAGGTTCTTAATTCAAATACTTTAAACTCAAAATATATTTGCATCATCTCCTTATTCATCTCCTACTGTAATCTTTCACCCTAGTTTCTATCATCTACAGTTGTGCTAATTTTCCTTTCCAGCCATTGGTACCATTGGTGCCACACAAGATAATAGTCACTTTCTTCCTTATCCTGGAGTTCCAGTGTCAATCTTTCCATTTCGGCACATTCTGTTATCTTTGAGATAATTTTATCTTTAGTTGGGAGTTGGTCTGATTTCCAATTTTGAGCGAACAGTAATCGTGCTGCTGTCAAAATGTGTACAATAAGGTATTTCGTCTCTTTAGTGTATTGTGCTGCTGTCATGCCGAATAAAAAGAATTCTGGGCTATCTTCTACTTGTAGATTCGTTATTTCCTCAATGATTTTTTTTATGTCTTGCCAATATTGTTGGGCCTTCCTACATTTCCACCAAGCATGATAGTATGTCCCCTTTTTTGTTTTACACTTCCAACAGAGTAACTGAAGAAAAAAAGGACAAGTACAGAAAATGGAATAGTTGAAACCTGCAAAGATGAAGTTTATGTATGTATGTATGTATGTATGTATGTATTTATTTATTTCATCAAGCATGTATTTGATAACAGATACAAGTGTAAACATAACTATGAATACATGAACTGAATATGAATAAAAAAGGACAGTAGGACAGGGACGGTAGGCACGCTGGTGTGCTTATGCATGCCCCTTACAGACCTCTTAGGAATGGGGTGAGGTCAACAATAGACAGTCTATGGTTAAAGTTATGGGGATTTGGGGAAAAAAAAACACAGAGTCAGGTAGTGCATTCCAGGCATTGACCACCTGTTACTGAAGTCATATTTTCTGCAATCAAGTTGGGAGCAGTTCACTTTAAGTTTGTATCTATTGTTTGCTCATGTATTGTTGCGGTTGAAGCTGAAGTGGTCATTGTAGGACATTGTAGCAGATAATTTTATGTACTATGTTTAGATCAAACCAAAGGCAGCAAAGTTCTAAGTTGTCTAAGCCCAAACTTTCAAGTCTGGTGGCATAAGGTATTCTGTTGCGAAAGTTAGGAAATGTTGCGAATGTTAGGAAAGCTAAGGCTTTGAACGAAGTAAGACTTGCAACAAATGTCAAAAACCATAAAAGAAAGTTTCTTTCAACACATAAAAACAAGAAAAAAGTCAAAGAAACAATCAATTCACTAAAGGGAGAAGAAGAAGATGGCAAAAAGGTAAGAAGCAGCGGGGAGAAAGTGGAACTGCTTAATTCATTTTTTTGCATCTTCTTTACACAAAGTGATATAATAGTGTAACTGGACAGAAGTTTTACACTAGTCAGCTTACCAAAAACAGAACCATAAAGATAGGTTAGGAATGCAAATTAAAATATGCAAAATAAGGTAACAGAACATTTGGCTGTTCTAGACAGATTCAAATTGCTGGGTCCTGATGGACTACATCCCAGAGTGCTGAAGGAACTGGCAGACGTGATTTCAGAACCACCGAAACACATCTGTCAAAGTTCTTGGAGTACCTGAGGACTGAAAAAGAACTGATGTGGGGGGGAAACAGATCCAGGAAATTACAGATCAATCAGCCTAACATCAATACCTGGGAAGATCTTGAAAAAGATTATCAAACAACAAATCTGCAAACACCTAAAATAGACAAGGTTATAAAAAGAATCCAACATGGATTAATCAAAAAACAGAGATTACCTGCCATGACTGGACATCTGAGATCCTCATTACAAGTCTCATCAGTGCTCCTGATCTATATATTGCATGTAATGCATGTCCCACAGCATAAATGGCATTGTAGATATTGTAACTTTCACCCATCGTGCTTGTTTCAAAAATGTAAGAAGGTAGATTCTGTAAATTCCCCTTTCCTGTACATGTTTTCCCCCCCTTTGGAGGGATCTCACCTGGTTTGTGGATCTTGCAGCCAAAGACCAATTCCTACCATATAGGGAGAAACGTGTCCACTTGTGTGTTCAAAGGGTCTAAAGACATGAGAAAATGGCTGAATTCTGAGATATCCCTGGGGTGGTCCCTAAAATGCAAAGCCCCATGGAAGGGCTTTATAAGTGACAATATATATTGAGAGTTCATCACATTAAGTTTCCAACTGGATGTAAAGATCCAAACTTTCAGAAATGATATATTTCTCTGTGTTTCATAAGCAAACACAACCACTTGTACATTTGCAATAGTATTGGAGTCTCCAAACAGAATAATCACTTCACCTTTAGACCAAATGTTGAAAATACGGTGTAATTTCGAATTGAAGTAGCATGAAAATCAGGTTTCATCATTTCAGTGAAGGCCTGGCAGATCTCCTTCTCCTTGAGCATTGGCACCAGAGATGAGATGAAAAATTCTCCATCATCATTTTCAGGGGCCACCAGCCCAACCCAATTCCACTGGAAATACAGGAGCAGCTGGACTAAACCCTCATACTGAGCAAATTCCTTGGGATTAATCCGGAAGAAGGAAGGATAAAGTCTTCTGTCTCCCTGAGGGAACGCAAAGCCAACACCAAGCTGGAGAAAGTTAGAATCCTCTTTAAGAGATAAAGTACACTTTAATGGTGACTTCAAGGGTCCCCATTGTGTGGTTTCTAGCCCCACCAGTCAGATTTACTCATTGTGAGTGATAGGCTTCATCTTCCTCCCTTCTTACGAAGAGCCACCAGTTCCCTGTTTTGCCTGGTTGTGATAGAGCAGAAGTCAAGGGAATAAACCTGATACAGAGAATAAACTGAAAGGTGCAGAAAGTTGATAAACTTCTATGAAAGTCAGGAAGGAATTCCTCTTTCAGAATTATATCAATATCTCTTTGTGGTTATATAAAAATGTATCTTCATATATAAAATACAGAAATCAATTCAACTATAGGATGGATGACCAAAGTCATATACCCCAGATTTATGTCTCCTCCCTTGTTTTCATCCTTGGCTTCTCTCTGTGTTTCTGTTCTTTGTGTGTTCCATATTGTATCCAGTGCATCTCCCTTACCTGTGGGACCTTGAAGATGCTGAAAATGCATTGAGGATTTGGGGTTGTCACCCCCGATGACAGAGAGCAGAGGGTCCTGCCTGTCACATTTATAACCTGGAACCATTCGGCCTTCTGTGGAGAGCAGGGAGAGGCTGATTGCGGAAATCTGCCATTCCATTTGGTAATTGTGGAAGTCAAGTGTGATGTTGGGGAGGAGAACCAGATCCTTGTTGACTTCTTTCACTGCAAACATCAAGGCCAGGAACTGCTGGAAGTTCTTGGGTATGAGTCTATAGTGAGAAAAAAACATAAGGGGATGATGTAAGGAAACTTGTCAAAGACCTTGGAGTACTCATCTCAAATTACCGTTCCCGAGCTCACTGTAACAGCATTGCTAAAAAAGTACTAAGAGTTGTTAACCTAATCTTGCGTAGCTTCTTCTCCAATAATATTGAATTGCAATCTAGGACATACAAATCTTTTGACAGACCAATTCTTGAATACAGCTCATCTTTCTGGAATCCACGCTGCATATTGGACATTAATACAATTGAGTAAGTCCAGAGTCCACTCTTCTGCTCACAACAGAATACCTTATGCCACCAGACTTGAAATTTTGGGCTTAGACAACTTAGAACTTCACCGTCTTTGGTCTGACCTAAGTATAGTACATAAAATTATCTGCTACCATGTCCTACCACCCAATGAATACTTCAGCTTCAACCAAAACAATACATGAGCAAACAATAGATACAAACTCAAGATAAACTGATCCAAACTGGATTGCAGAAAATATGACTTCAGTAATAGAGTGGTCAGTGCCTGGAATGCACTACCTGACTCTGTGGTTTCTTCCTCAAACTGCCAAAACTTTAAACTTAGACTGTCTACTGTAGACCTCACCCCATTCCTTAGAGGTTTGTAAGGGGCATGCATAAGTGCACTAGCGTGCCTTCTGTCCCTGTCCTAATGTTTTCTTTTATTCGTATAATTATGTTTACACTTGTATCTGTCATAAAATACATGCTTGATAAAAAAATAAAAAAATAAAGTAAAATAAAATAAAATAAAATAAAATAAAATAAAATAAAATAAAATA
>WNWU01013651.1:702233-789005 GCA_012654045.1 Ptyas mucosa
AAAGGAGAAAGAAAGAAGGATAATGGAGGCTAGAAAGGAATGCACGCGTGCGCACTTAATACTGATAACAAAACTTGGCAAAACTACAGTAAGCCTATTAGACCAAAAATGAGAGCTCAGCTGGGAAATACAAGAATGCAGTGACATGCATGCAGGCTATGACTGCATGGCCGGTATGCACGTGCACTAAGATGTTAAGGCCAGCTGATTGTCGCATGCGCACCAGTAACTGGCATCTGAGTCCAATCGAGATATTCCATCATTGACCATCGGGGATGAGATGTTACCCCCTGTGGATAGGGCCCACAACCTGGGTGTCCTTCTGGATTCACGGTTGTCCCTGGAAGACCGTGACCAGGGGGGCATTTGCCCAGGTCCACGTTGTGCGTCAGCTGCGCCCTTACTTGGACCAAGATGCCCTACGCACCGTTACTCATGCACTGGTCACCTCCCGTCTCGACTACTGCAACTCTCTCTACCTAGGGCTGCCCTTGAAAACCACTTGAAGGCTTCAACTGGTGCACAATGGTGCAGAATGCGGCCACGCGGGTTGTGATAGGAGTGTCCCAACACTCCCATGTTACACCCCTCCTGCATGGCCTGCATTGGCTACCGGTTGTCCTTTGGGTGAGATTCAAGGTGCTGGTTATCACCTATAAAGTCCTCCATGGTCTAGGCCCGTGATACTTGTTGGACCCCCTGCAGCCAGCAACAATCTCCAATCACCCAGTGCGTTCCCACAGACAGGGCTTCCTCAGGGTGCTATCGGCCAGACAATGTCGGCTGGTGACCCCTAGAGGGAGAGCTTTCTCTGTGGGCACACCCACCCTTTGGAACCAACTTCCTTTGGAGCTCCGGATGGCCCCTGACCTTCGCTCATTCCGCCGTGATTTGAAGACCTGGTTGTTTCGTAGCCTGGACTGATGTGTTTCTTAATTGAATTTTAAATTGATTTTTAACTGTTTTAATTTGGACTTTTAATTTCATATTTTTTTAATGTGCAATTGTGTATTTTATTGTTGTGAGCCGCTCTGAGTCCATTGGAGATAGGGCAGCATATAAATCGCATTAAACTAAACTAAACTAAATCAGCAGACTAGCTGGCTGGTGCACATGCGTGCCATGGAAACCCAGAAGAGGAATGGGCGACACCACGCATGCCGGGTGACATGGCTCTGCGTGCCACTTCTGGCACGTGTGCCATAGGTTCACCAACATGGGTATAGGGTCTCCTGCTTGAGCGGGGGGTTGGACTAGAAGGCCCTGTACTGGACACTCGGACAGATGACCTCTACGGTCCCCTCTGACTCCATTTTTCCATCATTCTAACCACTTGCCTCTCTTCTCACCATAATAACAAGGCCAGGCTTTGGTCACAACCAACTAAGTGAATGGCAGCCCCTGCCCTCCTGTCAGAAGCCCCCCTGAAATCCTCCCCAAAGGCGCCCCTGACAGCCTCCCTTCCCTCACCAAGGAAACTGCTGGCCCAGAGAGAGGGAGGAGTGAGTGAGGGGGCAACTCCTCTGATTTCTGTGGGGCTGAGCTGGGTCCCCCATGGCTGATGGAGGGGAGGATGCAGGAGGGAACCATCCAGATGGAGCTTCTCCCAGGCTGGGATGGGGGGCTCAAAGGGGGGAGAGAAGGGGCTGCATTAGACCAGCCTCCCCCGAGCTTCCTCTGGGGCTCCTGCTGAAGGAAAGCCAGGGGTCTCCTGAGGACACGTGGCATCTGCTTCCTCTTCCTCCTCCTCTTATTTATTGTATTGTTTATTTATTGGTTCGATTTATATGCTGCCCTTCTCTGGAGACTCAGGGCGGCTTACAATGCGTTAAACAATAGCCTTCATACTTTTGTATATACCTGCTTAGTAGGGTTTTTGCCTCCCCCCCCCAGCGGTGTTCTTTTTTATATAAAGTCAGCTTATTGCCCCCACAATCCGGGTCTTCATTTTACCTACCTCGAAAGGATGGAAGGCTGAGTCAACCTTGAACCTGGTGAGATTCGAACTTGCAGTAATTGCAGGAAGCTGGCGTTACTTAAACAGCACTTTAATCTACTGCGCCACCAAGGCTCTTCCTCCTCTTCCTCTCCCTTCTCCTCCTCCCCCTCCTCCTCCTCCCCCTCCTCCTCTTCCTCCTCCTCTTCCTCTCCCTCCTCCTCTTCCTCCTCCTCCTCTTCCTCCTCCCCCCTCCTCCTCTTTCTCTCCCTCCTCTTCCTTCTCCTCTTCCTCTTCCTCTTCCTTAGAAACACTTAGAAACAGAAACCAACCTGTCTCTGTTGTGAAATACAGGAATGGCCCAGCAAGAATATCTTAAATTGTCTGGGACGGAGTCAGAATGAAAACAACCTGAGTTTCAACAAACTGACAGGGAAGAAATATATTATTGGTGGTAAAAGAAGACACACAAAGTAGGTAGATGGATCTCTAATTCTTGTATTTTAATGGGGTTTTCTTTATTTTGGTCTAGGAGTTGATGAGAATTATTCAGAGCTAAATCTGATGTTATTGCAAGGTATTGAACTTCATCTGGGATGAGAGTCACCTCCAACTCAATGAGGACTTCAAAGGCCGGAGGAAAAGCAATGAGGGAGTCAAGAAGAGAAGCCATTTTAATGCTTGATGAAAGAGTCTCTGGAAGAGGAGATCCCTCCCTTCCCATCAAAGGATCTCTTCAGGGAGAAACCAGATCAGTGCAGGGAGTGTGAAAAGATCTTCAGAATGAGTCCTTCTCTTCTCTCCCAGGAAAGGATTTAGAAGGGAGAAATCGTCTGAATGCAAGGACTGGGAAGGATTACCATATAAAGATCCACAGAGGCCAAAAATCAGATCAAGGCAATTTAGGATTAATATATGGAGATCTGATATAAAAGAAAATCCCAGACAGGCCCCACTCTTCACGTTAGGCAGAATTCTGGGATACTGATTGCTTCTTTGACATTAGAAGACAGGCAGCACCAGTGTTAAGTGACATCAACCTAGAGTGGCACCAAACTCTGTAGCTCTGGGAGACCTTCCCCAGCAGTCCCTGGAGACAAGAGGCCATGTTGAAGGACAGCAGAAGTCAATTCCCTGGTGTTGAACTGTCTTCTCCAGCATCACTTTCTGGAATTGTCCTGACAGGAAGGACCACAACCACTACAGAACTGAGCCCCCAGGGGTGTAACTGTAACTTTTCACTAACTTGCTTTTCTCCAGCTTCTCCTCTGCACATGGAGCCCAGAAAAAGTTCAGGAACCCAAGAGGAGAAGTTGCTTCTCCCTGTAATTAGGAACACCTGGGTCTTTGAGATCTGTTATGCTATTTCTTCAGACACTGCCTTTGATGTAGATAGAAGCCATAAGCAAAGGATCTTGCATCAGAAAAGGGTAAGTTCCTTAGCTCAAGGTCTGTGGGAAGAAGTTTTGGGATGGGCAGGGACTATGCTCTTGATTGTACCTTTGTCTCCTTTTCAGAAGATAGCTTTTCTCTATTTAAAGCCTTGGCATTTCCATCTTCTGAGAGTGCTTTGAATTCTTCCGATTATTTGAGTTGTTTCTCTTGGAAACAGAAAGGGGATTAATAAAGCTCCATGAATGATGGACCTCCTGCTTCTGCTTCTGATGCTGCTGGTGTCCTAGTCAGTCTCTGGGAAGCTTAGAAAGAAATGCCCGCTGAGTTTGGAGCACCAGGATGGAAACAATCCACGGAGCTTTTACAGGCCAGGAGACCATCTCATTGGCATAATCAAAACTACAAAAGAAATATCGCCCATAATGTTGCCTTTCAACATGGCTCCTTTTATTCAGTCTGATTCATAAGTCATTCAAAATAATTAAGTGGGATTCCTTCCTTTTTTTTAGTTCTAAAATTCTCCTTCTTTTCTTCTTATTCCACCTACTTCTATATACCTACTTCATAAATATACAGTATCTGTCTAATTTCCTGAATGATTTCAATTTTCATAGCTTTTCTCTTTTGTCTTATTTTGCTGAGGAAATTAAAATCCAAACCTAGGGTTGAAGAAATCCTGAAAGATTCAAGCTTATTTTCCTCTCCGGTTATTTTACTTTTGTTTAAAGTAATGATTGAAACAGTTGTACTCGTGTCTGCCCCACCCATTTCAATATTTGTGTAACTGATCCTTGGCTTTGGATCAATAAAGTCTGCTTAAGGCTCAATAGGCTTGTGGAGAGAAAATGGATTAATTTTTTTTTAAAAAGGATTTGCTGTTGCTCTTGTTGATAATAACATGAATATTTTTTTACAGTAGATTTTCTTTTCGTTTTTCACAAATCTTAGAATTAATTTTTGCCATTCAAATGGTCAACAACAATTCTCAGCTCCTGCACAATCTCACATTTGGCTACAACCTCCATGTGATCCCATGTCAGAAAAGCAGAATTCTCTCTGTGAATGGAAGCAAGGTAGCTGGACAGCTCCATTCATGAACAGAAGTGCCATTCATGCCTATTCATAGGCAAAGTGCTGCTGGTTACCACCCCAATTCTGTCTTCTAGGCCAAGGCGGACATATTAATGTCTCTCCTCTAGATAAGAACATAATCCTTGAACAACTGACCCCTGTAAACTGCATCTTCATAGCCGTTAGAAGCCTTTTGCGGGGCTTCATATACAGCCTTAGGGATGGGACTGTCAATGAAGAGCCTGGGTGAAGAAGAGCCTGGGGGGCGCAGCGGACTAGAAGAGCCTGGGTGGCGCAGTGGACTAAACTGCTGCTGTTAAAGTAGCACTTAGCTGCCAGCTGCCTGCTATTACTGAGAGTTCAATTCTCACCAGGCTCAAGGTTGACTCAGCCTTCCATCCTTTCGAGGAAGGTAAAATGAGGACCCGGTTTGTGGGGGCAATAAACTGACTTTGTTTAAAATAGAACACCATTCGGGGGGGGGGGAAGCCCTACTAAGCAGGTATATACAAAAGTATGAAGGCTATAGTCCATAGGCTGTCACTTTCCTGCATATTAGTGAGCTCTCATACCAAAATAGATATTTCTGGAACAGATGGAAAATTTCACTTCAGGCACAAGCAATTTTAAAATCATCTCCAATTCAAGATTAATACATGGAGTTCTGATATAAAAGAAAATCACCAACAGGCCCTACACTGAACATTAGGCAGGGTTCAAGGGTACTGATTGCTTCCTTGGCATTAGAAGATAGGCAGCATTAGAGTTAAGTGCCACCAACCTTCATAACTTCCCCAGCAGTCTCTGGAGACAAAAAGCCATATTGAAGGACAGAGGAAGTCAGTTTTCTTGTTATTGAACTATCTTCATCCATCATCACTTTCTGGGCATGTCCTGACAAGAGGGCAGATCCCAAGGGGTGTATCTTGATTTTTCACTAACCTGCTTTCCTCCAGCCTCTCTTCTGCCCTTGGAGCACAGAAGTTCAGGATCCCAAGAGGAGGAGTTGCTTCTCATTGAAATTATAACCACGTGACCTGACTTTTGAGATCTTACGCTGCTTCTCCAGTTACTGCCTCTGATGTAGACCTCAGAATGAAGCCATAGCAAAGGACCTTGTATCGGAAAAGGATACATTTGTCAAGCTCTGTGGGAACAAATTTTGGAACAGGCAGGGGCTGTGCTGTTGAATGTACCTTTCTCTCTTTTTTAGGTGAAATTCAGTTTGTCTCTGTCTGAATCAGGAAAGTCACTGGTCTTTCCATCTTGTGGGACTACTTTGAACCCTTCCAACTCTTCTTGTTGTTCATATTTAGAAATTGGAAGAGGATTAATTCAGCCCTATGAATTATGGATCTCCTGCTTCTTGTTCTGATGCTGCTGCTGTCCCAGCCAGTCTCTGGGAAGCTTGGAATGAAGTGTCCGCTGATTTTGGAGAATAAGGATGGAAACAATCCATGGAGCTTTTATAGGCCAGGGGACCATCACATCAGTATAGTCAGCAGTGCATCAACAATATCGCATACAATGTTGAGCTTCAACATGACTCCTAATCAGTTGGATGTGTAAGTCATTCAGGGTGATGGAGTTGCATTCTGTTTCCACTTCCAACACTCTTCTTTTTCTTTTCTTACTCCACTCACTCCTATGTTGCAGGGTCTGTCTAATTTCCTGAATCATTTGGATTTCCATGGCTTCTCTCTTTTGTCTTATTGTCTAGAAGGGAGTCAGATCCAAAAATGGGGCAGAAAAAAAATCTGAAAGAAATCCATATTATTTTCCTCTCCTATCCAATTCTGAGTTTATTACTTGAATACTGATTTTTGTTTAAACGAATTGTGATTGTTGTAGCTTCCCTTGCCCTGCTTGTTTCATGTTTTCCAACAGCTTATTGATCTTCAATGCCTGATCCTTATAGGAATAGAGGGTAACTTGTCTTTAGAATGGCTAGGACGGCCCAGAAAACTTGTAAAGTAAAATAAACTGCAGAAAAAACAATTCCAACTAGCCTGCCTTCCATTGAGGACCTGTATAATGCATGAGTCAGAAAGAGGGCTGTGAAAACATCTACAAACCCCTCACATCCTGGACATAAATTCTTCCCTCAAGATGTCGCTACAGGGCACTGCACACCAGAACAACTACACAATTTCCCCCGTTGCCATCACTCTGCTTAACAACCAATTCCCACAACATTGTCTATGCTCTAGGATGTCAAGCCACCCAGTAGGGCTGTATTACTATTATTCTTCTCATCCTTCCCATTTAGTATCCTATTATGATTTATGTTGATCACTGAGTGTAGTATCTTACGATTTATGATGATTGTATTTTATGATTATGATCATGATTTATCACATGTTGCTTGCATGTAATCTGAGAGTTTATTCACTGGAGACAAATTTCTTGTGTGTCCAATCATATTTGGTTAATAAAGAATTCTCTTCTACTCTACTCTACTCTACTCTACTCTACTCTATGCCACACCACGCCACGCCACGCCACGCCACTCTATTAATATTCTCTGCCTTTTCTGATCTGCTTTGATGTTTGGATTATTTTGAAACCTGGTTACTGGGCTGATGAAAATTAATACTGCTACATATCAGGATGTATTTGTGATGTTTAACTCTATTGGAAGACCTATCTGTCCATCCTAGCAGTTTGGTGGTTTGGTGGCCTGGCTGGATGGGTGGGGGTGGGAGAGGGGAATTGGGTCACAAGAGTGGCAGGCTGGTGCACACGTGTGCAGCTCAATTTGCACAAGCGATGGGCCAACGTGCACATGCGCAACTGCCCATCAGCCCCTGCTCACGCAAGTTGAGCTGCTCACATATGCACACTCCTGCCAGCCACTCACACGGCCCAATTCTGAATAGGCCACAGCCAAACAGTGGGCCTTGTCCCAGGGATTGGGGACCCTTGGTCTATCCCATTTTCTCAACCCTCATAAATATAAAATACTGATGGGCGACTATATTTTGCCTCTGCTTTGGGTCAATATTGGATTCAGACCCAGTAGGCTTGTGGAGAAAAAGAGTATTAAATAGGAAAAAGAATTCATTTTGGTTGTTGATGATGCTGATATTAACATGAACATTTTTTATACTAGTTTGTATTACAATAATTTAGGAATACTAAGCTATGTTTTGGATATTCAATTGATCGACAAAAATCATGACCTCCTGCACAATCTCACCCTTGGCTACAACATCCATGACAACTATTATAATACACTTGGCACTTCTGATGCCTTGCTGGACATGCTCTCCACTGGAGAAGCCAATGTCCCCAACTATGGCTGTGGAAGGAAGGACAACCTTCTGGTTCTTCTTGATGGACCTAAGAGGACCTCTCCATCCAGATATCAACATTAGGAGATACCTACAAAATCCCACAGCTTTGTGTGTGTTATTTTCTATCTTGTAAAGTGAGTGAAGTTTCGGTGGATGAGCAATAAATCCAACCATCTTTCCTATAAAGTTCAAAAGCTGCTTTTCTCCACATTAGCAAGCACATCAACTATGTTTTACCTTATTATGTTGGTGTTCAAATTCATCCTAAAAGACCTGAAGAGCAATAGCGTCCCTGGAAAGGACTTCCTATTCGGCCATTCAAACTATCCCTAGTTGTAGGGCCTCTGTTGGCATGTTCAATTTCACACCTAAATAATAAAATAGCGAAAAACAAAGGTGAGGAGAAGTGGATTTAAACCACAGAGACTTAAAGAAAAATGGACAACCTTTGTATCCTCCCCTTTTTTTTGGCTGCCCTAACGGAAGGAGAGAGGTAGTTTGGCAGAATAAAAACTGCAGACTGTGACTGTGCAGATTGGAGATCGCCATATTGAAACAGGGAAAGACTCCAATGTGAAAAAGAAGCGAGTTGGTTTTCCCCTTTGTTGAAAATATAACAAACAAGATTCACAGAACTCATAGAACATTGGAAACATATTGCTCTTATAAAGCCCTCTTTTACTTAAATATAGATAATTGTGATTGATACTTATTAGAATCGATTAAGAACTATAGCGATACTTGTTTAGTAATAATAAAAATAGTATATAAAATAGTATATAATAAGCTAGAAGGATATTTAAGATCTATATAATTATAGTGACTTAGAAGTAATTATTGGGAAGTAATTAAATTTACTTAAATTTAATTAAATTTGAACAAACATTTTTTTGTGATTTTAGATAAATCAAGTATTATAATTATTAAGTATTAAGTATTAAGAATTGATTAAGTTTGTGATTATCTAATCTACATATTTATACATACCTATACTTATTTATATCTATTTATACCTATATTAACTATTCATATTAATGTATGGTAGTATTATATTGTAATATTTATATTATATTTAAACTTATAGTACTGCTACATTTTTTATGAAGTATTTTATAGAGATAACTAATTAGTCAAAGGAATTTTACTTAAAGAAAAGAGAAAAAGATAATTCAAAATTTTGGATGGGGATTTGGGAGAAAGTTGATAAAATATTGGAGGAACAATATAGAATTTTGAAAGAAATGACGAGCACTACTACAACAACATTGAAAATGGGAAAGAAAATAACATCAATCTTAGCAGGAACATCGGCCTCCCCAGTGTCACAGAAAACTTTGGAGGGAATGTTTGCATCAGAGAAGCAACCCAGCACGCCTAGTATGCCAACGATGCAAGCTACGTTAATGACAATCCAAGAAACAATGGTTAAACTACAAGAATGCATGAACAGAAATCATGAACAATCTAGAAAAGACATGGATGAGGTAAAGAGAGAAGTTAAGAACGACATCCAAAAGACTGATGAAAAAATGGACCTGATACAAGAAATTATTCAAAAAAATGATCAAAGGATAAAAGAAATAGAACAAAAGACCGAATTGACAGAAGGAAAGCTGGAAGCATTGGATACAAAAATGACAGGATTAAATAAGGAACTTGAGAATACAGTAGAGCAATTGGAAATGGAAAAAGCGGCATTTTACCTACGTTTCCAAAATGTAGTGGAAGAGAGGGAGGAAGACCTGACGATGATAATGGCAGAGATGATAGCTGAGTCTCTCCAAAGAGAAAGGGAAGAAATAATAAATGAATTAGATGAAGTGTATCGGGTTCACACAAATTACGTCCAGCAAAACAAACTCCCTCGGGAGGTATATATAAGATTTGTAAGAAGAAAGGTGAGGGATATTGTATACAAAATAATGAAGGACGAACCTATGCATTATAGGAATAAAGAAATAATAATTTTGAAACAAATCCCTAAAAGAATAAGAGACTTGCGAAAAGAGTACTGGTTCCTGGCCACACTGCTAAATAGAAGATATATATCGTTTAGATGGACACCGCCGGAAGGGATGTTAGTAACGTGGCAGGGAAGGAAAATAAAGGTGGATTCGCAGAGCAAAGCAAGGGAATTATATGATCAAATGACAGGAAATGAGATAACAAGTGATAGTAAAGAAGAAGGAGGAAGGAATATAAAAGGAAAGCAGAGACGGGAACGTGAAAGAACTCCACCACAAGGAGGAAAAGAAGATGAAGGAGAGACTCAGGAGGAAGGAGGAGTGCAAACAAGAGGCAAAAAAATAAGAACAAGAAGAAACAAAGAAGAAACAACAACAGGAACGTCAGTAAGAAATGGAAAGAACTCTAAAAATTTTGTCAGTGAATGTAAACGGACTCAACTCAGCATCCAAACGATACCAAATTTTCAAAAAAATTCTGAAACAAAAATTGGATATAGTGTGCCTCCAGGAGGTACACATAAGAAAACAAGACATAAAATATATACAAAATAAGAAATTAGGTAAAGCATATTCATCTTTGGCAGAAGAAAAAAAAAGAGGAGTAGTGGTATATATAAAGGAAGGAATAGATAGCAATATAAGATATATAGATATTGAAGGTAGAATAGTGATGATAGAGTTAAGACTTGATTTCAAAAATATATTATTGGTAGTAATATATGCACCAAACAGTAAACAATTAGAATTCTATAAAAATGTGTGTGTTATTTTCTATCTTGTAAAGTGAGTGAAGTTTTGGTGGATAAGCAATAAATCCAACCATCTTTCCTATAAAGTTCAAAAGCTGCTTTTCTCCACATTAGCAAGCACATCAACTATGTTTTACCTTATTATGTTGGTGTTCAAATTCATCCTAAAAGACCTGAAGAGCAATAGCGTCCCTGGAAAGGACTTCCTATTCGGCCATTCAAACTATCCCTAGTTGTAGGGCCTCTGTTGGCATGTTCAATTTCACACCTAAATAATACCTGCCATATCTAATTGGATTCAAATTGGCAATAGTGTGTGTGTGTATGTGTGTGTGTCTAAGGTGCTAATTGGATAATATCATTCTCATACATTAGATTGTGTAAAGTGTTAAGAAAACTTGGATCCTACTGTTATAATAACTGTCTGATTATTAATAAATCTAATTAAAAATTATGGTTTTTTGAGAATAACATCACTGCCATAGACGCCTATTTGCTGGTAAGATAATAGAGCAAGTAATACTTTCCTTTACTTAGGGATAGTTTTTCTAAGATTGCATCTCAGATCCCTCATCATCAAAGGAGCCCATTTAGAGAAAGGGCATGAGTAAATTTACTGCTTTTTAAAAAAATCTTACTTAGCTATGTAGCTTTCCTCCATTTATTAAAGTATATAATACCAAAGTTACCACAAAGCTAAAGTTTGGAACTTAAATTATTTCAGTGGTAGAATGAATACAATAGCAGCACCTGAAGAATATCTTGAGTGGGGATTAAAGGACGTCAGCTGTTGCCATGAGAGCTGAATTGGGAATTTTTACAATGGTCTAAAATCAGGGTGTATAGTTGTTCGTGTACAATTAAAGCAATGGAATGTGACAGATTCCCAAATTCTCTGTGTTAGTACTGACAAAATTTCAATTAAAGATACCTTGGATTGATTGCACAAGTAACAATTAGGGCTTGCGGTCTCCCTCTCTCTTGTACAAATGGAGAACAAGCTAAAAAAAATCAAGGTGGGATATAAATAAAAAAAAATAAAGGAATAAAAATTAAAAGATTGCTGTACAAAGAATCTGGGATATTGAAGCAGAGAAAGACTTAACCATCCTCAGTAAGGTTGGTAGGTTGAAATGGATGCGCTGCTACAAAAGGACCTTCCAAATTGCCAAGTATTGAAAAGCAGACTCCAAAACATCTTATGGCAGTTTTTTCTTAAGCAAGGTTTGAGAACCTGGATATAATGGTTAAATACAAAAGATTTAACCAAACTCCATTGCAAGATACTTTTATATGTGGAGAGCCAGGGGAGAATAATGTATCACATCGATATTGAATGTCAATTGTCTAAGAAAGAGAGAACATTATCTTGGATTGCAGATTAGACAAACGACCGATTGGGATTCATAGATTAAAATGTTAACTTTTGTTAAATAATTAAATGCCTCATCCATAGGAGTAGGAACTTAAGACCCAGAAGAAGAATGGAGAGATCTAGTATAAATATTGTCAATCATAAGAAGCGTCCAATCAGTGTATATTAGTCCCCGCCTACATTGTATATAAGTTGATGTACAAACGGTTATTTAGTTGTATATAGTTGTTTGATGTATTGTACGGATATAATAAATACTTTTGTTTAACATAATATGGTCTCTGAATATTATTGGGTCAGATCCTTAATTCATTAACAAAATGGTAGCAAGAGGATGGTTTATGACCCAATAATAAAAATGTGATAAAGAAAATATTTAAAGAAGATAGAACAAAAATGCCAAATACAAGAGCATGTTCAAAGAAAATGACTGAACAAAAATACTCAAACAAACATCAAAAAACAGAAATAAGAGATGGATCCATAGAAGAAAAAATTAAAAATAAATCCACTACTGAAGATATTAAAGAAAAAGAAAAAATTGTGGAAAAGGGTGAGAGCTTAAGAGAAGAATTAATTAATATTCTGAGAAATCAAAATGATGATGAAGAAATATTAAATAATATAAAGAGACTGATTAATTCAAAAGATACAAAAGACAGAGACCAAAATACAACACAAATAAGCAAAAATATATGTGAAGCAATTAGAAACTCAAATAACGAAAAAACTTCAGTTGTTGAAATAGACGGTTACACTCAGAGATTTGAAAAGCAAACATGCATGGTGGGATCGCGACATCGCCGGATGCTTCTTTTTGAAGCGCCAACCCAGGGCTCCGTAGAACCGCAAGAACAGTGACTATCAGCTGTCTTGTGGTTTGGAAACTTTCCTCCTGGTAAGAGGGGGGAAAGTGAGTAGACGGGTGGGGTAGAGCTCCCTGAGAGTGCTAGATTTTACCCATAATCTGGCGCTCGAAGATGAGAGCTCCCCGCTAAGCCTGTCAGTACTCTGGACCCTGGATGTCTCTGCTTTGCAGAGCTAGATGTCGTGACCATCCCAGCAACCAACTTTAAACAAATACTTTTTGAATCAAGCTGGCGGAGCATAAGCAGCATGAAAAAAACAGCAAGTATTTTTTCTTTTTTTTTTAACTCCAAAGATGTACCTTCTTTAAAAGATTTTCCTTAAGCTGAAAGTGAAAGCAAGATGGTGTTTGAGTTTCAACGGGGCGTGAAGAAGTGAAAGTTAAAAATAATTATTGACAAGCCCCTGTCTGAAACGTAAAACTCTTTTTTGAAAAGTGGATGAAACAAGAAAGGAAGTAATTATAATAATTGAAGCAGTAATATAAATTACAAATTGCAAAGGGTCCTTTTTTTTTCTTTTTGATACTTTTTTCCCCCTGTCCTTTTGGAAGAGAAGGAAGAAGGGGGGCAAGATGGCTGGTCTCCTTGAAAGCAAAGAAAGCAAAGAAGGGTTAATTAACCCTCAGATGGTCTGATTTTGAGGAAGCTTGGAGCTCAATTACCTCTGCTTTATTGGAAAAAAATGATACTATATTTCAAGCTTCTCAAGCTGGAAACAATGAAATACATGGAAATACTGAGTTGCAATCTAGCAGTGGGGGATTGAATGAAGAGCTGGGAGATGGAAAAGAACAACAACAGCCTATAGTAGTTTTTTGGGGGGAGAGAAAGATGGATGCTGTGCAGAATAAGGAGCAAGAAATTTTGGAAACTGATGAGACTTTGGCTACACAAATTTTTTCTTATAAAATCCAACCTGCATTTAAAGAGCTGTTTTCAGAAGAAGTTATATTTCTGCAAAAATTTTATAATATGTAATCCCAAAAAATGCAAAATTTTACTGGAGTTAAAAAAGGCAGAGGGATCAAAGTTAAGAAAAGAGTTCGTAAAAAGGAAAAGAAGAAAGACTGGCGACATGGAAAATAACCCTGTTTGATGAGATGATGGTCCTTAAAAAGTATTGTTTAAGTGTTTAAAGATTTTGAACTTTTGGAAGAAAACATCCAGCAGCTTAATGCCAGTTAACTAAGCGATGAGCGACGATGAGGAGGCAACCTACAGCTGTATTGGAATATTTTGAGAAGAATAAACAGATCACAGCAATGCTGGTGTATTGGGCTGTGAAATATGCCTTGACCTGAATGATTTGGAATATTTTATTAAGGACTGTAATAAATTTGGACTTAATTGTAATCGCAGAAGTTTTATTGAATATAGTAAATTGGAGTTTTCTGTTTGATGGTAATAAATATAAGGCAAAAGGACTATGGGCCTAGGGCAATTGCAGTTGATCTGGTGGTTTCCCTAATACGTCTGATGAATTTATTAATATAATTTTTGGCTGGATTTGATGGATATTATTTGAAATACAGTTACAAAGTCACTCGGGGGGGGGGCGGTTTATACAAAGAAGCAATTTTTATTTAGGTGGGTAGATGCAAATGAAGACATTCTACATGCTGTTGGAAGATGTGAAGATAAGAAGATTAGCAACTGGTTTAATCTAGTATGAAGAATTTAAATGTTTGATATAGCTATTAAATGATGTTTTTAGCTGATTTCTTAATATGTATTGATAAATTAATAAGAGGTTTGATTATTGTTTTTTAGTTAGAAATTTTTTTTATTAAGTGTTTTAATTATAACTGGACCTTGATGGTTTAAAAGTGGAGGAGTTTATATAGTATTTTATTTTAAATTTGGGGTCATTGAATGAGGGTTTTTTTTGGTTTTAAATGAAAGAAGTTATAAAATATCTTGTTAAACTGTACAGATCTAATAATCTGTTAAGTATCTATTAGCTAAATTGAGTAATGATAGGTTTGACTAGGTAGTACTTAATTGTTTTATTAACTGCTGTAATTATAAATGGATACTAATTTTGTTGAATTAGATGGAATAAGAAGAAAGAAGACTTGCTTTCCTTTTATCTATTTGTTTAATGATTATGATAAGTGAGAGATGGCGTTGAATTTAGGGGATTTAAGCTGTATTTTATATTTTGTATTTGCTCTGGGAAGTCGGGGGGGTGGTTGGGGAGGGGGGAGAAAATGTATGTAAAACTTTTAAAACTTCTTCAATAAAAAAAAAGAAAAGAAAGAAAAGCAAACATGTCCGTTAGAACTGACAGTCAAAATGGCCGACCGTAAATCAATAAGTGATAATTTAACAAAATATTCAGAAAGATCTGATACAAAAAACAATGAAGAAGACTGCGAGGATGAAGACAAAATAATTACTGAAATATATCCTTCAAAAAGCCAAATTAGTGAAGCTATGAAGACTATTGCTAAAGCATTCGGATCCGGATTTAATGAAAAAAAATAAAGACTCACAAAATAAATATCTAACTGCAGAGATTGCTGAGCACAGAAGAAAATGCCAATTTTTGCCTTCAACTACTACACTTCTAGAAGCTAGGGATGAATTTTACCCTGAAAACTTCGAAGTGGGAGCTCCTGTAGGACAACGATGGCATGTTGGCGGCTTTTCCAAAGAGGGCGACATCCAGGAAGAGATCAGCAGAGGAGCTGCAAGCATAAGAACCTTCCCTGGCGGCTGCTTGAATGAAATGAGGTTCGCGCATGCGCAATCAAGTACAGAAGAAATAGAAAAAAAAATACAGAGAAAGTCTTTTAAATTACCAACTAGTATTCCAGTGCCCTATTGCTGCTTTCAGGAAATTCAGGACCATGGACAACAACCAGCTTTAGGTAATTTGATTAATAATAATGGATATATTCCAACTGACTTTCCTAAACTGAATTTAAATGGATCCAACATACAGGAATGGTCTCAAAATATTCAGATATTATTTTTAAAAGAAAATTTATTATATTTCATTGACAACCCACCTAAAAGACCATGGACTTTAGAACAAGATATTAAACATCACAGGGCTTTTTATCTGCTTATAACTAGTATTAATTCAACCTTGTATTATTGTATAAAAATAATCTAACTGTATTAGAAATTATTCAGGACATGTATAACTTATTTTACAGTGACCGCTTAGCCACTACTACAAAATTGTCTAAAGAATTTTTTTCTAAAAAATTCAAAGTAGGTACATCCATGAGTGAACACATAGTGAACATGAACGCTATTAGAGCAGAATTACATTTGAGAGGAGAAAAATAATGAAAAGTGCTATAATTAATTCTTTGGATCATAATTGGGACAACTTTATTAACAACTTAGACTCTCTAAGATTAGGGGATCTGTCTGTAGAAAGGTTATCTAATATGCTAATTACTGAAGACAATTTGAGAAAGGACAGACAATTAATGATAAAAGAAACAAAAACATTCAAAAAGGTATATTTTAATGAAAAGAATAGAGAAAATATAGAATGCTATATTTGTGGTTCAAGAGAACATTATAAAAGAGATTGTCCTAGAAATTTCAAAGAAAATTATAGAAATGAATATAGAGGCAGAGTAACAAATAGACATCCAATAGAGAACATATATAGTAGAAGAGATTCACCTAACTATAGAGATAGAAGAGAGTACAGAGAAAGATACAAAGATAATAAGACAGGGGCTTCATTTGGAATTGAAAAAGAATATAGTGATAATAATTGGTTAATAGACACAGGAGCAAATAACCACACCACACCCAACAAACTAATTCTATCTTCTTTCACAGAAGAAAATTTTCTAATAAAAGTGGCTAATCAGAACCAAGTACATGTAACTGGAAAAGGAAATATAATATTACCGGGAATAGGAAAAATAGAGGGGGTACTATTAGTGCCAGCAATACCACACAATATTTTTGCTGCAATAAAACTAAGCGAGGAAGCAGAAATAAATATGTCTATTTCAAAGGGTAATATGTATATTAGAAGAAATAATACAGATGTAGGTAAAATCACCATTAAAAAAGGATTACCATATGTACAATTTGAAGAAAAAAATATTTCAAGCATAGATTCAAATTTGGATTCAGAAAATGAAGAAGATATAAAACAAATAAAACCTTTAATAGGTAAACCTATTCATGATGAATGTGCACATTTATTGCACAGAAAGTTAGGCCACGCCAGTTTCCCAGTGATACAAAAAGTAATTAACTGTACTGAAGGAGCAAAAATAAAAAATTGTGAGAACTATCTCGAATGTTCAGTATGTAATTGCTCGAAATTAAGAACGAAAGCAAGACCAAAAAAATCTAAACGCACTACTAAACACATCTTTGAAATGGTACATATGGACTTAGTAGGACCATTTACACCTTCTGTAAAATATAAAAACAGATTTTTCTTAACAATAGTAGACAATTTTAGCAGATACGGATTTGTATATTGTTTAAGACATAAAAATGAGGTATTCATGAAATTTAAAGAATTCTATAAAAGAATGGAAATACAAAATAATAAGAAAATTAAAAAAATAATGACTGATAGAGGATCGGAATTTCTTTCTAATGAATTTACTAATTGGCTAAAATCAAAAGGAATATTACATTTTATGACAAATCCGTTCTCTCCATTCCAAAATGGAGTATTAGAACATAGAAACTCGACACTACAAACAATGATTAGATGTGTTCTAGAAGATTCTGGTATGAGCAAAAATTTCTGGTCTGAAGCAGTATTATATTTTAATTATACTCTAAATAGAACATGGTCTAGTGTAATAAATAAGACTCCTTACGAAATAATGTACAACAAAAAACCTCAGATATCACATTTACATATATTTGGTGTATCAGCTGATGTACTTATACCTAAACAAATTAGACATAAAGGAGATAAACTATCAAGGAGATTAAAATTCATAGGTTATGAGCCAGGTACAAAAGGATATAAATTTGTGGATAATAATAATAAATTCATTGTATCAAGAAATGCCATATTTCATGAACAATCAAACTGGTCAAAAATACATCTTAATGAAATAAATATAGGAAATGAAAATAATCCTAGAATAAAAATAGATTCACTAAATAAAAAGGAAGCCATACATCTTAGAGATAATAATAGTAATTCAAAAAGGCCAATTAGAAATAATAGAAATAAAATACCTAAAAGATTTGAAGATTATACTTTGCATATAGATTCAGGTACAATAACTCCCAATTCATATGAGGATATATTAAAACTACCAATTGATGAAAAAATAAAATGGGAATCAGCAATGTTAAAAGAAATGAATAGTCTAAAAGAACTAAATGTATTTACAAAAACTAAGGTACCAAGCAACAAATCTACTATAGGCACTAGATGGATATTTAAAATTAAAAATTTAGAAAAGGGAGAAAAATTATACAAAGCACGAATTGTTGCACAGGGATTTGCTCAAAAATATCCCGAGGATTATGATGATACTTATTCGCCTACAATCAGAATAGAAAGTGTAAAAAGTGCACTAGTTATAGCATCCATAATGAATTTGGAAGTGTATCAATACGACGTTCAAACAGCATATTTACATGCTGACTTAGACAAGGAGATATATGTAAAAGCACCACATAGTAAGGAACACAATAAAGGGAGAAACATGGTTACTCAATAAAAGTCTATATGGACTTAAACAGTCCGGAAGAAGATGGTACGAGTGTCTAACTAAAGAATTAACAACAATGGGATTCACTGCAACGACAGCAGACAATTGTTTTTTTACAAAAATAGAAGGAGATTATCCAGAATATATATTGGTATATGTAGATGATATTTTGTATATATGTAAAAATAAAGAAAAATGTATTGAATTTGCAGATAAGCTAGGAGAAAAATTCTCACTTAAATTCTTAGGAAATATTAATAAATATTTAGGAGTACAAATTAGTAAGACATCAAAAGGATACCATTTATCTCAAGAAGAAAAGATAAAAGAACTGTTGTACAAATGTAATATGAGTGATGCTAAACCTTGTGAAACACCTATGCAAACTGATTCCGTAAAAAATATGTATAATGAAGCTCCTGAATTTAAAGATAACACTCTATACAGATCAATAATTGGATCACTTTTATATATCACCAATTGGACTAGACCAGATATAACTTTGGCGGTTAATTTATTATCTAGGCATGTAAGTAAACCAAATAATTATCATTGGGAGGCAGTGAAAAGAGTTTTAAGATATCTAAGATATAGCATTGATAAATGTTTTTTTTTATTAAAAAGTTTTACAGATTATACAGAAAATTTCCCCCCCTCTCCCCAACCTATCCCTCCCTACCCTCCCCCCTCCCTCTACCCCATCCCTCCCCCCTCCCCCTCCCCCCTTGACTTCCCGGGATTAGTTCAGGGTATTACATAAAAACTCAAAACTATAAGCTAACAGTATAATAAACAATAATAATAAATCATTATTAACCTTGATCTTTAACTCCTAATAATAAAACAACAATATTCTAATTATTATAACAATTTGTACTAAATATTTCATTCATAAGCTAATTGAAAATTCTTATTACAGTATTTATTCTGAATATAATCTATCCAACTTTTCCACTCCTTTATATATCTTTCATTTGAATAGTCTTTGAGATATGCGGAAATCTTCGCCATTTCTGCCAAATGCACTACTTTTAATGTCCATTCTTGAATTGTAGGTACATCTTGTTTCTTCCAATATTGTGCCACCAGTAGTCTTGCCGCTGTTATTAAATTTAAAATCAACTTTATTTCAATTCCTGTACAGTCTGTTATAATACCTAACAAAAAAAACTGTGGCATAAATTTAATCTTTTTCTTTAATACATTTTGAATTACCCACCAAATTTTTATCCAGAATGCCTTAATTTTGTTACAGGTCCACCATATATGATAATAAGTGGCATCCTGACTTCCACATCTCCAACATTTGGGCTGAATGTTCGAATACATACAAGATAATTTTTTGGGATCTAAATGCCATCTGTAAAACATTTTATAAAAATTTTCTCTCAAATTTTGAGCCTGTGTAAATTTTACATTTCTAACCCATATAGTTTCCCATGTGTCCAACGTTATTATTTCCCCTATATTTTGTGCCCACTTTATCATACAATCCTTAACTAATTCTGTCTCAGAATCTATTTCCAATAATACATTATATAACCTTTTTATATGCATTTGGCTCTGATCTCTTATCTGCTTAATCAAATTCTCTTCTTGTTGCAAAATACCCTTCTTTTGGTCCTCTTTCCATCTGGGCTGTAGCTGGCCATATTGGAACCAGGTTTTAATTATTCCTTGTTCTTTTAGTTGTTGAATGGTTTTTAATTGATACCCATATCCTTCCTTTTCCAAAAGTTGCTCATAAGAAATCCCATCTTGCTTTTGTTCTATATTTATATTTTCAATTGTATGTCTAGGTATCGCCCAAATCGGAATTTTATCATTTAATTTATAACTATACTTTTTCCATACACGTAACAAAGAACTTCTCAATATATGACTTTTAAATGTATTATCTACCCTTTTATCATACAATAAATATGCATGCCAGCCAAAAACCAGACCATACCCTTCCACATTCAATATCCTGTCCTCTGTTAAATTAATCCAATCACTAACTAGTGATAGTACAGCCGCCTCATAATATAGCCCTAAATTGGGCATTTTAAGTCCTCCTCTTTCTCGAGAATCTTGCATTATTCTCTGTTTAACTTAAGGTTTTTTCCCTGCCCAGACAAACATATTTAAACCTTTTTGCCATTCTTTAATTAATTTATCCGTTTTAAGTATTGGTATTGTTTGAAAAAGGAACAAAAACCTCGGTAAAAGATTCATTTTTATGGCAGCTATCCTTCCTAGTAGTGACAACTGTAACTTTCGCCAATTCTGAATCTCCAATTGCATCTTTTGCCACAATAATTCATAATTGTGATGATATAATTTAGAATTACTTGTCAGGATATTTATACCTAAATACTTGACCTTTTTAACTATTTCGAATCCTGTTTGATTTTCCATTTCTTGTTTTTGTGTAACAGTCATATTTTTAGCTATTATCTTCGTTTTGGCTGCATTTATTTTAAAGCCAGATATTGATCCATACTCTTTGATTGTGTCCATTAATATTTTAACAGATTGTGATGGTTGAGTTAAGGTAACAACCAGGTCATCTGCGAATGCACGTAATTTATATTCTTGTTGCCTAATCTGTATTCCCTTTATTGTGTCTGAATCTCGTATATTATTCAGCAATATTTCCAGTGACAGAATAAATAATAATGGAGACAAGGGACATCCTTGCCGAGTACCTTTTTCTATTGAAAAATTTTCCGTTACGCCTCCATTAACTATTATTTGCGCTGTTTGTTTCTGGCATATTGCCTTTATTGATTGTATAAATGTATCTCCAAACTGCATTTTTTCAATTAGTTTTAATAAAAACTGCCAATTAAGCCGATCAAACGCTTTTTCGGCATCTAAGAATATTATACCTACTGCGACCTGGTTGTTCCTTTCTAAATACTCCAAAACATTGACAATATGTCTCACATTGGTTTTCATTTGTCTGCCACTTATAAAACCTGTTTGGTTATGATGTATCATTTGCTGCATTACCTTCATTAACCTATTTGCCAATACCTGAGCAAAAATCTTATAGTCCGTGTTTAACAATGAAATCGGCCTATAATTTTTTGGTTCTGTATGATCCTGACCTTCCTTTGGTATTAAAGATATAAAGGCTGCTTTCCAAGAGGGAGGAACCTTTCCTCCCTGCTGTATTGTATTAAATAATTCTTTCATTGGTTCAGCCATCTCTTCACACAAATGTTTGTAATAAACCGCTGTCAGGCCATCTGTTCCCGGGGCCTTCCCCAACTTTAAATCTTTAATAGCAGACATAATTTCCTCTGATGTAATTAATTGAGTTAACATATCCCTTTGGTCTTGTGAAACTGGCTTAAGATTCTGCTTCTTAAGGAATCCATCTATATCTATATCCTGAATCCTATCTACCTTATATAATTCTGAATAATATTCTATAAATGATTTTTTAAATTAATTCTTGCTGAAAGACTTCTCTACCTTTATATTTAATTTTTTCAATTGTTCTTTGATTTTGTCTCTTCCTAAGCATATAAGCCATCCATCTTCCAGGTTTATTAGCATTAGAAAATGTATTATATTTAGCATACTGTAAATTAGTTGTGGTTTGATCCGCTATCAACATTTTGAATTGTTCTTTCAGCAATTTGATAACCTCCTTAACTTTATTATCCCTTGGGTTTTTCATCAAAAGTACCTCATTTTCCTTAATTTGCTCTTCCAGTACCCTTCTTTTTTTCCCCTTGCTTTTTTCTAAATTTATTATTCATGTAAATCAGAACACCCCTCATATAAGCCTTAGATGCATCCCAAACCATTTCCATTGGGGTACCCTTTTGCATATTCATAATAAAATATTCTTTCAGAAATTTCTTACATTCCTTAATATTTTCTCCATATCTAAATAAATTTTCATTTAATCTCCAGGACCTCTTTGGTCCCTTAGTATAGTCTATTTCTACCCATACAGGGCTGTGATCTGTCAGGGTTCTTGGAAAAATCTTAGTCTTCTTCACCCTAGGGAAAAGATCATTAGATATTAAAATAAAATCTATCCTTGAAAAAGATTGATGTCTATCCGAGAAGAAGGTAAAATCTTTATCTGTTGGGTTTCTGTCTCTCCAAATGTCTTTCAACTCCCACTCCTCCAACATGTCAAAAAAAGATCTTGGCAACTTAGCTCTTGAGGCCGAACCTTGTTTCAATCCTAGCTTGTCTTTTTTAACATCAAGTACACCATTCCAATCTCCAAGCAAAATACATGACTTATAATTCCAATTAATCATTTTTGAATGTAAAAAGCTATAGAATATCTCCTGTTGTTGATTGGATGCATAAACTCCCAAAATTAAAGTTTTTTCACCTTGGATTAAAACTTCAATTGCCAAATATCTACCTTGTACATCTGCTTCTATTAATTTTGCAATTAAGTCCTTCTTCAGGTAGATAACTATACCATTTTTTTTGTCTGGTGATGCTGCAACATAATGCACACCCAATCTTGAATTTATTAAATATTTTTGATCTTGTGATCTAATGTGAGTCTCTTGCAAACATATTATATCATTTTTAAATTGCTTAAGATACGTATAAATTTTTCTTCTTTTTTGCGGGGAATTTAAACCATTAACATTCCAAGATAAAAATCTAGTTCCCATGCTTAAATTTCTGAAGCCTCAGGAGCATTTGCTGGTTTTCCAACTCTAATAGACTTTTCGGTCTGGCTCCTCCTACTGCTTCCGTTTTAGCGAGTTCTCAACTTGGTAATTGCAATTGTTGAATTTTTAACTCCTCCTTGCGCTTTGCTGTAGCCGCTCTGGTCATTCTTTGCTCTTTAGGTAATTCTTCAGTCACATCCACCAGGACTTGGAGGAGATCTTCTTGACTTGTTGAGGTTCCCCCCTGGGCAATGGATAGTGATTCTTCCTGTGGTTTCTTTTCAGCTATTTGTTTTGCTTTTGTTTCAGGAGATTTGGGCCTTCCAGCTTTTAAAACATTTATATAGAAATCCCTTGCTTTATCCGTTGTATTGAGCCTATATCTTTCACCAGAATAATTCACCACTAGGCCAGCTGGAACATCCCATCTGTATTGTAGCTGACGATTCTTCAACTCCTCTACCAAAAATGCATAATCGCTTCTCGCTCTTAACATCTTTGGAGGAATCTCCTTCATTGTCATCACTTCTTGTCCTTCCACTTCTAGCTTTTTTTTGTAGGTTGCTTGCAACATTTCATTATGTACATGTCTTGTAGTAAAATATATTACTATATCTCTAGGTAGTTTTCTTTGCCTAGCCACCCAGGAGTTAACTCTGAAAATTTTGTCTATTTGCCACAACACCTCACGTTTTGGCATCCCCAGCGCTAATGCCAATGCTTCTCCCAGCTTCTCCTTTAAGTTTTCTTTTTTATCTTCTTTGACTCCTCTGATTCTCACTGCAAACTCCATTTCTCTGTATTGCACCAAAATTAATTCCATCTCAGATCTCTCAATTTTTTGCTGTGCCATCTCCAGCTTGCTGCTCATAATTTCAGTAGTTTCTTTAACCTCATCTATCTTGCAATCAAGACTTTCAGCTTGAGCAGCTAGCCCCTGGAATGCAAAAAGTATATCTTCTCTAATATCCACATTACGTGCTGCCAGTTCTTCTGTTACTATTTGAATTTTAGAGTCTATCACTGCAGTGAGATCATCTGCTACAGTTTGAATTCTGTTATCCAAAACAGCTGTAAGTTTGTCTTCTGTTGTACTCAAAGCCCCTTGGACAACCTGCTGTATCATTTCAATTGTTAAAATCTGTGTTTCCTGTACTTTAGAAGCGTGAGCAGGTGAACTCCCAGCACTGGGTGTGCCTTTAGCCAGAGCTGCTTTTACTGAGGGAATTTTCGTGGCCATCTTAGGGAGAGTTTATTTCCCCCCCTCCTCCTTCTTTTATTCAGTTTCTTTCCTTCTTCCAATATTCTTGGATTCTCGTTTTAATTATTAAGCAGCCAAATAGTCCAAATCTTTAAATAAGTTCCAACAAACAAATCTTAGTAAAGTCCTCCTTCTAATAAGTCTTTAACAGAGAAAATTTTTAAAAAATCACTTGAGGCTGTGCCAAAGCTCAGATCACTTTCACTTTCCCAGCCCCTCAAGCCTCAATCGCCATTTTAGTTGCAAGTTGTAACTTTCAAAGGAGGCAATCCACAAGTTAAAAGAAGTTAAGTATGATACTTGCTATTAAAGTCCTCCTGGCTAATCCCGTCTGTTTCTGTTGGTGAAAAAAAAAGTTAAAAATAAAGCAAAAAAAAAAATCAGATGCGGTCGCAGATTGTGGCTCTGCAGCGGCAGAGACGTTTCCAGTCTGGAGCAATTGGCTGGCTTCTGGGGAACTCAAACCTTCCGCCTCCACAGAAATCCTTCTGGGGGGCTTTGGTGAGTTCTACCCCCACCAGCCAGCTCTTGCCTTTCCCCTTTGCCCGGGGAAAGGTTTTTCAAACCTCCCGACGGCGTTGGACTGCCGTTCGGGGTTTTTTACGGAACCGCGAAGCGGGCGCTCTTGTTAGGGCGCCGTCCAGGCTCGCGGAGCCGCCGGAAGTCCCGATAAATGTTTATGTATAGAACCAGATAAAATAAGTACTCCAAATATTACATGTTATGCAGATGCTGACTGGGCTGGAGATGTCAAAAGTCGTAAAAGCACTTCGGGTTATGTATTGTATTTAAACAATAGTCCTATATATTGGTATTACTGGAAAGCAAAACTTAGTAGCAACATCAACAGCAGAAGCTGAATATATTTGTTTATCAAAAGCTGCTAATAATATTACTTGGTTTGATGATTTGATTACAAGTGTGTGGGTTAAACCCAATTATCCTATTCATATTTATGAAGATAACAAAGCTGCTATAGAAATATCTTTAGCTGATGCAATTGGAAAAAGATCTAGACACATAGATATAAAATATAAACATGTGAGACAATTATGTAAACTAGGATTTATTAAAACAATACATTGTAAAACTGATGAACAAATAGCAGACATATTGATGAAACCTTTAATGAATAAACAACACATCATATTAACAAATAAGTTAAGTGTAAAAAAAGGTATACAAAATGGATAAGGCATTTAGAGGGGGTTTTGTTAAATAATTAAATGCCTCATCCATAGGAGTAGGAACTTAAGACCCAGAAGAAGAATGGAGAGATCTAGTATAAATATTGTCAATCATAAGAAGCGTCCAATCAGTGTATATTAGTCCCCGCCTACATTGTATATAAGTTGATGTACAAACGGTTATTTAGTTGTATATAGTTGTTTGATGTATTGTATGTATACAATAAATACTTTTGTTTAACATAATATGGTCTCTGAATGTTATTGGGTCAGATCCTTAATTCATTAACAACTTTTGAATAGAATTCAAAAATTATATGTAATATGGACCCTTATTTGAACAAAACAGTTCTGTTAAGACCTGGACAAGTGGGCCAGCTTGTGATAAATTGTAGAGTTGGTACAGAAATGATTTACATTATTTATTCTTATTCTTTTGTACTTAGCTTTTCTTGCATTTTGTTTTTATACGCAAATTTATTAATGTTCTGTGTTCTGTATTAAGCATATTGATATGGCTTAATGGCTAATTAACAATAAATGATGATATTCATGACAACCAGGTTGGACTGATTGAAAGCTAATATTTTGAACTTGATCTGACCCCCAATATAACACAGCATTCTTCATTGTTTTTTCAGGTCGTACATGGGATTGCTTCAAAGGTTCTGAGTGATAAAAGCAATTTCCCCTTTTTGTACCAGATTGCACCCAACGAAGGGGTTCGATACCTAGCAATTGTCCAAGTGATCCTCCATTTCAGATGGACCCTGATTGGCCTCTTTGCTTCAGACACAGAGAAGGGAGAGAATTTCATGAGGATTTTCCCTCCTATGCTTGTCAGGAATGGAATTTGTGTGGTTATATCACAACGGTTCTCAACAAGTGGACATGCAGCCGCCCTCAGGGATGCCCTCTCTAGGTGGAGACAAGTCAACATCTTTGTTCACTTCATAGAAAATGTTTCCCTTACTGTCAGAATTCTTCCTTTCCATAAAACACTTGAAAATTTGCCAGGACCCATTGAAGGGAAAGTCTGGATCTTGTCAGTCTTGGGTCTTTCAATAACAACAACGGACATACTTTACAAATATGTCCATAGTATTTGGAGCTTTCCTCCTCAGTTGAAAACAAATAATGGCTTGGAACCCCAAATCCATGTGAGTCTCAAATATCAAGCTCAGTCTTTTCGCTGTTCTTTTTCAAAGCACGACAGTTCTGTTAAAGGTCGGAGAAGATGCACCCAGAAAGCGCTGCTGAATTTCGGAGGGGTACATTTAGGCCTTCAGGTCATAAGTGAAGAGCCTTTCTATAATGTCCTGAAGACTCTGGCCCAGGCCTTGAATGCCGTCTATTCCTCCCAATCCAGGAGGAGATGGAAGGGCGAAGAGAGACTGGGAGCTACAAGGCTGCAGCCGTGGCAGGTATGGGGTCCTGATATGGATCCATCAATTTTTGCTACTTTGGAGAAGGAGGGAAACCACCTGAACTGTGTATCCTTGTGATACAAAATGTGAATAGGTTTGGCCAATCTTAGTTACTTAACATGGCAAATGTTAAATGTACGTATACATTTTTAAATAAATTGCTGGTGAGAGGGGTTCAGAATTAGCCTCATAGAATTTTACATTTATACCTTGGAAGGAGACCCTGAAACCATCTGGCCCAACTCTTCCTCTCTGCAGGAATCCCAGTTACCTTCTCTGATTGATGACTACTTGGTCTTTGCTTTCAGACCATAGGAGAGGAGCAGGCTGAGTCTGAGGGTGGGGTTAAACAAGCTATCAGTTTAGAGTCATTACATTACAGCCCTTCAGTAATTCCCAGTAATTCCAATTCCCAAGTTTGGCTTGACTGTTAGTCGATCAAGCTAATGGTGTAGCTTATGTATAGGTAGCATGCAAGAAAATTTTAGTGCTTTGAACTCCCTTTCTTGGCTATTTGCTCCTGACAAAGACAAACATTGAAGGGGAGACTGAACTTCTCTGCATTACTGAATTTCCTGTCTTGTAACTGAGTTCATTTTTCCATGTCCTGTTACTCCGGAATAACCATAAACAGATCCTAGGCTTCTGGTTTAACTTCTTTCAGTTATTGGAAGAGTGCTGAATCCTCCCGTCTCCCACTTAGAGATTCTTCTGTTATGTCTAGCCTAATGAAGAGAAGAATTAGGGGGGGATGATAGCTGTCTTCCAGTACTTAAGGGGCTGCCATGAAGGAGATGGCTTTAAACCATTCTCCAAAGGACCTGAGAGCAACAGTTGGAAGCTTGTTTAAGAGACCCAACTTGGAAATAAGGAGAAAATTCCTGATAATGGGAACAATTAATCAATGGAAAAGCTTGCCTCCTGAGACTGTGGGTGCTCCATCACTGGGGGTTCCCAAAAGTAGACTGGACAACCATTTGACTGGGATGGTATGGGGCTCTTGCCTTGAGTAGGGGATTGGACTAGAAAACCTCCAAAGTCCCTTCCAGCCCTAGGATTCTATGAAAAGATGGTCCCAGACTCCCTCTCATTTTCAGCTCCCTAGTCCACTTTGGCTCTTTACATTGTTTTCCATCAAGGCTAAGAGCAGC
Source organism: Ptyas mucosa (assembly GCA_012654045.1). Lineage (NCBI taxonomy): Eukaryota > Metazoa > Chordata > Lepidosauria > Squamata > Colubridae > Ptyas > Ptyas mucosa. The sequence goes on from WNWU01013651.1 coordinate 730,233, forward strand.
GACTTTGTTGCAAGGGGACCTAGTGCTTGAGTTGGGGTCTTCCCTGACCAAAACATTCACACAGCTGATTCGCATTTGGCTTCCAGTCAACAATTATTTTGAGACCATTTTCACAAATATCCCTCATCCTCCTTCTCATACATCTCATTTCCCTTCTTCAAAGTGAAAACCTTTACATTTGTCCCTCTCTTAAGTTCCATTTGGATTTTTTCCAGCTCATTTTCTAAACCATCAAGGTGTGTTTTGAATTTTATACCTGGGTGTGAGTTATATATTAAAAATATTATGAGAAAAAGTAGAAATAAAATCTCAATAAAAGATTTACATTATAGCTACCATCCATTTCTTCTGTGAGATAGTTTGTTAAGTGTAAACATTACATATTTTTTATTATTTATTTTATTATTATTTTATTAAATTTTTATACCGCCCTTCTCCTGCTGGACTCAGGGTGGTGAACAGCCAAGAATAAAAAACATCCAATACAAAATTTAAAATTATTAAAAGAATTAAACAAGTTTTGGCCCAGATTTAAAACATCCCAGCTAAAATCCGTTACAATTAAAATATCTAAGGGGGATGGGGGGGTTACGCCAGCCCAGCTTGGTGAAATAGAAAAGTTTTGAGGGCACGGCGAAAAGCACGGAGATCTGGTATCCTACGTATCTCCAGGGGCAGGTCGTTCCAGAGGGCAGGTGCTGCCACAGAGAAGGCCCTCCCCCTGGGGGTCGCCAGCCGACATTGCCTGGCCAAGGGTACCTGAAGAGTCCCTCTCTGTGGGAGGGTACTGGCCGGTGGGAGGTTATCGGTGGCAGAAGGCGGTCTCGTAAGTACCCAGGCCCTATGCCATGGTGCACTTTAAAGGTGGTAACCAATACCTTGAAGAGCACCCGGAAGACCACCGGGAGCCAATGCAGCTCGGGCTGGAGGGGTGTCACATGGGAGCGGCCCATCACTCCCATAATCCCCTGCATGGCCGCATTCTGCACCAGTTGGAGCCTCCGGGTGCTCCTCAAGGGGAGCCCCATGTAGAGAGCATTGCAGTAGTCCAGGTGGGAAGTGACGAGAGCCTGAGTAACTGTGTGTAAGGAGTCGCGATCCAGAAAAGGATGCAACTGGCGAATCAGGCGAACCTGATGAAAAGCCCCCCTGGCCACGGCCATCGTATGCTCTTCTAAATGTTGGATTTTACTTATGCACCGCTTTCTATTAAAAAATAATAAATGCTGTTCTGGAAGTTGGGAATTTTTAAAAGGACATCAGAAGAGCTTTGTATAAATGCTGCATCACAAAATCATATTTTATCAACTATTTGCCTGTATTAATGAAAATAAAGAAAAACAGATGACCAAAGTCTAATTGTTATCCATAACTCCCCAGTTTTATAAGGTTCATTGAAATTCATGGATTGATTGATTATTAGGAAGTAGTTTCTTCTATCAATCCATCAAGTTATATCACCAGCATTTCCACATTCTATTAAGGAAGTGTAATGATATACGCAAATAAGGTATGGCACAAGGCTAGAGAGTGGGAGATGGTGAGTTCAAGTCCTGCCTGAGCCATGTAAGCCATCTGGGTCCATTTGGACCAGTTGCTCTGCCTCAGCCTGTCCCACCTCACAGGGTGTTTTTGTGAGGAAAGTGTGTTGGATTGTGATCACTGCCTTGAGTTATTTGTAAAAGTAATAAAAGTGGGATATCAACAAACAAAAAATAAATAGAAATCAATAAATGACCTTGGTGTACATGGGGAGGAGATGCTGCCAAGGGAATGATCAGATAAGGTAGGGAAGCCCCCACAGCTGCATAAAAGGGCAAAGAAAGAAACTCAGAAAGGATCTTCCCTAGGTTTTCAGGTTTTAAGAAGAGCTGATAGGAGATCTGCATCTCAGACTTGCAAGGTTCTTCTGGCCTCACAAAGTTCTCCGGCACTCCTGGACTCCAGCTCAAGAAGCAGGCGGTAGACACACCTTGAAGAGCCTTTGTACAACTTCGTGTTGTGCACCAGTTGTGGCCTGGATCAAAATTCCTTGCACTCAGTCATTCGGGCCATTGTCATCTTCAATCAGAATAGAGCTGGAAGGGACTTGGAGCAGGAGACCCTGGACCATTTCAGACAAGTGTCTGTCCTGCCTCTTCTTAAAAACTTGAGTGATGAAGCGCCTACAAGATCTGGAGGCAACTTGTGTTCCACTGGTCAATTGTCCTTGGTGTTAGGAAGTTTCTCCTTAATCCCAGATTGCTTCACTCCTTGATTAGTTTCCGTCCATTGTTTCTTGTCCTGTCCTCTGGTGCTTTGGAGAATAAGTTGACCCTTTCCTCTTTGTGGCAGCCCCTCAAATACTGGAATACTGCTAGCATCTCATGGTTGGACTATGGTCATTCACTCCAAAAGGGGCTACCCTTGAAGAGCATTCAGAAACTACACGGGTGCAGAGTGGGATGGCATGGTCAGTTTTGGGAGGCCCAAGAATGGCCCCAGTAACACCACTGCTCCATGAGCTGCATTGTTGCTGATCTGCTTCCAGGGGCAATTCAAGGTGTTGGTGATTACCTTTAAAGCTCTTCATGGCATGTATGTCCAGGCAATTGAAGAGACTGTCTCATCCTACTAGGGTTGGCCTGTCCCTCTCATGCCACTAGAGGAGGCACTCTGCAGATCCCGTCAGCCCAATTATTCCAGCTGGGGGGTCCAGGAGAGGAAAAGGGCCTTCTCTGCTGTTACACCTGCCCTCTGGAACATCTTCCCCCCACCCAATGTGAGATTGGCCCCAACCTTCCTATCCTTTCGTAAGGGCCTAAAAACTGACTCAATGGGGGAACAGCTCAGTGGAGGTGGGTGATCGAATAACAACAGATCCCAGCTCCCCCCACTCTATCCCTGCCCTCCCCATGTATAATTAGATTTTAGGTTTTAATGGTTGGCTTTATCTTATTTATGTTTTAATATATAGAGAAACATAGAGTTTTATGACTGCAAGCCACCCTGTGGTAGGATGGATGGCCAATAAATTTTATATAATAACAACAACAACAACAACAACAGTAAGTAGTAGTAGTAGTAGTAATAGTAGTAGTAGTAGTCGTCGTCGTCGTCATGGGAGCACAAAGTGGAAAAAGTTATTGAAAATGAGACAGTGAAGATCTTGTGGGACTTTTGAATACAGACGAATCATCATTTGGAACATAACACACCAGATATCATGGTTGTTGAGGGCTGAAGCGTACAATTTATTGACATCGTGGTACCAGGAGATGCCAGAGTCAAAGAAAAAGAACTGGAAAAAAATCATGAAATATCACGACCTGGCCATCGACACTATGGCTATAGTATAAACTGGCTCTGGATGAAACATGTAACCCATTGTGAAAGTGATACCCATTGTCATCAGGGCACTTGGTACCATGTCCAAGAACTTTACAAAACACATCAAGAAATTGCAGCTTCCTGCAATAACACAAGCGGAACTGCAAAAAACCTGCACTACTCAGAACATCATATATTTTAAGAAGATATTTGGTTGATACCTAGGACGCTGGCAGCAACCCGTATTAACCATTAGCACCAGTCACTCGTATTTGTGACACATTTTTAAATGTTCAGTTGATTGAGTTTCATGTTTAATGAATTATTATTATTATTATTATTATTATTATTATTATTATTATTTAGCAGGATGTGAAAACAGAGAACATTATAAAACAACAGAAACAAAGGGGCTTCCGTTTCCGGTCCCGCGGGCGACGGACACTGATCGGGCTAGCTCTGGCCCCAGTGTCTGATCCCCCCCATCTGGAGGCCCTTTGGGCCAAACGCCCCATTTTTGGGGCGTTTGCCGTTTGAGGGCGGCTCGCCAGGGGTCCTCTGCCTCACATCCAGGGGCCGGGAGGCCGATGCTGGTGCGCCCGAGGCTCCAGAGGGGGTGGGAGGCAATCGGCGGCCTGTTCTGAGGCCGCGGAGGCGCCACAGCGCCTGAGGGGACTGGCGTTTATTTACAAAGCACAGCGGACCGAGCTGATTCACCGGTGACTTGAGCAGGCATCCTGGAGGTGAGAGGGGGGGGGGTTGGAGTTCCCCCCCCTTGTAGCTGGAAAGGTGCCGTGGCTGACAAGTAGGGGGAAAGAAATGGAAGGAAACCCCTTACTTTGTTGACTTTTCTTCTGAGGATGGCTGTATCAGAATTTGTTGGAGAGGTCTGGTGGCCTCTCTTCCCGGTGGTGAGCCATGGCGGCGGTCCGACTTCCTGCTTCTTTATTTATGATTGAAGACAACATTCTCCTCTAAGGCTTCCTGTTTGACCTACTCTATACTCCGGACTCGTTGCTCCTGTGAGCGCCCACTGGTGGATATTTGAAAAATTACACTGACTGTCAATCCCTCTTTCTTCTCTGGAGGTTTGTCTTTTGATTTCTCATCTTCTATTACTGCAAGATGGCTAAGGGTCATAAATCAGCAGCAGCTGACATGGAAAAAATTTTGGAAAGACTGGCGAAGTTGGATCAGAAGTTGGACAAGTTGGATGATTTGCAAAAAGGATTATCTGAAATTAAATCTGAAATGACACTTATGAAAAAAGATTTAAATGATGTTCAACAGCTGGCAGAGCAAAATAAGAAGAAGATGGGGGGTCTGGAGGGGGAGGTAAGGGCACTCCAGAGGGTGGAAGAAGGGAGAGGAAACGCAATGCTAACTTTACAATTGGATAAGATGTCTTATTTTCTCAGGTTTCAAAACGTGGAACAATTTGACCAAGAAAATTTGAGAGAAGTGATGGTTAAAATGTTGGGTGAATTTCTAGAAAGAGATTTGGAGTCCATTGGAAGGGATGTGGATTTGGTGTATAGAGTAAACTCACAATTTGCAATTTTACATAGTTTACCAAGAGAGGTTCATATTAAATTTGTAAGAAGGGAACTGAGAGATGAGATATTGAGAAAACAAAGACTGGGGGCGCTGGTGTACAGGGGCAAGGAGGTCACCATCCTGAAGCAGATTCCCAGACAGGTACGAGAATCAAGGAGAAAATATTATTTTTTTATCAAACAAGCTGTACCTTAAGGGAGTAGGTTTTAGGTGGTTGATTCCGGAGGGTTTGATGATTTTTTGGGAGGATAGTAAGAAGAAAATTAATAACGTAGCGGAAGCTAAGGCTTTTTTTGACCAACATAAATCCTTCCTAGATGGAGAAGATACAGGAGCCGAAGAGGGGGAAGTATTAGATGATCAAGGAGTGGGGGCGGACGGAGCTGTGGCGGCCCTGGGGGAGAGGGGAGGCCAGACCATGGTTTTAAGAGCTAGAACCAGGAAATGAAGAAAGGAGGGGAATTCATTATTTAATGTCTTTTACTTGACATCTTTTTTTTCTCTCTCTTTTTACTGTATTTTGTATAACACTTTGGCTATTTGCTTTTTTCTGTTTATATAACTTTTATACAACCTGGTTATTTGTTTTGATTTAACATAATAATGTCTGTTGTGTGAGAACTTAAAAAAGAGAATAATAATTGAAATATCTTTTTACAAAGATATTGAAAATTCAACATATTGTAAACTATAATACTGTATATTTTTAACCAATAAAAACTTTTTACAAAAAAAAAAAAGAAACAAAGGCAGAATATAAGGAAAAACAGTTGGATGACAGATTAAATAGATGGAAAACCCAAGCTTTGCATGGACAGCACTTGAAAAACATTGAAGGAAAATGTGATGACAACTTTACATGGGCATGGCTTAAGATGGGAACCATCAAGAAAGAAACGGAAGGTTTAGTACTTGCTGCTCAAGAACAAGCACTACAAACTAATGCCATGAAAGCAAAGATAAAAAAATCCACTGACAATCCAAACTGCCGACTTTGCAACAACAAAATCAAAACTGTTTCACATTTAATATGTGAATGCAGCAAAATTGCACAAACTGATTACAAAGCTAGACACGACCGAGTTGGTAAATTAATCCACTGGTCATTATGTAAAAAATACGATTTACTTGTATCCAAAAAGTCATGGGAACATAAAGTGGAAAAAGTTATAGAAAATGAGAAGGTGAAGAGCTTGTGGGACTTTCGAATACAGACAGATCGTCACTTAGAACACAACACACCAGATATCACAGTTGTCAAAAACTGAAACGTACAATTTATTGACATTGCGGTACCAGGAGATGCCAGAGTCAAAGAAAAAGAACTGGAAAAAAATCATGAAATATCACGACCTGGCCATCAAAACTACATGGCTATGGATGAAACATGTAACAGTGATACCCATTGTCATCAGGGCACTTGGTACCATGTCCAGGAATTTTATAAGATACATCAACAAATTGCAGCTTCCTGCAATAACACCAGCGGAACTGCAAAAAACGGCGTTATTTGGAACATCGTACATCTTAAGAAGGTACTTGGTTGATACCTAGGACAATGGCAGCAACCCATATCAACCATTAGTACCAGTCAATGGTATTTGTGATGCATTTTTGAATGTTCAGTTGATTGAGTTTCATGTTTAATGAATAAAGTAAATAATAATAATAATAATAGATTCTCTTGATGTAGCCTTCCAATGATGTAGAGTTAGCTCATCTGGTCATGTTTCCTACCTGAATAATCTCTGTATTTTTTCTTTGTTTGATTTATTTATGGTTTGTTCTAACATGTTCCCTTTAATAGAGAAATTGTCAATTCTTCTTCTTCAATAAATATTTTTCAACATACCGTATATACTCGAATATAAGCTGAGTTTTTCAGCCCGTTTTTCAGGCTGAAAAACGCCCCCTCGGCTTATATTCGGGTCACGAAAAAAATGACTTTTTCCCTGCAACTGGCTCCCAAGGCTTGCTAGGGGCATGAGGGGGGTGCCTAGCAAGACTCTCTGCAGCCCCCTGGAAGCAAAAATGGGCTGGGGGGGGGCTTAAAGGGAGAAAGAAACAAAGAAATCCTCACGTTTAGGGAGATCCCATGTGCACTGAGCTTGAGTTGAGAGCTGATTGTAATTGGCTGCTAGCTAGCCTTCTTGTAATTGGCTGCTAGCTAGTGGGTTCCCCCAGCTTGGCTGTCTCAGGAATTCTGGGAGTTGAAGTCCACAGGTTGTAAAAGGGCCACATTTGCCCAGCCCTGGTATCTCTTAACAGAGGCTTCAACTTGCCTGAAATTAGATCAAGCCAGTGACTGGGTGGATGTGGCTAGCTGGTCATGTGATATATGTGTATAGGGACTACTCAGAGGGCTGAAAAAAGTCATTTCTGACAGGTCCTCACACTTCTGATTGGTCCTCACACTTATGACCATCCTCACATTTATGCCCATGCAGCATTCTTAAAACCATGTCACTCATTTCACAACTGCTTCTCTCTTTTTTTTTATTGAAAAAGTTTTAAAGATTTTACATACATTTTCTCCCCCCTCCCCAACCACCCCCCCGACTTCCCAGAGAAATACAAAATATAAAATACAGCTTAAATCCCCTAAATTCAACTCCATCTCTTACTTATCATAATCATTAAACAAATAGATAAAAAAGGAAAGCAAGTCTTCTTTCTTCTTATTCCATCTAATTTAACAAAATTAGTATCCATTTATAATTACAGCAGTTAATAAAACAGTTAAATATTACCTAATCAAACCTATCATTACTCAATTTAACTAATACACACTTAACAGATTAATAGATCTATACAGTTTAACAAGATATTTTATAACTTCTTTCATTGAAAACAAAAAACAAACAAAAAAAATCTCATTCAAAAACCCCAAATTTAAAATAAAATACTATATAAACTCTTCCGTCCTCCCCTTTTAAACCATCAAGGTCCAATTATAGTTAAAACACTTTAAAAAAAAACAATTTTCAAACTAAAAAATAATAATCAAACCTCTTATTAATTTATCAGTACATACTAACAAATCAACTAAAAACACCATTTAATAGCTATATCAAACATTTAAATTCTTCATACTAGATTAAACCAGTTGTTAATCTTCTTATCTTCACATCTTCCAACAGCATGTAGAATATCTTCATTTGCATCTACCCACCTAAATAAAAATTGCTTCTTTATATATAACCCCCCCCGAGTGACTTTGTAATTGTATTTCAAATAGTATCCATCAAATCCAGCCAAAAATTAGATTAATAAATTCATCAGACGTATTAGGGAAACCACCAGATCAACGGCAATTGCCCTATACCCTTAGTCCTTTTGCCTTATATTTATTACCTTCAAACAAAAAACTCCAATTTACTATATTCAGTAAAACTTCTGCAGTTGCAATTAAGTCCAAATTTATTACAGTCCTTAATAAAATATTCCAAATCATTCAGGTCAAGGCATATTTCACAGCCCAACACACCAGCATTGCAGTGATCTGTTTATTCTTCTCAAAATATTCCAATACAGCTGTAGGTTACCTCCTCATCGTCGCTCATCGCTTAGTTAACTGGCATTAAGCTGCTGGATGTTTTCTTCCAAAAGTTCAAAATCTTTAAACTCTTAAACAATACTTTTTAAGGACCATCACTTCATCAAGCAGGGTTATTTTCCTTGTCTTTCTTCTTTTCCTTTTTACGAACTCTTTTCTTAACTTTGATTCCTCTGCCTTTAACTCCAGTATAAACTTGCATTTTTTGGGACTGCATATTATAAAATTTTTGCAGAAGTATAACTGCTTCTGAAAACAGCTCTTTAAGTGCAAATTGGACTTTGTGACAAAAAATTCGTGTAACCAAAGTCTCATCAGCTCCCCAAATTTCTTGCTCCTTATTCTGCAAAAGATCCATCTTCCTCCTCAAAAAGACTACTATAGGCTGTTGTTCTTTTCCTTCTCCCAGCTCTTCAATCAATCCCCCACTGCTAGATTGCAACTCAGTATTTCCATGTATTTCATTGTTTCCATCTTGAGAAGCTTGAAATATAGTATCATTTTTTTCCAATAAAGCAGAGGTAATTGAGCTCCAAGCTTCTTCAAAATCAGACCATATCTGAGGGTTAATTAACCCTTCTTTGCTTTTTTTGCTTTCAAAAAGAGCAGCCATCTTGCCCCCCTTCTTCCTTCTCTTCCAAAAGGACAGGAAAAAAAGAAAAAAAAAGAAGTATCAAAAAGAGAAGAAAAAAAATCCTTTGCAATTTATAATTTATATTACTGCTCCAATTATTATAATTACTTCCTTTCTTGGTTCATCCACTTTTCAAAAAAGAGTTTTACGTTTCAAACAGGGGCTTGTCAATAATTACTTTTAACTTTCACTTCTTCCCACCCCGTTGAAACTCAAACGCCATCTTGCTTTCACTTTCTCTGTTTAGAAAAAATCTTTTAAAGAAGGTAAATCTTTGGAGTTAAAAAAAAAGAAAATACTTGCTGTTTTATTCTTGCTGCTTATGCTCTGCCAGCTTGATTCAAAAAGTATTTATTTAAAGTTGGTTGCTGGGATGGTCACGACATCTAGCTCTGCAAAGCAGAGACATCCAGGGTCCAGAGTACTGACAGGCTTAGCGGGGAGCTCTCATCTTCGAGAGCCAGATTATGGGTAAAATCTGGCACTCTCAGGGAGCTCTACCCCACCCGTCTACTCACTTTCCCCCCTCTTACCGGGAGGAAAGTTTCCAAACCGCAAGAAAGCTGATAGTCGCTGTTCTTGTGGTTCTACGGAGCCCTGGGTTGGCGCTTCAAAAAGAAGCGTCCGGCGATGTCGCGATCCCACCGGAAGTCCACAACTGCTTCTCTTCACCATGGTGACAAGATAGGGCAAAGACGTAAAATGTGAGGACAGTCGTAAGTTCGGGGACTGGTCACAAGTGCGAGGACCAGTCAAAAATTACTTTTTCAGCCCTCTGAGTAGTCCATATGCACAAAAGGACTACCCAGAGGGCTGAAAAAAGTGATTTCTGATAGGTCCTCGCACTTTTGACCAGTCTTTTTTTATTTTGAAATTTACCAGTAGCCGCTGCATTTCCCACCCCTGGTTTATACTCGAGTCAATGAGTTTTCCCAGTTTTGGGGGGTAAAATTGGGGGGGTCAGCTTATATTCGGGTTGGTTTATACTCGAGTATATACGGTATGTTCGATAGATTTTGCTCGATCCCTTTTTACTTTTTAACATAGTGGTAACCCTTCTTCTCCCAACTCACAATATTTGCAAGTTAGGCAACTCTAGAAGAAAGAAGAAAGATGTGAAAAGACCACATGGGATAAAGAACCAAGGTTTCTGCTGTTAAAATTCCTGCATATTTCTATTCTAGTTCCATCCCTTTCTGGAAAAGAATGAATTTTGCAATATTTCCCACTTTAAGCTTTATTTGGACCAAAACGGAGACATAACAGCAGATGTGGTCATCTGGAGCTTTTTGGTTTCCCCTTATGAGTATTCAATCACGGAGCAACTGGAGAGTTTTGAAAGACAGAGACTTATTATCGATCAAAATGCTCTTTCACAGCTGAAGTTGCACAACAAGGTGAGTGTTTTTTCAATGTTTCTTAAAGCTTTAGGACCAGTGGTGGGTTCAACCGGTGTTACAACCTCTTCGCTTCGCGCATGCACTTTGTGCTCGCTTTGCTCACACGCACATCAAACTTGCGCTCCACGCAAGCGCATTGCATTTCAGAACAGCTGAGGAGCGGCAATCCACTCTGCCGCGCCTATCAGCTGGGCTAAAAACAAACAAATATAGGTAGGTATAGCGCAGGGACGGGTGGGAGGGCCCAGCTGATGTTCAGAGCGATCCGGTTCACTCTCAGCACACCATCACTGCTACCAGCTTGCCCGAACCAGAGCGAACCAGGAGAAACCCACCACAGTTTAGGACCCATTTCAAGTGGGCTGAGCCTAGTCTCCAAGGTGGATGATTTTCACTGAGATTTAAAGTGGAGATCAGAACCCTGAAAGTTTCCCCAACTGTCTGGGAGGCTCCTGTACTATTGACCAGGCTGTTCTTCAGAGACGGTGATATGGGACCCTGTTTTCAGCTGATTCAGCAATGTCCAACATATTTATTTATTCATTAGTTTGTTTGTGTGTTAAATTTATGTACAAATTTAAAGCAATATGGGATGAAAAGTGACAATTCTTTAAAAAACAGATCAGGCCATTTTCTGTCCTTCTGAGATCGCCATAAAACTGGTGAGAGAGACCTTCAAGTGTTTGGCATTCTGGTGCTGATAGCCTCAACCTGGCTTGTTCCTTGCCTAAAACAATCTTTGGGATTGTTCTGCTCTTATATATCCCTTTATGATAGGAACCAGAGAACCCAGGGAGCTATGGTCGGGGAGCTGCCTTACAGCGTTTGCACAGGCTGTAGCCATTAACCAAGTCCTCTTCAAATGTGGGCTCAGGAACCCATAAACAGGATGCCCCTTGATCTATACATTCCCTAGCCAGGCTCCAGTTATAGTTAGCCTGCCTCTTCCCAAAAACAGCTATTTTAGTTTTGGATGGTTATATTCCGGAAGTTGAGTGCACAGGACATATTAAACCTGTACCTAGATTGTTATCTACATGAGTCTCTCTGGGCAAAAAAGGGCTCCAAATTTAACTAATAAGGTAAGTGTGATTGTCTTTCCATGCCAGTTGATGTCATCTAATTGCAGTTGCTTTACATGCTGCAAAAGTTGCCCGACTAACCCTGTTTGAGGGACACGTTCTCATGAGCTCACCTCCAACTTGCCTCACTCTAGTTCTAGAAAGTAGTCAGTCAAATTTAATCTCATTTCAGGAGCATGAAAATCATGAATTACAGAAAAAGATATATACAAATAAACAAATAACATCTCCTTTAAAGTTGACAGCCCTATTTTGTAAAGGGCTGTCAACTATTTTTTTCCCCTTTTATCATAATTGAGACTGTTTTGGATTTCTTTCAAAGGGGAGCAGCTTTGCAATGTTTTATATATTTATTTATTTATTTATTTATTTATAAAATTTATAGGCCGCCTATCTTACGTCTGGGCAAGTTACCTTGAGGTAATAAGTTACCTTTTTGTAGTCCAGAAGAAATCTTTGCAGAACCTACTGGTCAGAAATGTCTTTGTTCATCACTGTTTTATACTATTTTAATAAATACAATATAATAAAAATTTAATGAATCTTTAGACTCAATCTTATTCTAAAATTTAACATGAATAGTTTATCAATCTGAAAAATATGGATATATGAAGAATAGAGGAATGGATATTAACATGGCCATGAGAAGGAATCCACCAGTTGTCACTTAATGCTTCAGTCGTTTCTCAATTCCATTCCTCCAGACTTTAATAAGTGGAAGTGCTCCTAGTTGTATCGCTTGTAATCTTTTGGGACTAGTTAGAGCTTTCATATTTACCTTACTGAAGACCAGGGGCTACTTGTCTAATATTTATTTCTATCTCCATTTTCTATGAATGGTGAGTCCTAACACATTTTCATTGTTAGGGATAAATGCCTTACCTGTCCCAGGGTTATACTAGGCTCTGGAGAAGCAGGGGTTAAACAAAATACCCATACCACCCAGCTACCCCCCTAGCCACTCCTTACCTGTAACTCCGCCCCCTGGATATAAAAGGTCATCCCACACGGGTGCATGTGCTCTTCCAGATGTTACCTGTGAGATGAACACATGTATTGATCAATAAAGATACATTGATTACCATATCAAGTCTCATGCTTGTTATTGAATCAGATCCTTGGAAATCCAACAAATATGGTAGCAGAGGATGGTTCTATGACTCAATAACCCGAAGACATGCTGAAGAGACAAACCTCCAACAAGGAAAAGAAGAAATCAAGCACCCAGGAAAAAGATAAGATGATGGAGGACCAGATAAACCAGGAGAACCCGACAAAACAGGCTGGATCACAGCAGAAATAGAAGAAAATCCATACGAAGGGACAGATGCACAGAAAGAAAGCAGCCTGCATAGAAAAATAGAGAGGCTGCTAAAATCAAAAAATAACGAGGAAGACCTCGCTGCGAATCTCCAGGAGCTTCTAAATGGCCACGGAGCAGCGGAGAGGGACCTAAACTCAGACCTGGAGTCAGAAGATGAAGATGCGGTAAGCGATCCTTCCCCGGCCAACTCCATAGCTGACCCAGAGACCACAAACCCCACGAAAAATTTAAACTGGCGGCCATTTTTAGACCGGCAGCCGGCCAAAATGGCCGACTGTCGGCCAATCGGAGGCCAGGATTCAAAATGGCCGGCGCAGGAAGATTGTGGGGACCTGGGAAGCGGGGAAGACAAAGAAAGTTGGGGAAAAAGGTCTGATTCAGACGCCGGGGACCCCCCCAACAAGCCGACAACTTGATAAGGCCATAAAGTTAATTGTTGCCGCGCTTGGGCCCGACCTGGTAATCACCCACAAGGAGCGATCAACGCAGAGGGAGGCGAGAAGCAGGGAAAGAGGACATCAAGCCACCCACACGAGGGATGCGGGCATCGCTGCCACCACACCGACACCGTTGCGCACCCCGAGAGACCAACGCACACGACCGCGCAGACCGCTAACGCCGGAACGTGAGGGCCGGAGGGAGCACTCACCTGCACCGCTGACCCACCGAAGCATGCTGAGACTACGGATGAGCGACTACACGACGAATCTGGCTTCTTCGGACCTTCGCTGGGCTTCCCGGACCGACTACAGAGACCACTCACTGGAAGAAGGCCTCTATCCAGGAGCCACGCAGGACAGGTCCTTCTATGACGAAGTCAGAGCTGGAATGGACTTCGCGCATGTGCAGTACAGCCTAGGGGAAGATAGAAGAAAAAAAACTCAGAAAATTTTTTTTAAAATCCTCAAGCCGTATTGCGAGTATATGCACATACAGGACCATGGACAGCAGACTGCTGTAAGTAACCCAGCAAACAATTCAGGCAATTTGCCTCCAGATTTCCCAAAACTGAGGATGGGAGGGGGGAATTTGATGGAGTGGAGCATGCAGCTCCAGGTTGTGTTTATGAAAGAAAATATTTTGTTCTTCATTGATGACCCACCCAGGAGGCCCTGTGATTTTGACATAGATTGTAAGCATCATAGGGCTTTTTACCTACTCATATCTAGTATTGCACCAACTTTGTACTACAGCATCCAACAATACTCCACTGTTTCAGAAATTATACAGGATATGTTTGAACTGTTCTATAGTGACAGTATAGCCACAACCACAAAATTGTCTAAGGACTTCTTATCCGCCAAAATCAAACCAGGGACACCCATGAATGAGCATCTCATGGGCCTAAATGCCACCAGAGCAGAACTACAAATAAGAGGGGAAATCACTTCAGACCAAACCATGAGGAGTATAATACTCAACTCATTGGACTCTTCATGGGACAGTTTTGTTACACACTTAGATACAATCAGCTTGAAACTATCAGTAGAGAGGCTATCCAACATGCTCATCGCTGAAGACAATCTTAGGAGAGTCAAACATGATACACTTAGAGAGCAATGCCAAATAAAAAAGGTGGTCTTTCAAAATAAACCTCCAAGCGCCACCAAGTGCTACATCTGTGGTTCCAGAGACCACTTCAAGAGAATGCCCCAAAAGGAACAGGGATAGAAGTAGGAAGGAATACAGAGTCAGGCACACAGAACGGTACACACCTGAAGATAGGTACAGGTTCAGAGACTCGCCCAATCCCAGGGACAGAAGAGGGTACAGAGACTCTTCCAGGGAAAGCAGAACTGGTTCCCTATACGGGATAGAGGATCAGCCACAAGGCAATGATAGCAACAGAGGAGATGAAACCTGGCTCATTGACTCTGGGGCAACGAACCACATCACAAGTGATAGACGGCTACTGTCTGCCTTTTCAAAGGAGGACTTTCTAATAAAGGTAGCCAACCAGAGTGAGGTAAGAGTAACAGGTAAAGGGAACATAAACCTGCCAGGAATAGGTGAAATAGAGGGGGTACTGCTAGTCCCGGAAATACCTCACAACATTCTAGCAGCCTTAAAACTATGTAAACAATCCAAGGCAAGGTTAATTATTACAGAGGACAAAGCATATCTAAACAGAGATAGGCACAACTTAGGAGAAGTCGTAGTTAAAGGGGGTTTACCTTATCTGCAAATTAAGAAGGAAATCATGCCTAGTGTTAATGCAAATTCAGATATAGTCAGCGATATTGAGGCAGGAGAGAACCAAGCAAGCAACACAGAAGGAGAGGAGATAAAGAATAGGGAAAAGCAGACACAAATGCATGACAATCAAACACAAAAGAAAACAATAATTGGAAAACCCATACATGACAACTGTGCTCACTTACACCGCAAACTGGGTCACGCTAGTTTCCCGGTTATACAGAAAATGTCTGGTTGTGTTGAAGGTATAAGAATAAAAGACTGTGAAAACTACTTAGAGTGCTCAGTGTGCAAGTGCTCAAAACTAAAAGTCAAACCCAAACCAAAAACGTCTTCACGCACCACCGATCATGTATTCAAATTAATACACATGGATTTGGTTGGGCCCCTAAGGCCCTCCATAAAATACAAAAAATGTTTTTTCCTCACTATCGTGGACGACTACAGTCGCTACGGATTCGTATATACCCTGAGACACAAAAGTGAGGCTTTTCAAAAATTTAAGGAGTTTCACAAAAAGGTAGAAACTCAACACAACACACAGATCAAACAAATCATGACAGACAGAGGGTCAGAATTTCTTTCCAAGGAATTCTCTACTTGGCTCAGATCCAAGGGTATTTTACATTTTAAAACAAATCCGTTTTCGGCATTCCGGAACGGAATTTGTGAAAGACGCAACTCAACGCTACAAACCATGATCAGATGCGCACTAGAGGATGCAGGGTTAGGGCAACACTTCTGGTCAGAAGCACTAATTTATGCCAATTACACTCTTAACAGACTGTGGTCAAGTGTAATCGATAAAACACCCTATGAGTTAATGTACAACAGGAAACCCCAGATAGCACATCTGCACATATTTGGGGTCACTGCTGATGTACACATACCTAAACAGCTACGTTGCAAAGGTGACAAGGTATCCAAAAGACTCAGGTTTATGGGTTACGAGAGTGGCACGAAAGGGTTCAGGTTCATTGACAGCAATGACAGATTTGTAGTCTCTAGGACAGCCGTGTTCCATGAACAGGCAAACTGGTCCAAGATACACTTAAATGAAATATACCCCAAACAGGAAGTATCACATGGCACACCAAAGGTAGATGAACATGACTCCAATAGTGACGAAGTGAATAGTGAACACAGGTCTAACCAAGAAACAGTCAGAATCAGGGAATGGAAAGGAGAACTCCCCAAGACGAAGGTAGAGTCCCTCACCAAAAAAGAAGCTAAGTATCTACACGATAGTGAACACACAACAGACAGGCCAGTTAGACAGAGTAGGAATCAGATGCCCAAGAGGTTTGAGGATTACGTGATGCATGTACATTCAGGGCCAATCACCCCCAACACATACGAGGATGTTCTCAAACTTCCACAAGAGGAAAGATTAAGGTGGGAGGCAGCTATGGCCAAAGAAATGGACAGTCTCAAGGGTTTAGATGTGTTCACCAAATCCAAGGTCCCTGAGGGCAAAAATGCCATCGTTACGAGATGGATATTCAAAATCAAAACTCAGGAAGATGTCCAAACGCGATACAAAGCACGCTTGGTAGTGCAAGGCTTTGCGCAGAGGTACCCGGAGGACTATACTGACACTTACTCGCCAACCGTAAGACCAGAAAGTGTCAAAAGTGCATTAGTGATTGCATCCATCCTGGGACTGGGCGTATACCAGTTTGATGTACAGACTGCATATTTGCATGCAAAATTAGACAAGGAGATATATGTAGGGGCACCGCCCAGCAAGGACACGAACAAGGGTGAAACCTGGTTATTAAACAAGAGTCTGTATGGGTTAAAGCAGTCCGGCAAACGATGGTACAAGTGCCTAGTCAAGGCACTTGAATCAATGGGTTTCAAGGCAACAGAAGCAGATAACTGCTTCTTCACCAAAAAAGAGGGTGACTCTCCCGAATATATACTTGTTTATGTGAATGACATTCTGTACATTGGTAAACACAAGGACAAATGTGAAGGTTTTGCCAGCAAATTAGGAGAATTTTTTTCTTTGAAGTCGTTAGGAAAAATAAGCAGATACTTAGGTGTACAAATCAGCCAAACTCCCGGAGGTTTCCAATTATCCCAAAAGGAGAAGATCATCAAACTTTTGCACAAGTGCAACATGGCTGATGCCAAACCATCAGACTCTCCCATGCAGGCGGACTTCTTAAAAAACATGCATGAGGCATCACCCGATTTCAAAGACAATATGCTTTACAGATCTACCATCGGGTCCCTGCTATATATATCCAATTGGACCAGGCCTGACATCACACTCCCGGTCAACCTATTATCTAGGCATGTAGGTAAACCCACCTTATTCCATTGGGAAGCGGTTAAGAAAGTCCTCAGGTACCTGAAACATAGTGCTGATGCTTGTCTATACCTAGAACTAGATGTGCTCAGTAAACCCTCACTCACATGCTTTGCCGATGCTGACTGGGCAGGAGATGTAAAGAGTAGGAAAAGCACCCCAGGATATGTGTTTTTCCTCAACAACAGCCCCGTTCACTGGTACACTGGTAAACAAAAACTGGTGGCCACATCCACCACTGAAGCCGAATATGTGTGTTTATCAAAAGCGGTCAACAACTTGACCTGGTTCGATGACCTCATCACCAACGTTTGAGCTGAACCAGAGTATCCCATTGTTATCCACGAAGATAACAAGGCTGCCATTGAGATATCTGGGGCTGACGCAGTGGGCCAAAGATCTAGGTACATAGATATAAAGTATAAACATGTAAGGCAGTTATCAAAGACTGGCTTCGTTAAGGCGGTTCATTGTGATACCGAAGAACAAACCGCAGACATATTAACAAAACCATTAGTAGGTAAACAACACGCTTACTTGGTATCTAAGTTATGTGTAAGAAAACCAATCTCTTGTAAAGAACCAGATACTCAGCCACAGGTTAGGCATTTAGAGGGGGATTTGTTAGGGATAAATGCCTTATCTGTCCCAGGGTTATACCAGGCCCTGGAGAAGCAGGGGTTAAACAAAATACCCATACCACCCAGCTACCCCCCTAGCCACTTCTTACCTGTAACTCCGCCCCCTGGATATAAAAGGTCATCCCAAGCGGGCACACGTGCTCTTTCAGATGTTACCTGTGAGATGAACACATGTATTGATCAATAAAGATACATTGATTACCATATCAAGTCTCATGCTCGTTATTGAGTCAGATCCTTGGAAATCCAACATTCATGTGTCCTTGCTTCTTTTTCTTCGTAGTCCCTGCCTCATTCCAAATGTGTGGAAAGTTGTCATCCTGCATTTGTCAGGAAGGCTCGAGAAGGAGAGCCAGTTTGCTGCTACGACTGCATTCCTTGTTCGGAGGGGATCTTCTCCACTCAGGAAGGTGGGTGACACTGGAAGAAAGAGAAGGCCTTGTGGAACTGGATTTACCCAGAGAATTTTGATGAAAGTGCAAATTAAAACATGCATTGAAGTGCAACTCTTTTTTTGTTTTATTATTTAAAAATGCACTAGAATTTTATATATACTAGAATCCTCCAATTTTATATATCTTTGCTATATAGGTATTAGAAAATTATATCATTTTTCCCCTCTGGTTAAGAAACATATCTTGGAAAATGTTCCTGGAATCAGACATTGTCCAAAAAGGGTATTTCTTGAAATGTAAAAAACAAAAGAAAACCCAGAATATTAAAGGAATATTGCTTTTTGGCTTTCTCAGATACAGGAAAATGCACCAAGTGTCCCGATGATAAATATCCAAATGAGAACAGAATCCACTGTATCCCCAAAGTTATAACCTTCCTGTCTTATGAAGAACATCTGGGCATCATCCTGTTCTCTTTTGCCCTACTCTTGTTCCTAACCACAAGCCTTGTTTTAATCATCTTCATTAAATATCGAGAAACTCCCATTGTCAAAGCCAACAACCGGGACCTCTCCTCCATCCTCCTGGCCTCCCTCCTGCTTTGCTTCCTCTCTTCTTCTCTTTTCATTGGTCAACCAAGGAAAGCCACCTGCCTTCTCCGACAGATGGTCTTCAGCATCATCTTCTCAGTTGCCATTTCTTCTCTCTTGGCCAAAACCATCATGGTGGTGCTGGCTTTCCTGGCCACAAAACCAGGAAACCGAGTGAAGAGATGGTTGGGGAAAACTTTGGCCAACTCCATCATCCTTTCTTCTGCTGCTGCCCAAGTTATCATCTGCTCCACTGGCTGGGAGATTCTCCACCCTTCCCTGACTCTGACCTCTACTCCCAGCCTGGAGAGATTTATTTATTTATTTTATTTTATTTATTTTTTTGCGATTTATATGCCGCCATTCTCCCGAGGGACTCAGGGTGGCTTACAACAATCAACAATACAAATCACAAAATAATAAAATAAGTTTAAAAAGACCCCATTAAAAACCATATATAAAATTACAGTTTGTGCAACCCCTAGCAGATCAGGTTATTTGCCAAAAAAGCCACGTCTTCAGTTCGCGGCGAAAGGAGAGGAGGTCTGGAGCTTTCCTGAGCTCAGTGGGCAACTCATTCCAGAGCGTCGGCGCTCTGACAGAGAATGCCCTCCCCCTGGGGGCCGCCAGTCGGCATTGTTTGTCTGACAGCACCCTGAGGAGGGCAGCTCTGTGTGAGTGCACGGGATGATGGGAGAAAAGCAGAAGATGGTCCTGCAAGTACCCTGGGCCTAAGCCATGTAGGGCTTTATAGGTGAGCACCAGCACCTTGAAGCGGACCCGAAGAGCAACCGGCAGCCAGTGCAGCTCGCACAGGAGACGTGTTACACGGGAGTAATGAGGAACTCCCGTAACTACCCGCGCAGCCGCATTCTGGACCAGCTGAAGCCTCTGGATGTACCCCAGGGGCAGCCCCATGTAGAGGGCGCCCCAGGGGCAGCCCTATGTAGAGATCATCCTGCAATGCAATGAAAGGGCCGTTGTCATGTTCTATGTCACCCTCAGCTACATGGGCTTGCTGAGCAATTGG
Source organism: Ptyas mucosa (assembly GCA_012654045.1). Classification (NCBI taxonomy): domain Eukaryota; kingdom Metazoa; phylum Chordata; class Lepidosauria; order Squamata; family Colubridae; genus Ptyas; species Ptyas mucosa. The sequence continues at coordinate 750,264 of WNWU01013651.1, forward strand.
GATCAGTTTTCAGGTTTCAAAATGGCTTCTAATTGCGAATCAAAATCCTTTGCAAATTCCATTTTAAGCAGGTTAAAAAAAGCTCTGATGGATCAGACCAAAGTCAGTCTAAGATTCACAAATACTTCTGGTTTGCCCACAAGCAGAAAGTAGAGACATATAGAAGATGGAATAGGCATTTCCCCACAATTTCACTTTCCTCCATCACACCATACAATATTGGACACTTGGCCATCTCACACTCTAGGAATCCCCAATTCTGGTATCCCACATTAATCTGAGAAAATATTTCCAACTTCCACACCCCCTATCAAAAAGTACTAAGATGGGACTGGAACTCAAGAGTCTCCTGGGGATTGGCCCAAAGTCCCCCAGGAACTTTTCAAGCCTAAGGGAAGATTAGAACTCGAGCTTCCTGGCCCTTGGTCCAAACTCACCCAGCTGGCTTTCATGCCTAAGGCAGGACTAGAACTCACAATCCTGATGATTGTCTCAAAGTCGCCCATTTGGCTTTTATTTGAAGGTGGAGTTGAAACTCCAGAGATTGGCATAAAGTCCTTCAGGTGGTTTGATTCTCTGCACCCTCCCCAATCACTCTTTGCCCCTCCCCAGACACAAAAGGCTCCCCCTGCAGCTGCGCCTCCTCCTCTCACCCCAACAGACAGCTGTCACTCAAGCCCCTCACCTGCCCTGCTCGCAGTTGGGCAGGACCACCCTGGCTGGCTGTCTGCCTGAGTCCCTCCCCTCCCCTCCCCTCCCACCGCCTTGTCCCCACAGAAGCCTCCTCGAGGCTGGCTGGGAGTCTCGACAGGGAGCCAGGCGGAGTGCAGTGGGCCGGAGAGGAGCGGGAATGGCTGGCGGGGGCTTCCTGCACCTCTTTCTTCCCAGGCTACTCCGGGGCTCCGTCTCCACCAAGGAGAGTGGCCGGAGGACCTGCTGGGGGGGGGGACGAGCGTGGGCCCCAGATCTGAGAGCGGGAGGAGCCCCCGGGAGGGGGAGGGGTGGTCTTTGGGGGTCTAGCCCACGTGGGACTCCAAGGCAGCTATGGGGAGGAGCCCCTCTCAACCCCCACCCACAGACTCTGCATGGCAGGAGGGCAGGTGCTGGGGAGGGGGCAGCGGGGAAGCCGGTTTTGGGAGAAGCGGATCGGCTACCACCGCTCACATTTGTGAACTGGTAGGGAAGGTAAGGGAATCCCACCTCTGTGCTGTGCGGCCTTTCTTAGGTACGGACAGACTGTTTGGTCTGGGCATGTTTGTGTCTGGGCCAGGAGTTGGGCATAGGTGGAAGGTTGGTTTTGGGGCATTGTTTTTGGGGGTGCGTGTTGTGTGGGGGTGAAGGAGACCGATTGGGGAGGAGGGGGCTTAAACCCAGGGAGGGAAGGAGAGGGAAAGGGAGAGCAACGGGTGAGGAAGGGCAAAGCACCCGAGAAAGGCGACAGAGGAGCTGCGAGAGAAGCGAGTTCAAGAGGCCAAAGATCTGCTATTCTCCCAGAATGTCTCCAGTGCTAAGCAGGGATGCAGAGGGTCCCACCTGGATGGGTGACTGGGGCGAGCGCTGCGGAAAAGCCAGCCAGCAGAGAAGAGTTTTCCTGCCACTTTCCCCCAAGGAAAAGCAGGGACCCCTGAGTTTGCCCCCCACCCTTCTCAAAATCTCAGATCATCCTTTCTGTTTGCTCAGCCCAACAGTCCCAAAACTCGCTCACTAGGACAGCTCCTACTTGCCCTCCCCCCACCCCCACCCTGCCTTCTAGCCAGAGCGCTGCCTTGCCCTCCCCAGAGGGACTCCTCTGTCTCAGGGTCCTCTGTCGGGAGCATCTGTGGCAGCTCACAAGTCACTTCTCGGCCTCTTCTCAGCCTTCAAAGAGGCACGGAGCTGGTTCCTCTCCATCCAGATTCCCCCAGCCTCTGGGCTCTGGATGATTGTCTGAAGGGGAGCCCTGGAGTGATCGTATCGAAAGAAATGGTAGTGGGGGCCCATGGGGGGCATCTTGCTGCTCCTTTTTTATATCTCTGATACATATTTTTATAACTGCCTGAAATTATGATGGATGTCCACACACTCTGTTAGATAAAATGAAGGTGTCATTCCTGTGTGATCTCCTGTCCAACAAGACAATCAAGGTTATCCTAATGATTGAGGGATTTGCATTAACTCTGTGTCAGCTGAATGGAAGGGGAAAGGGAAACTGGAAGAAGAATGGAAAGGGAAATGAGGAAAACAGAGGATAAAGGGATAGGAAGGGGAAGGGGAAAAGAATAAAATGTACACAGAAAGAAAGGGGAGGGGGAGGGGGAAGGGAAGCAGAAAGGGAATTGAAAGAAGAAGAGAAAGAGGAGGAGGAATGGGAATTGAAATAAACCCCTTCATTTTTCCTTCCCTTTTGATTAGGTTTTTAACTAGAAATAACGGAACAAGAATCAGCCTGACCTTCTCAAAACTTCACCATTGTGACACCTGTCAAGCCTGATGGGTCTGTGCGCATCTGTGCTGACTACAAATGCATGATTAATAAGGCTCTCCAACAGAGCGCTTACCCTGTCCCAATCATGCACCATTTACTCCATTCTCTGAGTCCTGGCAAGATCTTCGCAAAACTTGATCTTGCACAGGCATACCAGCAATTGCCAGTAGATGGCACTACCGTGGAGGCACAGATTATTGTAACTCACAGAGGTGCCTTCAAATGCACTAGGCTACAATTCGAAGTTAGCGTAGCCCCCAGCTTGTTCCAAAGTATGATGGAGCACCTACTACAAGGACTTCCACGGGTAGTCCCCTATTTTGACGATGTCCTTATCAGTGCCACAGATGATGGTGTGTGAGACCCCTGTATATGCCTCGTTTCCCCTCCCCTTCATCGCTGCACCTGAAGATGTACAGAACATTGGACCTTCTTGCTCTGCGAGACTCCCCCCTCTCGCAGATATGGCCCTCTTCACTATCAAGGGTCCACCTCAATGATGGGTTTTGGGACCCGGAGAGGTGGCATGCGAAAATTAGGGGGCTGAGGGGTTTTTTATTCAAATGTTTTGTGAAATTTTTAAGGGGTTTCAGGGAGGGGGAGGGTTTATTGGGAACGCAGACTGTGGGTATGGGGACAGCCTACAAAGGGGAGGGGCGGGCCTGGCAAAGAAGCATGGTGTGGGAGGTGGAGGTCCTGGCGTGAGGGGGAGAGTCAGAGTTTGCCCAGATAGTGCTTTAAATATCACTACCGTGAGTGGGAGAGGTAGGTATGGCGGGAACAGGGGGCCATATCAAGTCAAGGGAGTACGCACCCGCTATGTACAAGTGGTGGCGTGCTCCAGCCCCCAAGGTTCCACCCGTTCCCCAGGTTGCATAGACCCTCAGGGCCCACCCCTCCGGCTGATGCTGTGCAATGCCAGGTCCGTAGTAAATAAAGCCCCCCCATTTGTGATCTTATTTGCAAGGGGTGAGCGGACCTGGCAGGTATTATGGAAACCTGGTTGGGCCAGGAGGGGGGGTTCCCCTCGTTGAAATGTGCCCACCAGGTTTCCTTGCATTCCATCAGCCGAGGTCACAGGGCAAGGGGGGGAGTAGCGGTGATTATTAAAGAAGGTCTGAGACCGAGGGAGGCCACTGTTCCTCAGATGGCCAGCTGTGAGTCCCTCCTTGTTAAATGGGGTCATGGGGTTCAGATGGGTTTGCTGATCACGTACCTGGCTCCCTGCCATGTGGCAGCAGCCCTGCCTGAGCTCCTTGACGTAATCACCGTGGTGGCGGTTGATACCCCTAGACTTATGGTCATGGGGGATTTCAACCGTCCATCTGTGGGTGAGACTTCGGAGGTGGCTCGGGAGTTCATGGCTTCCATGACAGCTATGGATCTGATCCAAGTAATTCATGGCCCTACCCACACGGGGGGAAACATGCTGGATTTGGTTTTCGTCTCTGGACAGTGGTTGAGTGATCTTGAGATAGGGGACTTAGTCATTGAGCCCTTGTCATGGTCAGATCACTCTCTCCTTCGTCTAGACTTTCAAACCGCTGCACCCCGCCACAGGGAGGCAGAGTCAGTAAGTTGGTTCCGCCCCAGGCACCTGATGGAACCTAATAGGTTCCAGATGGAGCTTGGGCCATTTCCTGAGGCTCTGGCACACGCCTCGACCGGAGACCTAGTGGCCGCCTGGGACAGGGCGGCCGCTGGAGCTCTGGATTGGGTCGTGCCTTTGCGGCCTCTGACCCGGCGCTGATCTCAATTGGCTCCTTGGTTCTCCAAGGAGCTGAGGGAGTTGAAGGGCCGGAAAACAAGCCTAGAGAGTAGTTGGAGGGTCAGTCATTCTGAATCCGACCAGACACTAGTGAGATCCCATATTAGGACTTACCTAGTGGCGATAAAAGCAGCTAAATGTAACTATTTTGCTGCTCTTATTGCATCATCAGATAATCGCCCGGCCTCCCTCTTTAGGGTGACCCACTCCCTGCTACAGCAGGAAGCGCGGGAGGACCCCTTGGAGGGTAGAGCCGAGGATTTTGTTCAGTATCTGCATGATAAAATCACTCAGATTCGGGAAGATCTGGACTCCGACTGGGTAGTCTCGGGGGGAGGGACAGGGGCTGGTCTTGAGAATGTTATCTGGACTGAGTTTGATCCTGTGACCCCTGAGGATGTGGACAGGATTCTGGGCAGGCTGAATGCGATCACCTGTTTATTGGACCCGTGTCCCTCCTGGTTAGTACTGGCTTCCCCAGCACCTGGATGAAACGACGTATCTGGATCCATTCCAGTTGGGCTTCACACCCGGGTACAGCACGGAAACGGCATTGGTCGCATTGGTTGATGATCTCTGGAGGGCTCGGGACAGGGGGTCCTGTCCTGGTCCTGTTAGATCTCTCAGCGGCTTTTGATACCATCGACCATGGTATCATGCTGCACCGGTTGGAAGAGTTGGGGGTGGGAGGCACTGTGTTGCAGTGGTTCTCCTCCTTTCTCTCTGACCGGTCACAGTCGATGTTGACAGGGGGGCAGAGGTCGACTCCGAGGCCCCTCATATGTGGGGTGCCACAAGGGTCGGTCCTCTTGCCCCTCCTGTTCAACATTTATGTGAAGCCATTGGGTGAGATCATCCGTGGTTTTGGGGTGAGATATCATCAGTACGTGGATGATACCCAGCTGTACATCTCCATCCCAAACCACCCCAACGATGCCCTTGAAGTGATGTCCCGGTGCCTGGAGGCCGTGCGGATCTGGATGGGGAGGAACAGGCTCAGACTCAACCCATCCAAGACCGAGTGGCTGTGGTTTCCGACGTCCTGATATAGTCAGCTGGTGCCATTGCTGACTATCGAGGGCGAATCATTGGCCCCCGCAGAGAGGGTGCGCAACTTGGGTGTCCTCCTGGATTCACGGCTGTCTTTAGAAAAGCATTTGACAGCCGTGACTGGGAGGATTTTTCATCAGGCTCGCCTGATTCGACAGTTGCGTCCCTTTCTGGATCGGGACTCTTTACACATGGTCACTCATGCCCTCGTCACCTCTCGCCTAGACTATTGTAATGCTCTCTACATGGGGCTCCCCTTGAGGAGCACCCGGAGGCTCCAACTGGCGCAGAGTGCGGCCGCGCGGGTGGTGATGGGAGCGACGTGGCGCTCCCATGTTACTCCTCTCCTGCGCGAGCTGCACTGGCTCCCGGTGGTCTTCCGGGTGCGCTTCAAGGTATTGGTTACCACCTTTAAAGTGCTCCATGGCTTAGGACCCGGGTACTTGTGGGACCGCCTACTACCACCAATAGCCTCCCACCGACCAGTACGCTCCCATAGAGAGGGGCTCCTCCGGGTGCTGTCGGCCAAACAATGTCGACTGGCAGCCCCCAGGGGGAGAGCCTTCTCTGTGGGGGCACCCACTATCTGGAACGAACTCCCTCCGCAGATACGGATGATCCCGGACCTTCGCGCCTTCCGCCGTGAGCTAAAAACTTTTCTGTTCCACCAGGCAGGCCTGGCCTAATTTTTTCCCTTTTTCTGTAAAAATAATTTTAATATTTTAATATTTTAATATTTGGGGTTTTAATATTTTATAATTGGGCTTTTAAATAGTCGGGGCCATTGTTTAATTTGGTTTTATTTGGCTTTTAAATTTTGTATGTATGTTTTTTACTTTTGGCTGTTCATCGCCCTGAGTCCCCTCGGGGAGAAGGGTGGTATATAAATCTAAATAAATAAAAAAATAAAAAAAATATGAAAAACAACTAGGGGACCGACTAACTCTAGTGTTAGAGAAATTCAGAAGTGCTGGCCTACGGGTCAAACCGACAAAATGCATGATAGCAGTACCCTCTGTCGAGTTCCTGGGGTACTGGATGGACGGAACGGGTATTCACCCCACTGAAAGCAAGATTAGGGCCATCAAAAATGTGCCAAACCTGAAAAACAAGTCAGAGCTACAAGCCTTTCTGGGTCTCCTTAACTTCTATGCCATCTTCCTGAGAGACAAGGCAACGGTAGCTGAACCCCTACACTGACTATTGGCTAAAAATGCACCCTGGGTTTGGGGAAAGACTGAGGCTGTCACTTTTGCCACCATGAAAAAACTTTTGTCCGCGGACAGTTTCCTCATCCAGTACAATGCAACGCTTCCACTTTTACTAGTCTGTGATGCTTCCCCTTTTGGAGTAGGAGTCATCCTGAGCCACAGACTACCGAATGGACTAGAAGCACCCATCGCTTACTATTCCCGCACCCTGTCCAGCGCTAAGTGGAACTACAGCCAGCTGGACAGAGAGGCCTTGGCAGCCATCTCAGGAGTAAAGAAATTGCAGGAATACCTGTTTGGGCAGAATTTCGAACTTGTCACGGACCACCGGCCACTTTTGGGCCTCCTGGCTGGGGATTGGCCCACCCCCGCTGCCTTGTCTCCATGAATGACTCACTGGACTATCTTTCCAGAAGCATATTCCTACCACCTTGTCCACCGACCCAGACTGAGTTTGGGGCATGCTGATGCCCTCAGCCGATGCCCACTACTGGACATCCTAGAAGACTCCACACCGTGGGCACCAGTCCTACTCATTGATGCTTTGGACTTAGGACCTCTCTCATCTGCCGAAGTGGCGAGAGCATTGGCTTGGGATGCTGTTCTAAAGACTGTCATGAGTTGGGTCATGAGGGGGTGGCCGGGAAGGACTGAAGGCAGGGAATTTAAATCGTTTCCATCCAAGAGGAATGAATTGCAAGGGGAGTGTTTATTGTGGGGAGATCATATCATTGTTCCCTCATGCTTAAGGGACAAGGTTTTGCGCATGTTACATAATGGGCACCCTGGGATCTTAAGGATGAAAGGGCTAGCCAGGAGTTATGTGTGGTAGCCACAGATGGACAATGACATCACTGAGTGGGTGGGGAAGTGTCAGCCCTGCCAAGAGTCCAGGCCAGATCCACCCACAGCACAAGTCAGGGAATGGGAATGACCCCAGGGTCCCTGGTCTAGGATCCACATAGACTTTGCTGGCCCATTTCATGGCCAAATGTACACCCTGAGTGCCTTCTGGGAGGGGAGGGGAGGGGAGGGGTTTCCATCCCAGTCTGGACTCAGGACCTCCTGCCTGTTTCCAGGGCACCTCAGCTGGGGGAGCCCAGCCTGACTGCATGGGGACTCTGGTTGTGGCCCCCTCCAAAATGCCTGGGAAACTATGGAGAGGAACTGATGCTTATGTGCAGGATCTCGGGGTTCTCTCTTCTCCCCCCCCCAAACTTCAGAAAGTGAAAGAGAAGCAGGTTAGCTCAGAAGGAGGTCTAAACTTCTGGAATCTTCTTAGTGTGCAGAAGAAATCAAAATCTGTCATTAAACTCCCTGAACTAAGGATGGTCTTGCACAATTGTTACTTTAGGGGCCAAACTGGGTTCTGGGGGGAGGAAATCCCAAAGGGCCACAGAGGGTGTTGGGGTCTATTGGAGGGAATGGGGATCTCTGCAGGGGCCACAGACACCCCCCTTAGGGAATGGGGCCCCAACCCCTGGCCTTCTTTCCCCCTTCCTTCCTTCTCCCCATCAGTTGGGGACTTTCAAGGAAAGAGGTTTTCCAGCTCTGGACCAACAAGCCTTTGGAATCCCAATTTTCATACATTCTGTACTGGACAGCCTCTCTCCTTCCCAGTTGCCCCATCTGCTTCTGATATCCCACCTCACAAAAGAAATCTCCAAGGAAATAAAGTGAAGCCAGTCAGTTTTATGAAAGGAGTGGGCGGGAGGATTCAGGACAGAAAGCAGGAGGAGGGGAGATGATGGACTGAGGGGGAGCTGAGTGATCCACTTGATCCCATTAACCTTGGACAGAGAGATAGTCAAAGGTCATCTCTAGTGCCTGCAAGAAACTCCTGCAGTGTTCACAGTCCAAGGATAGGAAGCCAGTTAAGCATCCCTTCCCTTCGTTTTCTCTTCCATCCCTCCTTCCCTCTTCTCTCTCTCCCTCTCTCTCTCCCTCCGCCTCCTTTTCTTCTTCCCCTTCTCCTTCTTCTTCTTCTTCTCTCTCCCTCTCCCCCTCCCTTTCTCTTCCCTTCTCCCTCTTTAAGATATTTAGCAGGTTAAAGACTTTCTGTGTGCTGAGCTCTCCTGGGAACCTTGGAGGTCCCTCCCTCCATTTCCCCCCTTCTTTTAGGCAAGAGACTTTGTCTGAGGCCTCTCAGAATCTCCCTTTTAGCTTCTCTTCAAAGGTCCCCAGTTGCTGAGGGGTCTCTGAGGGGTCTCTGAGGGGGCACCCCCAGCATCTCCCCACCACTGGATCAATGATTAGGATATATCACAAAATGCCATGAAACCTTTCCTGGGCTGACTTTGTCTGGTGCTGCTTCAAGGGGGCTCCCTCTGGGGGTCTGTCCAGCCCCTCAAGGGAAGGCCTCCCATTGGGAGCCCCCCCCCTTTATTGAAGGGGCTGATGAGGGTCCCAGTAAGGAAATAAATCTGAAGGGTCACAAGTCATCTACATACACCTAACATTTAAAATTAAAGTTAACATCAGCAGAGATCCCAGTCCATCCTTCCTTGCTCAGAATGTCTTCTCCTCCACCTTTGGCCCTTTGCCTTTTTTTATGGAGAGGGGGAAGAGGGCAGCAGGAAGCCTAGAGAAAACCCTGAGATGCCCTCACCCACCCTGGATTTTCTAAAAACGCTTCTGTAGGCCATAGAAGCCTTCATGAAATTCACCTTTCATAGAGACTGGCGCTCTGCTTTACAGCACCCAAACTCTTGATTGCATGTTTGCTATCAGTATTTAGTTTTTACATCCAAATCGGCTGGCAGAGACCTTGATGGATGGATGTCAAACTCTGGTCACCAATCCCCTTCTTAAAGGCAGATAAATAGTAGGATGGAGGTAGAACACTAAGGAGACCTCAGCTCTACATTGATGTCTGTTCTGATCAAAGTTTCAGGAAAAAGGCTGGGACTAGCAATAGGCTTTATTGTTTGAATTTTAATTGACCAATCACAGTTTTCACTATTGTGACTCACTCTATCTCCTTTAGGACAGGAATATGATTTATTTGCTTATCATTTTATGTTACTTTAAATTATAATTTGCCCCGGCTGTTCAATAATTATCCCAAAGGATCATTAATATTAGAGGACTTGAAAGGCAAATAGATTTAGAATATTATATGCTGCTTTGTATATTTTCTGTGAAATTCTCCAGATTTCCAGATAAAATATTAATTTTATTAATCCTTTCTATCAGTGAGCTGATATGTAAATATGTTCCTCCCTTGTGTTTTATTTTGACTTCTCCAGAGTCTTGTGACATAAATAGAATGGCTGGAAGAAGAACTGAAGGAAGCCATTGGAGCAGAATTTTATGCAAGTCTTGGCATAGTTGAAAATGCCTTTGTGTGGTGCAATTTCTTTTTTTTTTTATTGAAAAAGTTTTAACAATACAAATTTTTCCCCCTTTTCCCCCCCCCTCCCTAGCCATAAATGTAGAATACATATAAAAAGAATATATAAATCCTTCCCATCCCCACCCTAACCCTCCCCCTCCTCCCTCTTCCCTCCCCCCCTTGACTTCCATTATATGCAATATTAATATTCCCAAACAATATATATGTTATTCAAACTTCCAAATCTTTTTTCCTATATTTACTAACATATTAACATAGTCATCTCAGCTAAAAGCGATATAATATTTTCTAGTCTGATACTTATTCTGTACATACTCAATCCATAATTTCCATTCCTGTATATACTTCTCATGCTTCTGATCCTTTAAAAAAGCTGAAACCTTTGCCATTTCTGCAAATCCAGCCATCTTCTGGGTCCATTCATCAACCGTCGGTAAAACATCACTCTTCCAATGTTGGGCAATCAATAACCTAGCTGCTGTCACCATATACAAAATCAATTTAGTTTCACCCAATGTAAAATCTTTAACTATACCCAATAAGAAAAATTGCGGAGAAAATTGTATTTTTTTCTTTAAAACATTTTGCATAACCCACCAGATTTTTATCCAAAAAGCCCTCACTTCCCTGCAAGTCCACCAGATGTGATAATATGTAGCATCTAAACAATCACATCTCCAACATTTTGGCTGCACATTAGGGTACATGCACGACAATTTCTTGGGGTCTAAATGCCATCTATAAAACATTTTATAAAAATTTTCTCGTAAGTTTTGTGACTGTGTAAATTTAACGTTCTGAACCCATATTTTTTCCCATGTTTCCAACATAACTGGTTGAGAGAAATTTTGTGCCCATTTAATCATACAATCTTTAACTAGCTCATTTTCTGAGTCTCTTTCTAACAAAACATTATAAACTCTCTTAATATGCATTGGACCTATCCGCTTCATCTGTTCAACCAATTCTACTTCATATTCCATTAAACCAGTTTGTTGATCTTCTTTCCATCTCATCTGTAATTGATTGTACTGCAACCAAGTCAACGATTTCCCTTCTTCCAACAGCATATCCAAAGTCTTCAATCGCCACCTGCCCTCTTCAAAGTAAAGTAACTCTTTATATAAAACCCCCCCGAGTAACTTAATATTTGTATTCCACATGGTATCAGCGAGATCCAGCCAAAACGGAATCCCAATTAGCTCGGTGCCTTCTCCAGACTCTCAGCAAGGCATTTCTAAGTAAATGACTGTTAAACACTTTATCCACTTTGGTATCATAAAATAAGTATGCATGCCAACCCCAAACCAGGTCATGGCTTTCTATATTCAACAAGTCAGTCTTAGTTTTCCCAAACCAATCACTTAATTGTATCAATGCAGTTGCTTCATAATATAGTCGAAGGTTTGGGAGTTTAAGACCACCTCTCTCCCGAGTATCTTGCATTATTTTCAGTTTGACTCTTGGTTTTTTATCATTCCAAATAAATTTGTTCAGTCCTTTTTGCCATTCTAGCAATGGTTTGTCTGATTTAAGCACCGGTATCATTTGAAATAAAAAGATCAGTCTAGGTAAAACATTCATCTTTACTGCTGATATTCTTCCAAGCAGTGATAACTGCAGTTTCTTCCAGTTTTGCATATCTTTTTGTATCTTTTGCCACAGAACCTCATAGTTATTTTGAAACAGTTTAGCATTGGAGTCTGTGATTTGTACTCCTAAATATTTGACCTTTGAAACAATCTCGAAGCCTGCCATTCTTTCCAGTTCCTTTTTTTTGCTCTCTGTCAGATTTTTGACAATCATTTTAGTTTTCTTCTGATTCAACCTGAAACCAGATACCATGCCATACTCTTCTATAATATTTTTCATCTGGATTATTGAGTTCATAGGTTGTGATAGGGTAACAACCAGGTCATCTGCAAATGCCTTAGTTCTATAGTCCTTTTGCCTTATAACTATTCCAGTCAAGGAATTCGAGTCCCGTATTGCATTGAGTAAGACTTCTAAAGTTAAAATAAATAATAACGGGGATAATGGACAACCTTGTCTGGTGCCTTTTTGTATGTTAAAATTCGATGTTAAGCATCCATTGATAATAAGTTGTGCATGTTGCTCTTGATAAATTGCACCAATCGCTTGTATAAACCGCTCCCCCAAATCCATTTTTCCCAAAGTCTTAATTATAAAGTTCCAATTCACGCGATCAAAGGCTTTTTCCGCATCCAAAAAAACCAGCACTGCAGAGATCTGTTTATTCTTATCTAGATAGTCCATTAAGTCTATAACTTGCCTAACATTCTCCTTCATATATCTGCCTTCAATAAATCCTGCTTGGTCATGATGAATTATCTTTTGAATAACTGGCATCAATCTGTTGGCTAGTACTTTTGCAAAGATTTTATAGTCTGTGTTTAATAAAGATATTGGTCTATAATTTTCTGGTTTCTTAGGACCTGATTCTTCTTTCGGAATCAATGAAACAAAAGCTGTTTTCCATGAGGAAGGTATCTTACCTCCTAGTTGTATATTACGAAATAAATCTTTAAGATGCTCAATCATTTCTTCTTGTAAAGTTTTATAATAAATTGCAGTTAAGCCATCCGTCCCTGGAGCTTTAGCTGTTTTTAATTGTTTTATAGCAAAACTGATCTCCTCCACTGTTATCAGTTGTTCCAAACTTTTCTTTTGGCTCGTTGAAATTTTTGAAACTCTCTTGTTTTCCAAGTATTCATCTATAGTAATATTCTGTATGTCATCTTTAGCATATAACTTAGTATAATATTCCAAAAAGGCTTTTTTAATTAGATCTTGTTGATAAACTTCTTTATCAGCATATTCAGTACTATCAATAATTCGTGTCGATGCTTGCTTCCTCAAAGTATACGCCAACCACCTGCCCGGTTTGTTAGCATTGGAAAAAGTATTGTGCTTTGCAAATTGTAAGTTAGTTGCCGTTTGGTCTGCTATAAGCATTTGAAATTGATCCTTCAGAAGTTTTATAGCCATTTGCAATTTTCCGTCTGTTGGTTTTTGTATCAATTGTTGTTCTTTCTTTTTTATCTCAGATTCCAATTGTAGTCTTTTCTTCTGCTGACTTTGCCTGTGTTTAGAATTCATTTGAATTAGTACTCCCCGCATATATGCTTTAGCTGCATCCCAAACTGTTTCAATAGGGGTGCCTTTGTTCAGGTTAAATTTAAAAAACTCCTTTAAATGCTTTTTGAGTTCAATTATATTCTTTTCATATCTAAATAGATTCTCATTTACTCTCCAGGATCTTCTTTCTCTTTTACCCATCTCGATTTCCATCCAGACCGGACTGTGGTCAGTCAAAGTCCTAGGAAATATCTTTATTTTCTTTACTTTAGAGAGTAGATTAGAAGTTAAGAGAAAAAAGTCTATTCTGGAAAAGGATTTGTGCCTGTCTGAGTAAAAAGTAAAGTCCAGTTCATTTGGGTTTCGAATTCTCCAAATATCTTTCAATTCCAAATCCTCTTTCAGTTCAAAAAAAGCTTGTGGTAATTTATTCCCTATTTTGGCCGTGGTTTTTTTATCCAATCTAGGTTGGATTACTCCATTCCAATCGCCCATTATTATAGTGTTTGAATAGTCCCAATCCAAAATTTTTAAATGAAGTAGCTTGTAAAAAGTTTCCTGCTGTTGATTTGGGGCATATATTCCGACCAACAAAATTGGTCCAACATCTGTAATAACTTCAACTGCAATATATCTTCCATCTTTATCTGCTTCTATAATTTTTGCTACAAGTTTCTTATTTATATATATCACCACTCCATTCTTCTTTTCCTGATTTGAAGCAACAAATTGCATTCCCAATTTTGAATTTATCAAGTATTTCTGATCTTGCAATTTTACATGAGTCTCCTGTAAACAGATAACATCATTATGAAATTGTCTCAAATAGTGAAATATCTTCCTTCTTTTTTGCAGAGAATTCAATCCGTTTACATTCCAAGACAAAAATTTAAGTGCCATTTGATCCTGTCTGAAGTTTTGAGAGCAATTGTTGAAGATTCTCTCCTACAGTAGGAATCTTCGGTTTAGCTCCTCCCATGACTTCAGCTTGCTGTTTATCTTTGGTTCTTTTCTCACGCTGTGGCTTACTATATTCTTGCTGCTGTTGCTTCATTTGTTTAGACATTGCTCTGGTTATGCGTTGCTCTTCCACTTTAGATGTTGTTACTTCCAAAGCCATCGCCTCCTCTGTGATAGTTTTAGACATTTCTTCCAAAGGAGAAGCTTCGAATGGTGCAAAAGGATCAACCACAACACCACCTACTGCTCCCATTAATTCTCTTGCCTCCCTTTGCGACTGCCTTATTTGTGCTTCTGTTTCTTGATCAATCTCGGCTTGTAGTTGAGCTTCTTTATCTATTGGTGAAGATGTGCGTGGAGGAGGAGAACCCGCTTTCAAAACATTGTAATAAAATTCTTCTGCTTTTTCAATAGTATTAAGGCGGTATCTCACTCCTCGCAGCCTGAGTATTATACCTATTGGGGCATCCCACCTAAATTGTATGTTCTGTCTTTTCAATTCTGTCACCAAAAATCCAAAATCCTTTCTATCTCTTAACATTTTAGGCGGTAGTTCTTTAAAAACTCCAATCTCACTTCCATCAACTTGAACTGTTGTAACAAAAGAATTTTGCAGAATTTCATTTCTCATTCTTCTATCTGTAAAATATATAACCACATCTCTAGGCAGTTGTCTTTGTACCGCCACCCGAGAATTAACTCTGTAGACCTTGTCCATCTTGCACAAAACCAGATCTGGTTCCACTTTCAACATAACTGCCAAAGCCTCTGCACAAATTTTCCTAAGATCTTCCCTGGTGTTCTCTTTAACACCTCTCAATCTGATAGCATATTCCATTGATCGAAATTGCATCATAGTAATCTCATTTTGCATTTTCTGTGTAACTTCTTCAATTTCTATAATTTTTGAGTCAGAAGCTCTGAATTTAGTCTCCATCTCTGAGGCAAGATTCTCCACTTTTTTATCAATCTGCAGCGCTACCTCAGACAGGCCTTTAACCACTGTTTGAATATCTTGTTTAAGTGAGTCATATTTCTCTTGAAACATTCCTTTAAGCTCCTTCTCTGATCTTTGAATTTCTTTAATAATAATATCATATTGGCTTTCTTCCTTTGTCTGAGATTGCAACTGCGCTGTTTGAGGCTGCTTCTGTTTATGTGTGGGGGAGCCCCCCCCTGGTTGCTTTGTTGCCATTTTACCTCTTAAGGATCTTCCTTTTCCACAAACTCTAGCAACTTTTCCCAAAAAGTTCTCCAGATTCAATCAGGTCTATAAGAGTCAATTGGTATTTTTATTTTATGTTATTTTGTTTTTTGAATACTTCTGCCGCTTCCAGCCGGATTTGTTACTTTAAAATGTAGCCGGATACAGTAATCAAATTACTTTCACTTTCAGCTCTCTCAACTAAGAACAGGCGCTATTTTTTTTTCCCTCCGCTTTCCTCAAAGCCAATTCACTTTCACTTTAAAAACTCTTTAAAATAGTCCAAAAAGCTTCCAATACTTGCTGTTTAGTGAGAAGTTTGAAATCTTCCTTATTTTTCTTTGTTATTGGTAATGCTGCCGCGCTGTCTTGTTCTGCTTTAAAGCAGAGTTTCCCAGTCGTCCGGAGCTTCAGCGGGGTGAATAGGGAGTCCCACCCTGTTAACTCCCCAGAAGCAAGAAAAGCTTTCTGGGGGTCTCACAGGGGACTCTACCTGCAGCCGCCGGCTCTCCTCACAAGCCCTTTGCGGTCTCGGAGTTTTACGAGCCATTTCAATTGCCGAAACGGCTCTTTTACGGGCGTTCGGGCTGGCGGTCTTCAAAGGACCGTCTGCAACAGCTGACGGCAACAGCGGAAGTCTGGTGCAATTTCTTCTTGGAAAGATGCACCTTCAATTGCTCCCGGCTCCCCCTTTTGTATCGCATTCCTTCCATCCCTCAAGTAGCTTGGGAAATAAGCTGGGAACAGCCACAGTTCTGTTTGTCTTTTAAGCAGAGTCTTTCCTGAGGATTTCCAGTTTTATTCCCTGCCTTGTCATCCCTCCCTCCCTCCCTCCCTCTCTCCCAAAGGAGGCCCTGCCTTGACTTCTGAGGAAGCGACTTTTTGGGATAGGAGGACGGCCACAGATTGGTGAGTAGGGAGACCTTTTCCCCTCTCCTGCCTCTGTCCCTTCCCTTCCCTTCCCTTCCCTTCCCTTCCCTTCCCTTCCCTTCCCTTCCCTTCCCTTCCCTTCTGAAAACCATTTTGAAGGGATTGGTGCCTTTTGTGGGATATATGAGAAAAAGGTCTTTCCAACTAGAGGTGCCTTGGAGGTTTAAATGCAGGCAGTCCTCAACTTATGATGATTCATTTAGAGACTGAAGTTCCAGGAGTGCTGAAAAAAGTGATTTATGACTCTTTCTGACCCTTATGACCCTTGTAGCATCCCCAGGGTCAAAATTCAGAGGCTTTGTGGCTGACTCACATTTATTCAGAGGCTTTGCGGCTGACTCACATTTATGACGGTCACAGTGTCTGCGGGTCATGTGATCCCCTTTTGGGACCTTCTGACAAACAAAGTCAATGGGGAAGCCAGGTTCACTTCACATCCCATGTGACATCTCGTGTTTCTTAAATTTTATTTCATTGAAAAGGATAACAGTGAAAATAAAACAGAACCAGAGAGAAATCAATGGTGAATCTTAACATACAAGCTAATAACTATAACTGTACTAGGTTCACAGTAATTACATAAGAAATGTATACTGATGTGAAAATGTTGTAAAGAAGGAAATTGTAAAAAAAAATGTTTTAAAAAACTGTTTAATAAAAAATGTTTTAATAGTAATTACAGTAATACAACCAAAAGATAGAGAGAGAAAAGAAAAGAAAAGAAAAGAAAAGAAAAGAAAAGAAAACTTCAACTAAATTTACAGAACTGCTGTGGCCATCCAGTGAGGATCCACCAAAGTTCCTTGGAGATCCTGGAAAGTGACATTGTTCCTCTTTGGGATCTATGTTTGGTTTGGCCTCTGCATTCAAGGAGTTGCAAGCATCACCAGAACCACCAGCTGAAGATGAGGAGGCAGCCTCCATCACTGTGGAACCTCCATACCGGAATCCATCAATTCCCACATCACCATCATTGATGAAAGACGATGTCAGACCTTCAGCCCTGGTCAACAATGCGATGGTTGGCATTTCACCCATAGCTGCTATTTGTCCTGGGGCAAAAGAAGCACAGACTGAATATTTTAATAATAATGAAATAGTAAGCAAGAAACAAAACAATGAATGAAACTGAGCAACCAAATTAAGATTAAAGGCTCCTAGTTTTCTTTTCTGTTGGCTTCCATAGTCCAACCACCCCCACCCAAAACCCCAAAGCAAGAAATGCAAAACAACAAAAGGAATTAAGAATTAAATAACAATAATAATGACAACAGAATACCTTTAAAATAGAAAAATAAAGAAAAACTGACAACCAAATTAATTCAAACACTTACCAACCATCACATTGTCATGCAAGGTAGAACGTTTGACATCCTTCTTTGTTCATCAATGACGGTGATGTTGGGGTTGATGGGTTTGGGTATCTAGGGTTCCACCGTGAGGATGGCAGCCTCAGCATCTTCACTTGGTTGCTCTGGTGACACTTGCAGACACCTTTTTCTGGGGATTGACGAAGAATAAAAGAATAAAATATAACTGACTGGTACACTGTTTTCTTAACAATGATAATAAAGCTTATTCTTAATGGGGGCTTCATTACTGGAGATTTTCAAGAAAAGGTTGGAGTTGGACTAGAAGACCTTCAAGGTCCCTTCCAGAATCCTGAGGGATTCTATCCTTTCTCCTGTTAGTTCCACCAATATTTTGGGAGGCTTTCAGTGCCCCAGGGCTCCCCAGGTTGTGGTGACGCCACTCTCTTTAACAGGAGCAATTTACCTGCACTGGTGGAAAAAACACGCAGAAGCCAATGAATACAGAGACCCTAAGGATGAACAAAGTTACTTTCCAGGGGTATCCAAGGACATTCTGGGGTCTGTCACTAGATGGCTGCATCACCTCATTTGGGTCCATTTCTGAAAGAGAAAAGGGATGGAGGAAGAAGGGTCAATTTCTGGTTTTAATGGTTGGTGCTTCCCCTCCAAGACTTAACCCACTGAAGCTCCAGATCCGGGACGACTCTGTTTTAAAGAGAGCCAGACATCATGACCAACTCTGTGTCAAAAGGGAGATTGATTGAGCCCAAGAGCAGACAGAACGGAAGCAGGAGAACAAGTAATTCGCAAGTATCAATGCTTAGCTCTGGGCTACATTGTTTCTAATTGAATCCTTTTGTGGTGGAGGCTGGAAGATGGCGCCTTTGTTGTGGGCGTGAAAGTGAAAGTTAGAAACAAAAGTGCTTGCTGAGAATTGCGCTCTGAGAGTGGATTATAGCTGCTGGACTGGGAGTTTGGTGGAGTTGGAGGAAAGACTATTTTGCTTGATAAATCATAAAATTTTTTTTGAAAATTGCCTGAAAACTGTTTAAGAGACTTTGTTGCTGTTAAAGAGAAAGAGACTTTTCTTGTTATAAGATGACTTCTAAACAAGTTAAGCCATGAGTTCCTAAAACTGCAGGAGGCTCCCCAATAGTGTCAGTAGTGACACAGAAAGCACAATTTCCGGTGGAATCACAGACTCAGGAGGCTTCTTTAAAAAAACTTAAAGAATTTATAAAAGAAGCCATGAATAATCAAACTGTAGCTATGAATGACCAGACAATAATTATGGATGGGAAACTTAAAGAATTTGCGGCAGACATTAAAGATGTTGTGGAAGAAAAGCATAATGAAATAAGAGAAGATATTATTTTAGCAGTTTCAGGATTGACAAAACACCTTGTTCAGCTGGAGCAGAGAGTAGAAGAAATTAATGAGGCTAATTTGAATTTGGAAAATAAAATGGGAGAAATTGTGACTAAAACAGAGAAGGTGGATGATGATCTGGTTATGTTACAATACAGATCCATGGAATTCGCTTTGAGACTGAGAGGATTAAAAGAAAATAGTTGTGAAAATTTAAGGGATATCTGTGCTGGAGCTTTGGCTGTGATAATTGAAGATAGACCGGATGATGTAGCAATTCAAATTGACAAAATTTACAGGCTTAATTTCTGGGTGGCAAGACAAAGGCAGCTGCCAAGAGATGTGGTGATTTACTTTACAACTAGGAGGATCAGAAACGACATTCTACAAGCTTCCTACAAGAATAAGGTTCAAGTGGATGGACAAGAATTAGTGGTTCTGAAAGAGATTCCTCCCAAGATGTTAAGAAGTAGAAAGGACTTTGGATTCTTAGTAAATGAATTGAAAAATCGACAAGTCCAGTACAGATGGGATGTTCCAACTGGTCTAATAGTGAATTATGGTGGAGAAAGATATCGTTTAAATACATCTTGGAAGGCAAAAGACTTTTATGTCAATGTTTTAAAGGCTGGATACCCACCCTCACCTGGGGGGGGGGCTAGAAAGAAAAAGGAGATGTTACAACAAGAGAAAGATGGAAAGCAGATACAAACTTATGCTGAAGTTGCAGCTGGAGGAATTACTATGGAAGAAGAGCTACTGCAACTCGAGGGCCCATCACCAATTTCTGAACCACTCAAGAAGACAGATGAACCGACTTCCGGTGGGACTACGACATCGCCAGACGCTTCTTTTTGAAGCGCCAGCCCAGAGCTTCGTAGAACCGCAAGAACAGCAACTATCGGCTGTCTTGCGGTTTGAAAACTTTCCCCCTGGTATGAGGGGGGAAAGTGAGTAGACGGGTGGGGTAGAGCTCCCTGAGAGTGCCAGATTTTACCCATAATCTGGCACTCGAAGATGAGAGCTCCCCGTTAAGCCTGTCAGTACTCCAGACCCTGGATGTCTCTGCTTTGCAGAGCTAGATGTCGTGACCATCCCAGCAACCAACTTTAAATAAATACTTTTTGAATCGAGCTGGCAGAGCATAAGCAGCAAGAATAAAACAGCAAGTATTTTCTTTTTTTTTAACTCCAAAGATTTACCTTCTTTAAAAGATTTTCCTTAAGCTGAAAGTGAAAGCAAGATGGCGTTTGAGTTCCAACGGGGCGTGAAGAAGTGAAAGTTAAAAGTAATTATTGATAAGCCCCTGTTTGAAACGTAAAACTCCTTTTTGAAAAGTGGATGAAATAAGAAAGGATATAATAATAATAATTCAAGCAGCAATACAAATTACAAATTGTAAAGGGTCTTTTTTTTTCTTTTTTCTTCTTGAAACTCTTTCCCCCCCTTTTTTTTCCTGTCCTTCTGGAAGGGAAGGAAGAAGGGGGGCAAGATGGCTGGACTTTTTGAAAGCAAAGAAAGCAAAGGAGGGTTAATTAACCCTCAATGGTCTGATTTTGAGGAAGCTTTGAGTTCAATTACCTCTGCTTTATTGAAAAGAATTGATACTATATTTCAAGCTTCTCAAGCTGGAAACAATGAAATACATGGAAATACTGAGTTGCAATCTAGCAGTGGGGGATTGAATGAAGAGTTGGGAGATGTAAAAAAACAACAACAGATCATAGCAGATTTTACAGAGGAGAGAAAGATGAATGCTGAGCAGGATAAGGAGCAAGAAATTTTGGAAGCTGATGAAATTTTGGTTACATGATTTTTTTTTTTATAAAACTCAATCTGCATCTAAAGAGCTGTTTCCAGAAGAAGTTACATTTCTGCAAAAATTTTATAATATGCAGTCCCAAAAACCGCAAAATTTTATTGGAGTTAAAAAAGGCAGAGGGATCAAAGTTAAGAAGAAAGTTCGTAAAAAGGAAAAGAAGAAAGACTGGAGAAATGGAAAATAACCCTGCTTGATGAGATGATGGTCCTTAAAAAATATTGTTTAACTGTTTAAAGATTTTGAATTTTTGGAAAAAAAAAACAGCAGTTTAATGCCAGTTAACTAAGTGATGAGCGACGATGAGGAGGCAATCTACAGCTGTATTGGAATATTTTGAGAAGAATAAACAGATCACAGCAATGCTGGTGTGTTGGGCTGTGAAATATGCCCTGGCTTGAATGATTTGGAATATTTTATTAAGGACTGTAATAAATCTGGATCTAACTGTAATGGCAGAAGTTTTATTGAATATAGTAAATTGGAGTTTCCTGTTTGATGGTAATAAATATAAGGCAAAAGGACTATGGACCTAGAGCAATTGCAGGTGATCTGGTGGTTTCCCTAATACGTCTGATGAATTTACTAATCTAATTTTTGACTGGATTTGATGGATACTATTTCAAATATAATTATAAAGTCACTCGGGGTTTTTTTTTTTATAAAGAAGCAATTTTTTATTTAGGTGGGTAGACGCAAATGAAGATATTCTATATGCTGTTGGAAGATGTGAAGACAAGAAGATTAGCAACTGGTTTAATCTAGTATGAAGAACTTAAATGTTTGATATAGTTATTAAATGACGTTTTATCTGTATTGATAAATTAATAAGAGGTTTGATTGTTATATTTTTTTTAATTAAAAATTTTATTTATTTTTATTAAGTGTTTTAACTATAATTGGACCTTGATGGTTTAAAAATGGAGGACGGAAGACTTTATATAGTATTTTATTTTAAATTTGGGGTTTTTTGAATGAGGGTTTCTTTTTTGTTGTTGTTGTTTTTGGGGTTTTTTTTCTTTGTTTTAAATGAAAGAAGTTATAAAATATCTTGTTAAATTGTATAGACTTAATAATTTGTTAAGTATTAATTAGCTATATTGAGTAATGATAGGTTTGATTAGGTAATACTTAATTGTTTTATTAACTGCTGTAATTATAAATGGAGATTAATTCTGTTGAATTAGATGGAATAAGAAGAAAGAAGACTTGCTTTCCTTTTATCTACTTGTTTAATGATTATGATTATGATAAGTGTGAAATGGAGTTTAATTTAGAGAATTTGAGCTGTATTTTATCTTGTATTTGCTCTGGGAAGTCGGGGGGCTGGTTGGGGAGGGGGGAGAAAATGTATGTAAAACTTTTAAAACTTTTTCAATAATAAAAAAAAGAAGACAGATGAACCAAGAGAACAGCGAATGACACGATCAACTTATAAACGTCAAGAAGAACAACTAAAAGAGCAACAATCTCAAGTTTCACTCCAAGAAGTTCAAAAAACAGGGACTTCCGTTGGGACAGCGACATCGCTAGACACTTCTTTTTGAAGTGCCAGCCCAGGGCTCCGTAGAACTGCAAAGAACAGCGACTATCAGCTGTCTTGCGGTTTGGAAACTTTCCCCCTGGTATGAGGGGGGAAGGTGAGTAGACAGGTGGGGTAGAGCTCCCTGAGAGTGCCAGATTTTACCCATAATCTGGCGCTCGAAGATGAGAGCTCCCCGTTAAGCCTGTCAGTACTCCAGACCCTGGATGCCTCTGCTTTGTAGAGCTAGATGTCGTTACCATCCCAGTAATTAACTTCAAACAACTACTTTCTGAATAAATCTGGCAGAGCACAAGCAGCATGAATGAAACAGCAAGTATTTTTTTTTCTTTCTAACTCCAAAGATTTACTCTCTTTAAAAGATTTTTTTAAGCTGAAAGTGAAAGCAAGATGGCGTTTGAGTTTTAACGGGGCGTGAAGAAGTGAAAGTTAAAAGTAATTATTGATAAGCCCCTGTTTGAAACGTAAAACTCCTTTTTGAAAAGTGGATGAAACAAGAAAGGAATAATTCAAGCAGCAATACAAATTACTCTTTTTTTCTTCTTTTTCTTTTTTCCCCCGTCCTTCTGGAAGGGAAGGAAGAAGGGGGGCAGGATGGCTGGTCTTTTTGAAAGCAAAGAAAACAAAGGAGGGTTAATTAACCCTCAATGGTCTGACTTTGAGGAAGCTTTGAGCTCAATTACCTCTGCTTTATTGAAAAGAATTGATACTATATTTCAAGCTTTTCAAGCTGGAAACAATGAAACACATGGAAATACTGAGTTGCAATCTGGCAGTGGGGGATTGAACGAAGAGCTGGGAGATGGAAAAGTACAACAGATCACCGAGGAGAGAAAGATGGAGGTTGTGCAGAATAAGGAAGAAATCTTGGAAGCTGATGAGATTTTGGTTACACAAATTTTTTCTTATAAAAATCAATCTGCATTTAAAGAGCTGTTTCCAAAAGAAGTTATATTTCTCCAAAAATTTTATATTATGCAATCCCAAAAATTGCAAAATTTTACTGGAGTTAAAAAAGGCAGAGGGTTCAAAGTTAAAAAGAAAGTTCGTAAAAAGGAAAAGAAGAAAGATTGGAAAAATGGAAACTAACCCTGCTTGATGAGATGATGGTCCTTAAAAAGTATTGTTTAGCAGTTTAAAGATTTTGAACTTGTGGGGAAAAAAACAGACAGCAGTTTAATGCCAGTTATCTAAGCAATGAGCGACGATGAGGAGGCAACCTACAGCGGTATTGGATTATTTTGAGAAGAATAAACAGATCACTGCAATGCTGGTGGGTTGGGCTGTAAAATATGCCCTGACTTGAATGATTTGGTATATTTTATTAAGGACTGCAATAAATTTGGATTTAATGGCAATTGCAGAAGTTTTATTGAATATAGTAAATTGGAGTCTCCTGACTGAAGGTAATAAATATAAGGCAAAAGGATTATGGACCTAGGGCAACTGCAGTTGATCTGGTGGTTTCCCTAACACGTTTGATGAATTTATTAATCTAATTTTTGACTGGATTTGATGGATATTATTTCAAATACAATTATAAAGTCACTCGGGGGGGTTTTTTATATAAAGAAGCAATTTTTATTTAGGTGGGTAGATGCAAATGAATGAAGATATTCTAAATGCTGTTGGAGGATGTGAAGACAAGAAGATTAGCAACCGGTTTAATCTAGTATGAAGAATTTAAATGTTTGATATAGTTAATAAATGATGTTTTTAGCTGATTTGTTAATATGTATTGATAAACTAATAAGAGGTTTGATTATTATTTTTTTAATTAAAAAATTATTTTTTATTAAGTGCTTTAATTATAATTGGACCTTTATGGTTTAAAAGTGGAGGACGGAAGAGTTTATATAACATTTTATTTTAAATTTGGGGTTTGTGAATGAGGGTTTCTTTTTCTCTCTCTCTCTCTCTTTTGTTTTCAATGAAAAAAGTTATAAAATATCTTGTTAAATTGTATAGACCTAATAATTTGTTAAGCATTAAATAGCTAAATTGAGTAAAGATAGGTTTAATTAGGTAATCCTTAACTGTTTTATTAGCTGTTGTAATTATGAATGGATATTAATTTTGTTGAATTAGATGGAATAAGAAGAAAGAAGACTTGCTTTCCTTTTATCTATTTGTTTATTGATTATGATTATGATAAGTGTGAAATGGAGTTTTAGAGAATTTGAGCTGTATTCTATTTTATTTTGTATTTGCTCTGGGAAGTCGGGGGGGCGGTTGGGGAGGGGGGAGAAAATGTATGTAAAACTTTTAAAACTTTTTCAATAAAAAAAAAAAAACAGAAGCCGTGGGAGGAGCTAGGCCGAAGAGTAAGATGAGGATCTTCAGCGTATGCTCACTAAGCTTCGAGGGGCCAAAGATGGCAACTGAATTTCTATCTTGGAATGTCAACAGTTTAAATTCACCACAAAAAAGAAATAAAATATTTCATTACTTGAAACAATTTAAGAATGATGTTATCTGCCTGCAAGAAACACATATTAGATTATCAGATCAAAAATACCTGATAAACTCAAGATTAGGTACGCACTTTGTGGCATCAACATCAGAGAAGAAAAATGGTTTAGTTATATATGTAAAGAAGGGACTATCAGCTAATCTAATTGAGCCAGATGCTCAAGGCAGATATATTGCAATTGAATTATTAACTCAGAATGGGAAGATGCTTTTAATTGGAATATATTCACCTAATCAACAACAGGACAAATTTTATAAATTTTTACATACCAAAATAACACAATGGGACTATAAATCTTTTATACTAATGGGTGACTGGAATGGAGTAGTAGACACACAGAAAGACAAAAGAAGTTTGACAAAGACTTCTACACATGCGAAATTACTTAAATCTTTTTTTGATATGATGGAAGAGATGGAATTGAGAGATATTTGGTGAGTACGGAATCCAGAGGAGAGAGACTTTACTTTTTTTCCCGATAGACATCAATCCTTCTCTAGGATTGATTTTATATTAATTACAAATGATTTCTTTTCTAGGGTGAAGAAGGCAAAGATATGTCCAAGAACCTTAACTGATCATAGTCCAGTTTGGGTGGAATTGGAACAGGAAAGGGGAGAAAGGAGGTCTTGGAGGCTAAATGAAAACTTATTTAGATATGAAGAAAATGTGAATGATCTTAAAAAACAAATGAACGAATTTTTTGCTATTAATATGTATAAGGGTACCTCTATGGATATGGTATGGGACGCAAGTAAGGCCCATATGAGGGGAACATTAATACATATGAATAATAAGCATAGATTAAAACAACAAAAGAAGCAGAAAAAGATTGAGGAGGAAATAAAAAAGAAAGAACAATTGCTTATAATTAACCCAGGAGATAAGAAAGTGAAAGAAACAATAAATATACTAAGAGAGCAATTTAATATGCTCATGGCTGATCAAGTGGCAACTAGTTTACAATATGTTAAACATAATACATTTTGCAACGCTAATAAACCAGGTAGATGGTTGGCCTATATGCTGAGGAAAAAACAAAAATCACGAGTTATTGATAAAATAGAATTTAGAGGTAAGGAAGTTTATCAACAGAATATGATTAAAAAAGCTTTTCTAGAATTTTATACAAAGTTATACACTAGTGACTCAATTCAAGGTATAGACATAGATAGATATCTAAAGGAAGAGAATATCCCTGAATTAACGGTAGAACAGAGGGAGGGGTTGAACCAGCCAATAACCTCTGAGGAGATTATCGCAGCAATTAAACAGTTAAAAACAGGAAAAGCTCTGGGAACAGATGGATTAACAGCTGTTTATTATAAGAATTTACAGTTTGAAATGGTAGAACCACTTAGAGTTTTATTTTGTAAAATTCAATCAGGTGGAGGAGTTCCACCCTCTTGGAGAACAGCTTTTGTTTCATTGATTCCAAAGGAAGACCAAAATTGCATTAAACCTGAAAATTTTAGGCCAATATCACTTTTGAATACCGACTATAAAGTTTTTGCTAAGATATTAGCAAATAGATTAATGCCAATTATGCAACAAACAGTTCATAAGGACCAATCAGGGTTTATAAAAGGGAGACAAATGAAATATAATGTCAGGCAAGTTGTAAATTTACTGGAGTATTTGGAAAAAAACAACCAAGTCCCTGCAGCGTTTGTATTTTTGGATGCAGAGAAGGCATTTGATCGATTGAATTGGCAAATTTTGTTTAAGATAATAGAGAAAATGCACTTTGGAGAATATTTTACACAATCAATTAGAGCAATATATCAGGAACAAACAGCACAAATAATAGTTAATGGAGGTCTAACAGATGTTTTTAAAATTGAGAAAGGAACAAGGCAGGGCTGTCCCTTGTCTCCATTGCTGTTTATTTTAGCTTTAGAAGTTTTGTTGAATAAGATACGCAACTCGGATAAAATAAAGGGAATTGTAATTAGACAACAAGATTATAGATTAAGAGTGTTTGCAGACGACTTGGTTGTTACCTTATCTCAACCCATAGAATCGGTTCCATATATGTTGGACATATTAGGTCAGTATGGTAAGGTATCTGGATTTAAAGTAAATCAACATAAGACAAAGGTGATAACTAAAAATATGTTTATATCTCAGCGAGAAGATTTAGGTAGAATAACGGGGTTTGAAATAGTTAAAAAGGTTAAATACTTAGGAGTGTATATTGTAGCCTCAAATACGAAATTATTTAAAAACAACTATGAAGTTCTTTGGCAAAAAGTGCAGAAGGAAATGGAAAATTGGAAAAAGTTACAATTATCTTTATTGAGAAGGATAGCAGTAATAAAAATGAATGTATTACCTAGGTTTCTTTTTCTGTTTCAAATGATATCAGTGCTTAAGAAAGATGGAAACTTGAGTGAGTGGCAGAAAGGGATTAATACCTTTATTTGGGATGGGAAAAAACCAAGAATAAAACTGAAAATTATACAGGATGTACGTGAGAGAGGAGGTCTTAAAATGCCTAATTTAAGATTGTATTATGAAGCTGCTGTCTTATCACAAATTAATGATTGGTTTAACTTAACTGAAGAGAGAATTTTAAATATAGATGGTTATGATTTGTTATATGGCTGGCATGCTTATTTGTTATATGAAAAAAAAGTGGACAAGGTGTTTAAAGGTCATATACTTAGAAGTGCTTTGCTGAGGGTTTGGAAAAAGTATCAATATAAGTTAAATTATAAAATACCTATATAGGCAAATCCCAGACATGCAATAGAAAACATAAGTATAGAACAAAAACAGGAGGTGATTACCTATAAAGAGCTCCTTTATATGGAAAGAGGTAAATTGCAACTGAAACCCTTAAATGTATTGAAAGAAGCAGGGATAATTTACCATATATACTCGAATATAAGCTGAGTTTTTCAGCACGTTTTTCAGGCTGAAAAAAGCCCCCCTCGGCTTATATTCAAGTCACCCCAAAAATGCCTTTTTTCCTGCAACCGTTTTGGCTCCCGGGGTTGCAGGAAGGCTTGCTAAAGCCAAAATGGGGTGTGGGGGGGTGCGGCGCCCCTCCCCCATGCCCCTTTTGGCTTTAGGGGTTGCAGGGAGGCTTGCAGCTTTTTACAGCTTCTCCCGCGGCTGGCTGGCTGCTCGCTCGCAACTGAGCAAAGGGGCAGCCGGTGCCTCCGCTCCTCTGCCAAGCGGTAGAGAACCGGCTCCGCTGGATACAAGGGGGTGGGGGAAGGATTGGGGCTTCCCTTCTCCCCAGCCCAGCAGACTGTCCAGGGGGAGAGAACCGGCTCTACTGGATACAAGGGGTTGGGGGAAGGATCAGGGCTTCCCTTCTCCCCAGCCCAGCAGACTGTCCAGGGGGAGAGAACCGGCTCCGCTGGATACAAGGGGGTGGGGGAAGGATCGGGGCTTCCCTTCTCCCGAGCCCAGCAGACTGTCCAGGGGGAGAGAACCGGCTCTCCTGGATACAAGGGGGTGGGGGAAGGATCGAGCTTCCCTTCTCCCTGTTGGAATTGTTCTTGGATCAAGCCCAATAATCATAATACACAAGCACATGTATATCTAATGTTCTTTTATTTACATAGTATCTTTGCCTTACAGGTATGTAGCTGGAATGCAGTCAAGGCCACATGGATGACCCTTAAGTACTCAAGGGGCGGAGCAAAAGGTAAGGAGTGGTCAGGGGGTGAAGGGGTCCCTGGGTAGTTAACCCTTACATCTCTGAGCCCAAAGGGCAGGCATTAACATCTAACAAATCCCCCTCTAAATGCCTGACCATGGGAATACGTGTGGTTTGATTATGACACATTACATTGAATAATTTGACACCTAGTTTCGTTGTTAAATATGTATGTTGCTTGTTCAACAGAGGTTTCATTAGTATATCTGCAGTTTGTTCTTCTGTTTCACAATGTAATACTTTTATGAACCCGATATTAGAGAGCTGTCTAACATGTTTATGCTTTATGTCTATATGCCTTGACCTTTGGCCTATGGCATCTGCTTTTGCTATTTCAATTGCAGCCTTGTTGTCTTCATGGATATAGATGGGATAAGCAGGTTCAGTCCAGATGTTGGATAGTAGGTCATCGAACCATACTAAATTGTTAGCTGCTTTAGACAAACATATGTATTCGACTTCTGTAGTTGATGTGGCTACTAGATTTTGCTTACCAGTGTACCAGTGTACTGGACTGTTATTCAGAAAGAATATGTATCCTGATGTACTCTTTCTACTTTTTACATCCCCCGCCTAATCAGCATCCGCATAACAGGTTAACACCAGCTTATTGGAGCATTCTGGTTCTAGACATAAATACACATCAGTACTGTGTTTCAAGTACCTAAGTATTCTTTTTATGGCATCCCAATGATAAGTGGTGGGTTTGCCAACATGCCTGGACAGTAGATTAATGGTTAGGGCAATGTCAGGCCTAGTCCAGTTTGATATATACAGCAAAGAGCCTATGATGGATCTGTATAATGTGTTATCGTTAAATGGTTCAGATTTATCATACATATTTTTTAAGAAGTCAGGCTGCATAGGCCTCTCACAAGGTTTTGCATCAAACATATTGCATTTATGTAACAATTCTAATATTTTTTCTTTTTGGGATAACCTGAAACCTTTACTAGTCTTGGTGATTTGTACCCCCAGGTATTTATCAACTTTCCCCAATATCTTTAGTGAGAAGTGTTTTCCCAATTTACTAGCGAAGGCCTCGCATTTGCTAGTTTGGTCACCGATATACAAGATATCATCAACATACACAAGAACATATTCAATGGAATCATTCATTTTTTTGATAAAGAAGCAATTGTCTGCTGAGGTGGCTTTGAAACCCATTGATCTTAATGTTTTGGCTAAGCATTCATACCACCTCTTTCCGGACTGCTTCAGTCCGTACAGACTTTTGTTTAATAACCAAGTTTCTCCCTTGTGTGTGTCCTTGCTGTGAGATGCTCTAACATAAATCTCTTTATCTAACTCAGCATGCAGGTACGCGGTCTGCACGTTGAATTGATGTACCTCTAAATCTAGAATTGACGCTATCACTAATGCACATTTTACGCTTTCAGACCTGACTGTGGGGGAATACGTGTCAGTATAGTCTTCTGGATATCGTTGAGCAAACCCTTGGGCTACCAATCTAGCCTTGTATAATGTTTTACCACCCTCTAGTGACTTTATCTTGTATATCCATCTAGTGCCTATTGTGATCTTATCATTTGGTGCCTTTGCTGGTGTGTATACTTTTAATTCTCGCAGGCTATTCATTCTTTCTCCATTGCCTGCTCCCACTTTTCTTTTTCTTCTTTGGGTAATTTTAGTACTTCCTCGTAGTTATTGGGTGTTATGTGACTAGCGTGTAGTGATAGTACGTAGTCTTCTAGTTTCTTGGGAGTTTTATTTCTATTGGACCTTACTGGTCTCTCCAGTGGTGTTTCTGTATTGTGTAAGTACCTAGCTTCCTTCTCTGACAGTGACTCTATCTTTATGTCTGGGTGATTTTCTTTCCATTCTTTGATTTCTACTTTCTGACTCTTTTGTTTAACCTCCCCTGGTTTGTTGTTTCCCTCTGCGCTCTGTTCTATTATGCTTTGGTTGCAATCGGTTGGTTTCCCTTCTGGAAGTATTTCGTTCAGATGTATTCTCGACCAATTAGAATTTTCGTGAAATACTGCAGTGCGTGACACTATGAAATTGTTATTGCCATCAATGAACCTGAACCCTTTCGTTCCTCGTTCATACCCCATAAACCTTAACCTTCTCGAAACCTTGTCTCCCTTTCGGCGTAATTGTTTGGGGATATGTACATCAGCGGTGACACCAAATATGTGAAGGTGGGCTATCTGTGGCTTTTTCTTGTACATTATCTCATATGGTGTTTTGTCTATTATGCTACACCATAACCTGTTTAATGTGTAATTAGAATATATAACCGGCTCTGACCAGAAATGCTGTCCTAACCCAGCATCCTCTAGTACATACCTCATCATGGTCTGCAGAGTTCCATTCTTTTTCTCTACAACTCCGGTCTGGAAAGGCGAAAAAGGAGCTGATGTGAACCGTAGTATGCCCTGCGTTTTTGGCCAATGGGAGAACTCTTTAGACATAAACTCAGATCCCCGGTCTGTCATTATTTGTTTGATTCTTATGTTATGTTGTAGTTCTATTTTCTTATAAAATTCTTTGAATTTCTGAAACACCTCATGTTTGTGTTTGAGGGTATACACAAAACCGTAGTGACTAAAGTCATCTACGATGGTTAGAAAAAATCTTTTTTTGTATTTGATTGAAGGCCTTAGGGGCCCCACCAAATCCATGTGTATCATTTGAAAAACAGATTCAGTGGTGCGTTCTGATTTCTTTGGTCTAGCCTTGATTTTTAACTTAGAACACTTGCATACCGAACACTTTAAGTAATTTTTACGATTTTTAACCTTTAATCCTTCAGAATAATTAACCATTTTTTGAATAACCGGAAAACTGCTATGGCCCAGTTTTCTGTGCAAAAGATGTGCACACTCATCATGAATTGGTTTGCCTAATGAGGGTTTTTCTTTGTTTGACGTTTGTTGTGTGTTCAGCTCGTTGGGGACTAGGTTGTGGTTGACCTCCTCTGCTTCTTCAGTGTTACTTCCTCCACTAGTGTGGGATGTGTGTTCTATACTGCCGTTGGTGTTGACATTTACTTTTGGGTAATTACTAATGTCAGTCTGAAAATACGGTAGGCCCCCACTAATCACGGTCCTCCCAATGTTTTTTCCTTCTCTTGTTATGTATACATTCCCTTCTTTGAAAGTGATCTCAGTTCCCGTCTCCCTGCTTAATTTTAACGTGGCTAGTATGTTGTAAGGTATTTCCGGGACAAGTAATACCCCCTCTACTTCTCCTATTTCTGGGATGTTAATACTGCCTTTCCCAGTTACCTGTACGTTATTTTGGTTAGCTACTTTAACTACAAACTTTTCTTTGGAGAACGAGGTAAATAATTTGTGGTTGTAAGTAGTGTGGTTTGTGGCTCCTGAATCTAGGAGCCACACGTTCTCCTTGTTTGTGTATTCATGTGTGCTATATTGGTCCCTCAACCCATATAGTGAGCCTCTGTAGCTTTCCCTGGAACTATCCCTGGGTCCCCTTCTATCTCTGGGATTGGGGGAGTCTCTGCGCCTGTATCTGTTCTCTGCAGTTTGCCTTTCAGTGAATCTGGGTCTATGTTCTGTTCTGTCCCTGTGATGGAAGCATCCTATGTCCCTCACGTTTCTGGGACAATCTCTTCTATAATGGTTTTTGGACCCACAGTTAAAGCACTCTGTGTCACTGTGGTCCCTACTCTGGAATTCTACTCTTTTGCTTGTTTTTACATCCTTGCGAATCATCAATCTGTCTTTCCTTAGATTGTCTTCCACTATTAGCTTACTGGTTAACATATCCAGTGTGAGTCGTTCTAGGTTGGAACTATCTATTTGCATAATGAAACTGTCCCAACTGGAATCTAGTGAATTTATAATTACGCTTATCAGATTTCCCTCTGTCACAGTCTCCCCTCTTTGGATTAACTCTGCCCTAGTGGCATTTAGGACTAATACGTGTTCACTCATTGACATGCCTACCTTGAGCCTGGCTGAGTAAAATTCCCTGGTAATTCTGGTTGTGGTGGCTATACTTCTACTGTGGAACAAATTATGTAACATGGTTACTATTTCAGAAACAGTCAAGTTGTGGTTAATACTGGGGTTTATGCTGGGGAAAATACTGGCCAATAACAAATAATATGCCTTGTGGTGCATGCAATCTAGTTAAAAAGTCCAGGGTTTCTCAGGTGGGTTAGTGATTAAAAATATTAAATGTTCCTTTAAGAGGATAAATTGGAGCTGCTGATTCCACTCCAAGAAATTGGATCCATCTATTCTTAGCCTTGGAAAGTCATTGGGTAGTGTTCCTGCATTGTGAGAAATATTACTTACTGGAAGTTGCTGTCCATGGTTTAAAGTAAAAGGGAACTCAAAATAAGGCAGGGGAATGCTAGAAGTCAGTCTGTATTGACTTGCTTCTATGGTCTTTTCTTTTCTATTTGCAGGTCGGCTCTGCGCATGCTCCTGGATCATTCTGTCTCTGCGATAGTCGTGGTAGGAGTTCGTTGGGGCTGCTCCAGGGCAAAGGCTCTATCTGTCGAGGTGGGCTTCTGGCTCGGCCTGGTTTGGTCTGTAGTGGCTGAAAGTTGTCTGGGTCGTCGCCTGGAACGCCGGAGGTTCTGCTGCGCCGCCTGGAAAGACCGGAGGGCTCACGAAGGCCAGGCGAAGATCCTGGAGGCCTGGTCTGGCTTGCAGGTTGAAGTCAGGGCCCGGGCTGAAGTTCATGCCCGCCGATGGTCCCGGATGCCTTGGATGACTCCCTTGGTCCAGTAAGTATTTATTTATTCCTTCTGGTTTCGCCGCATAGCCGGGTGGGGGCATGGGAAAGCTTCTGGCATGGTGCATCGGTGGCTGCATCCATGCTCCTGCATTAGTCCTCCATAGCTGATCCTCGTAGTCGCCCCCATGCGTGTAGGTAGTTATGCCTGGCTCCCCTGGAATGTCGGGGTTGGAGCCTACTATTTTTATTTTGGTCCCGAAGGCCGTAGTAAGCGTCTGCATGGCCTTGTCCACATTGAGCTCGGTAGGCAAGCTTGCTGGTTTCTGGCTTGGGTAGTTTTGAGTCTCGTAGTGGTTTTCGGTGGTCCTGCAGAGGTAGGCCTTGGTTCCCGCCATGGTTTTTAAACCCCGGGATCCCATTGGTTGTTGGTCAGCCATTTTGGGTGATGTCATTGACCAAGATGGCCACCGTGAAGAGGGCGCGAATTTTAATTCGGCCTCTTCTGATGTTGGGGGGTAGAGAAGTTTGTCGCTTACCACGTTTTCGATGTTGTGGCCCGTTTTTTCTCCTTCCTCCTCCGTCGCTGCTCCGCAGTCATCGAGTAGGCTTCGGAGTTCCGCAACGAGGCTCGATCTGTTCATGGTCGAGTCGATTAGGGCCAGTAGTCTTTCCTTGAGATCATTTTCTCTGCTTTGCATGATCTCTGGGTCGTTTTTGATTTCAGATGAACTTCCATCTGATCTGTCTGGTGTGCCTGGGCAAGAGGTTTGTTCATTCACCTCTGGCATCTCTGCTTGTTCGGTTTTGGCCGATGTTTGTAGTTCTTCCATTTTCTTCTTGAATGCTCGGGTGTTTATTCTATTTTTTTCTTCATTCAGCTTGAGGTTGCCTGGCATTCTTCGGGTCAGATTGGGCTATTTCCAACCATCTTCTGCTACCATACTTGTTGAAATTGTTCTTGGATCGAGCCCAAAAATCATAATACATAAGCACGTGTATATCCAATGTTCTTTTATTTACATAGTATCTTTGCCTTACAGGTATGTACTGGAATGCAGTCAAGGCCGCATGGATGACCCTTAAGTACTCAAGGGGTGGAGCAAAAGGTAAGGAGTGGTCAGGGGGTGAAGGGGTCCCTGGGTAGTTAACCCTTACATCTCTGAGCCCAAAGGGCATCTAACACTCCCCAGCCCAGCAGACTGTCCAGGAGGAGAGAACCGGCTCCGCTGGATACAAGGGGGTGGGGGAAGGATCAGGGCTTCCCTTCTCCCCAGCCCAGCAGGCTGCCCAGGGGGAGAGAACTGGCTCCACTGGATACAAGGGGGTGGGGGAAGGATCGGGGCTTCCCTTCTCCCCAGCCCAGCAGGCTGCCCAGGGAAAGAGAACTGGCTCTGCTGGATACAAGGGGGTGGGGGAAGGATCGGGGCTTCCCTTCTCCCCAGCCCAGCAGGCTGCCCAGGGGTAGAGAACTGGCTCCACTGAGTACAAGGGGGTGGGGGAAGGAATAATGAAGACTGCTGGGCTGGGGAGAAGGGAAGCCCCAAAAGCAGATCCTTCCCCCATCCCCTTGTACTCAGTGGAATAAACAGCCCTGCCTCGGAATAAGGAAGACAACGCCACCACCCCATTCTTAATTCGTTGCGGTGCGAAGGGGGAAAAAACTCAAAGAAAGTCCTGCTCCTGGTGCTGCCAGGGAAGAGGCACCGCAAGAACTGCTGTTGCCGGGTGCAAGGGGATAGTGGGAAGGATCTGCTGTCTGCGGCTTCCCTGTCTCCGCACCCGAGCAGGTTGTCCAGGGAAAGGGATTGAAGCCCCAGCTCACTGCTTCTGGCGCTGGCACCCCCTCGTCCCCAGCAACAGTGGTTCTTGCAGTGCCTCTTCCCTGGCAGCACCAGGAGCAGGACTGTCTGTGGGTTTTTTCCCCCTTCTCATCGTCTCCAGATGGTTTTATAAATATGAAACAATACGGTACGATTGTATGCATTCGGTATCTAGCTGCTGCATTTCCCACCCTCGGCTTATACTTGAGTCAATAAGTTTTCCCAATTTTGGGGGGTAAAATTGGGGTGGTCGGCTTATATTCGGGTCGGCTTATACTCGAGTATATACTGTATACTTAGTTTCAGTATGGTCAGCTTCAAGCTAGATGGAGGGAAGATCAAAAAATTGGTGTTATGCAAAATGAGAAAAATCTGGTAAAACAGATTAGAGATCAAAGTCAAATGCATATCAAAAGGTTGTACAATGCATTATTGGAAATAGACTTTGAAACGGAATTGGTTAAGGATTGTATGATAAAATGGGCACAAAATTTTCAGGAACCAGTGATGATAGAAACTTGGGAAAAGATCTGGGTTAGAAATGTTAAATTTACGCAAGCACAAAACTTAAGGGAAAATTTCTATAAAATGTTTTATAGATGGCATTTAGACCCTAAAAAATTATCATGTATGTATCCTAACTTGCAAGCTAAATGTTGGAGATGTGATTGTGATGATGCAACTTTTTATCATATATGGTGGACTTGTAAGAAAATCAAAGCATTTTGGATAAAAATTTGGTGGGTGATGCAGAATATCTTGAAAAGAAGGTTGAAATTTACGCCACAATTGTTTTTACTGGGTATAACAGTGGTGAGGGAGGAAAACTGCACCTAAGGGAAAGACCTGAGGGAGGAGGAAAGAAAGGGGGGCAGAGAAGAGATCAACGAATGGCCAGAAGGCTTGGGGTCCCTTCTGTTCTGAAGAGGGAAACCTTCTCCCTGGTTTGAGCTCTGAAGCTTTGAGCAGGTCAGGCTGATTCCTCTTCAGTTATTTGCAGTTACAGTCTCATCCAAAGGAAAGGAAGGGGTTTCTCTCCCCTCCTCCTCCTCTTTCCAGGCAGCTGACCCAGACTGAATGCAAATTCCTCCTTCATTGGGATCGCCTGGACAGGAGGCCACCCAAAAGTAACCACCTTCTCTTCATTTATGGATGAGACTGACGTGGATTCCCATCTGATGGCCAACATCCCTGGGCCGGTCAGTGCAGAAGGATAAAACATAAAACCCAACAAAATGACCCCCAAGTCTTCCCTGGCTATGGGGTGCGGCTCCCCTCTACTCATCCAGTGCCACCCTAACCTCTTCCTAGGGCAGAAATCTTTGTGTGTGTGTGTGTGTGTGTGTGTGTGTGTGTGTGTCCTGGTGGCCAAAACCAGCGGCAGCACCAAAGGGAATTCACCCTGCTGGAGCATCACCGGTCTCCGGGCAGAGTCCTTTCCGGCTTAACCTGAACCCCTCCCCCTTTCTCCGCCTCTCTCTCTGCGCCTCTCTCTCCCCTCCACTGGGTGAAGTCAAAGGAGACCCTGCCCGGAGACCGATGACGCTGCAGAAGGGAGAATTCTCATTGGGCCTTACACTTTTCTGGGCACTGCCTATTCCGTACAGAATTGGAGGAAAGATCAGATTCCAAACTCATTTTGGCCCAGAGCTGGAAAACCTCTTTCCCCCAAAGTGCCCAAAGAGATGGAAAGAGGCCTTCGCTCTGCCCAACAGATCCAAAACTCAGCCACTAAGACAGCTCCCACTTGCCCCTCTCCAGCCCACCTCCCCCTTCTAACCAGAGGGCTGCCCTGTCCTGCCCTCCCCAGAGAGACTCCTGGGTCTCAAGGGTTAGAGAGCCCTTTGTTGGGAGCATCCGTGGCAGCTGCAAGTCTCCTGGTCCCGGCCTCTTCCTAGCCTTCCAAGAGACGGGCAGTTGGTTCCTCTCCATCTGGACCCACCCAGCCTTTGGGCACTGAGGGGATCCTCTGAATGAGAGCCCTGGAGTAATAGTAATGTAGAAATAATAGTGGGGGCCCGTGTGAGGCGTCTTCCTGCTCCTTTTTTATATCTCTAACACATATTTTTATAAGGGTCTGAAATTATGATGGATGTCCATATCATAAAAGTGAAGGTGAGTGATCTGTCCAAGGAAATAATCCAGGTTATCCTAATGAATGAGGAGTTTGCAATAACTCTGTGGCAGCTGAATGGAAAGCATCTGGGGGTGGGGGGGGGGGTTTGGAAGAAGAAGGGAAAGGGAAGGGAAATTGGAAGAAGGGGAAGGCAAAGAGTAGAGGCATAGGAAGAGAAAGGGAAATAGGGAGTAAAATGGAAGCAAACAGGAAGAGAAAGGGAAAAGGAAGCAGAAGGGGAATTGGAAGAAGAGAAAGGGAAACAGAAAGGAGGAGAAAAGGAATGGGAACTGAAAGAAATCCCTTCACTTTTCCTTCCCTTTGGATTATTTTGTAACTACAAATAACTGAACAAGAATCAACCTGACCTACTCACAACTTCAGAGAGCAAACCAATCAGAACGCCTCTTCAAAAGGGACTCACACAGCTGGGTCTTGCCTTCCCATCCTCCTTCTCCCTTTCTCCCTACCTCCCCCCCATCTCTCTCTCCCTTTCTCTCTCCCTCCCTCTCTCTTTTTTTAATTTTTTTTTAATTTATATGCCGCCCTTCTCCAGAGACTCAGGGCGGCTTACAATGCGTTAAGCAATAGCCTTCATACTTTTCTATATTTTATACAAAGTCAGCTTATTGCCCCCACAAACCGGGTCCTCATTTTACCTACCTTAGAAAGGATGGAAGGCTGAGTCAACCTTGAGCCTGGTGAGAATTGAACTCGCAGTAATTGCAGGCAGCTGGAAGCTAAATACTACTTTTAACCATAGCATTAGTCTGCTGCACCACTCAGGCTCTTTTTCTCCCTCTCCTACTCGCTGTTCCCTCTCTCTCTCTCTCTCTCTTCCTCGTCTTTCCCTTCCACTGAGTTTTCCTCCCTGATCCGCTGCCCCAAAGTACCTGGAGCATATTTGTGACGTCCTCTTATTACGCAGCTCTTACACAGCAGAGCAAAACCCAGTTAGTCTTGTCTGAATAACCAGCCCAAAATCCCCAGGAGCATCAATCAGCCCTGGGAAGCTGGAGATCCCAGACACAGTTGGAGAGAAAGGGATCTAGCAGGAGAGCCACTTGGAGAAGTTGGGCAGAGGAAGGAAGAGGCTCCTGTTGGAAGAAACATCCTCTAGGTTCTGCTCCAAGTGGGGAAACAGACTGGAAACATGGAGACTGCTTGGAAAGATGGTTTAATGGTGGACAGGATCACATGGCTTGAGTTCCTGAACAGAAAAGGGCAGATACAGTAAATCCTCGAGTTTTTATTCTCTCTCGTTTTGCATTTCCTGGGCCATGAAAGAGTATCCTGATTGGTTGTCAGACTCCCAGAGGGTGGGGGGGTCTTAGCTAGCCTTGCTGGCTGATGTCACATGTGCTTCCCAGGTCACATGTGGGGAGTTTCATCCTATATGGGTCCCATTGTGTTGCAAATGTCCTTTGACAAAGGATTGAGTTTCTACCTCTGGCCCATTAACAAAAGAGTGGGGGCAGGAAGGTGGGAGCTGCTGTCTTTAAAAATATTTCTCCATTTCTCATCCAGGGAAATATAATATTCTGCCTTTTTAATATTTCCTAAAAATATTTCATTCTTCCAGGAGAGGGGTGGGTGCTAACTTCCTACACTCCAATGATGATGGAGCTGAATTGGCATCAGGAAGGGCCCCCCTGCAGAGTCCCTGAGGGGCCCTTCAGCTTCATCTGGCTGCTTTAAAGTAGGAAATGCGGGTCCAGCTAGATGACCACTGAAGGACCCTCTCTAATAATAATGATGATGATGAATTGGGGACCTACTAAATGACCACTGGACATCTTTCTAGTATTCCTTTCTAAATGTAGCCAGTGTAAAAATACAAAAGCCAGCTAAACTCCTCTGTATAAGCAACATTCTGTAAGGGAGGACCCCTCGCTG